>CM076577.1:1481239075-1481687478 GCA_034641835.2 Pinus albicaulis
GCAAAAAGAAAAATATGCATTGTCAAAAGGCTGCTAGTTCAAATGCGCCAAAGAGAAGAAAAAATGTTAGGAAATATAGTGGGGTAGTTAGAGGTATCATTGATGTTAATCATGCTGTCAATTTTTCAGAAATAACCTCAAGAGAAGGGTAAATTTTGCGCCAATGGATAAGGCACTGGTCTTCATAAGCCAAAGATCTGAATTCTGGACACCTCAGCCTCTGGTTCCTTTACCAAATGACTATCAGGCAAAAATTATCCATTTCACTGAAGAATAATCTACCACGGCTCAACAACATGTCACCAGGATAGGAGATGCATTTGATTAGATGGAGATAGATGATGAGACTATTAAAATGAGAATCTTTGCTCAAAGTTTAGGAGGGGAAGTAAAGAAGTGGTTTTAGGGTTTAACTCCAAACAGCATCCATGACCTTCCCACTTTACAACAAACATTCATAAACATATGGGAAGTCAAAAGAAACCCTCTCCAGATATTAGCAGAGTATTAGTCTTAAAAGAAACCAGGGAGAGAGTGTTCATGATTACTCTTCCTGGTTTAATAGGGTCTACAATGCTCTCCCACCACATATGAAACCTCCCCAAGGCATAGACTCAGTAAGATATCCAGAGGGTTTCGATGCTGATATGGCCTATCAGCTAAGGGAGAGAGACTATGCAACTCTAGAAGACATGTAGCAGGGAGCTATGAGTGTAGAAGCAAACTTAATTGAGAAAAGAGCTAGGCTGAGATCGGAGAAGAGGGTAAATAATAAAGATGATACTGCAACCTCCACATCTAGCTTGAAAGTGGAAAGGATGTTGGAGGAGATGATGAAAAGGATGAGCTTACTTGAGAAAGCGCAACCAAGAGACAATCAGAACCACTCCCAAAACAGAAACATGAACCAGAACTATAGAAGGGAGAACAATCAAGATAGGCAAAGGGATTCGGACCAACAAATCATACCTCCATTCCAAGAGAACTTCCTTGATGAGGATGAGGGAATAATAGAAGAATCAGAGAGAGCTACCATAAACATGGTGGAAGTGGATAACCAAGATCACACCTTTCCCACAGAAGACAACCAGACCTCATACACACATTGGGAAGAGGAAGCGATAGAGTCTGAAGACTGTAGGTTAGGATTCAACAATGCCATCATGCAGGTCCGAGAACAATATGATCTCAGAATTAAAAAGAAACCAGAAGCTCCCAAAGCCAAAACTTCTGAAATCACTATTAAGAAAAGACCTGAAAAGACTCCTAAAGGGACTGCTAAAAGCAACAAAACAGTAGCTGAGAATTATGGCAAGAACAAGGACAAAGACATCCAAACCACTGATAAACCAAGTCAAGAAACCAGCAGCACTAGCACTGCAGCTAATGCTATTGAAAAAACAGCTTCAACCAATGTACATAGTGAAGATGAGCAAGCTGATCTTGCTAATAAAAAAGTGGCCAACAAAACAGAAATGATCCTTTCAAAGAGTCAGTCTTCTTTCAATCTGGAAAGTGAGATTCCCAAAATCAAAATTTATGTCCCTCTCACTGAGTTGGCCAACCAGGATGTATATAAATGTCAAATTTTTAAAGCTTTAAACTTAGGAGAAAATAGTGACTCTGTCAACCTAAATGATGATCAACCAGCTCTCTTGTTTGGCCCAAAAATTGAAGGGAAATTTCAGGAAGGAGTAGTGCCTCCTTTCTATGTCGGTCTAAACATCCATGACAAAATCTTACACAATCCTATGCATGTCTCAGGAGCCTCACACAATCTCATGCCAAAGGTGATTATGGAAAAATTAGGCCTAGAGATAACTAGACCTTATAAGGATTTGTATTCTTTTGACTCTAGCAGAGTGAAGTCTTTGGGCCTGATCAAATATCTTTGTGTAAATTTGACCCAAATCCCAGCCAAGTGCATGGTAATGGATGTGGTAGTAGCAGATGTACCTCCTAAGTATGGCATGTTGCTGTCAATATCATGGGGTGCCAAGCTACAGGGTACAATGCAGATGGACATGAAATATGCCACTATTCCTATTTTTAGCCAGCTTAGAAGACTATATAGGGAAACACACATGAAATTCATGGTAAGTAGTCCAGAGAAACTAGAAAATTCCCCTCTTTATTCTGTCCATACAAACCTAGACTCTTTTATCCTTTTCAATGATGAGGTTACAGATGAACAAGAGCTAGAGAATAAAAATGCAAACAACAGAGTAGAGGCCACAAATCCAAACATATTGGTAGCTCTGGATACAGAGGAAAACAAGGGAGAAACATCTAAACAATCTTCAGAATTAGACAATCTAGACCAAGACTGTAAAGAGCAGATTACCCACCAGCCTGCTGACCTTAGGAAAGCAGATGACAGTAGAAATGAAACTGATAACAAATCTACAAAAAATCCCTTATGGTGCATGAGCTTTGATGGGTCTTGCACTAGAAGAAGTGCAGGAGCTGGGGTATGGTTGCACAATACTGAAAATGATTATACTGAGAGTCATTCCTTCAAGCTAAATTTCGAATGTACAAACAATATAGCAGAATATGAAGATCTCCTCTTAGGATTACAGCTATTGAAAAAACTAGGGGCTGAGAGGATAGTTGTTCATGGGGATTCAAAACTGGTCATCAAACAAATAAATGGAGAGTACACTGCAAAAAATCCTAGATTAAGGGCATACAGAAATGATGCCATGGACTTTTTGCAAACATTTGTAGAGTATGAGCTTGTGTATGTCCCTAGAAGCCAAAATATAATTGCTAATGGATTAGCCTGTGCTGCTAGTTCATATCAGAAACCACTTAGTGACAAACGGCCCATTATTCAAACAAAGCATAGACCAGCAGTGCCAGATAATGAAAAATATTGGCAGGTATTTGAGGGTGACAAACAGATAGAGGATTTCTTTCTTTCTAGGAATGAGTTTGAATTGCTAGATTCAAACCCCGAGTCCGAAGAAAATTGTCTGGATAAAGAACCCCCTGATGAAGATAAACCATCCCCTAGTGCAGAAATAAACATGCTGACCAGAGAATTTGAAAACCAGACTGATGAATACATGAACAAAGATAAGGAAGACATAGAGGTATTTTAGTCCAAAGATAAAAGCATACCCATAGGACTAGCACCACTTGAAGATCTCTTCGATTTTAATGATGTGGCAAAGAAACCTACCATAGAGCCCACTGAATTCGATATTGAAGAATGCAATATAGGTAGCGAAGACAAGCCTAAATTGATCAAATTGTCTAAGTCTTTGCCTGCACATATCAAACAAAAATTCATTGATTTATTTAAAGAGTTTGTAGATGTTTTTGCTTGGGGTTATGAATATTTGAAATCCTATGACACAAAGATCATCCAGAATAAGATTCCATTGAAAGAAAACCAAAAACCTTTTAGGCAAAATCTACGTAGAATAAACCATGCACAACTACCTCTGGCAGAAAAGGAGATTAAGAAAATTTACAAGGCCGGAATCATAGTGCCTATGAGGTTTTCAGATTGGGTGTCTAACCTTGTGGCTGTGAGGAAAAATACGAGAGAAATTAGGTTGTGCATTGATTTTAGAAACTTAAACGGATCCTACTTAAAAGACAATTACCCCTTGCCCAAAATGGAACACATCCTACAAAGGGTAGTTGGGTCTAAGAGGATTTCTCTGTTAGATGGATTTTCAGGGTATAGCTAGGTCTTTGTACTCTCAGAAAATCAACTTAAGACATATTTCACCACTCCTTGGGGCACTTTCATGTATGTGAAAATGCCTTTTGGATTAATGAATGTTGGGGCCACTTTTCAAAGGGACGTGGACATTGCATTCTCTGAAGAAATAGGCCTCTTCATTGTAATCTACCTTTATGACATAACAATCTATTTCAAAACTGATGAAGAGCATCTTGAACATCTGAGAAGAGTCTTTGAGAAATGTAGAAGGTTTGGGCTATCTTTAAATCCAAAAAAGACAGTGTTTGGTCTTTAAGAAGGTAAACTTCTTGGCCATATAATATCTCACGAAGGGATTAAAATAGACCCAAAAATATTTGAGGGAATACTACAGATTAGCCACCCAAGAAGCATCAGGGAGTTGCAGCCCTTTATTGGGAAAATTAACTTCTTGAGGAGATTTATACCCAACCTAGCAGAACTCCTAAAAAATATGACTAATATGCTTAAGAAAGAGGTAGGCGTTAAATGGACTCTAGAAGCCAAATAGTATTTTGAATTGGTAAAACATGCACTCACCCGGGCACTAGTTCTCATCAACCCAGACTTTACCAAAGATTTCCTCATCTTCTCATTTGCATTAGAACATACTGTGGCTGCTGTCTTATTGCAGGAAAATCCAGAGGGACATGAACAAACAATAGCATTCTTTAGCAAAGCATTAAGAGATGCACCCTTGAAATACAATATCATGGAAAAACAGGCCTATGCCTTGGTAAAGGCCTTAAAGGATTTCAGGGTGTATATTTTACATTCCCATAGTATTTCCTTTGTTCCTAACATAGTGGTAAAAGACATTTTGTCACAAGATTCAGATGGAAAAAGAGGCAAGTGGATTGCAGTAATATTACAATATGATTTGGAAATAAAACCCACCAAACTCATCAAGGTTCAAGGCTTAGCACAACTAATGGCTGAATCTAACTTGCAAGCCCTTGACATTAATATGGTAGATGCTTTGGATGAACAGGAAGAATTACTAGCTCCCACTGTAGAAGAACAGTTCCAAAACTCACCGTGGTATGCTGATATCTTGTATGTGCTTGTAAATATGAATGCTCCTCCTGATTTATCTAGGACAAAGGCAAGGTTTTTAAATTTGAAAGCTATAAATTATTGCATTTTAAATTACTGTTTATATTAGAAAAATGTGAATGGTTTATTGCTTAAATGTTTGCCTGAAGTGGATGCAGAGAAAATCAAGCGTGAGTTCCATGAAGGAGAGTGTGGAGGCCATCTCTACTGGAAAACCACTGCCAATAAAATCCTTAGAGTTGGCTATTACTGGCCCACCCTTTTCCAGGATGTTCATAATATGATAGTTGCCTTCCACAAATTCCAGATCTTTGAGGGCAAAAGAAAAATCCTTCCTTTACCTTTACAACCCATCACTGTTGAAGCTCCCTTTCAACAGTGGGGCCTATACTTCATAGGGGATATCCATCCTACTTCATCTGCCCAACATAAATGGATTCTCACAGCCACTGACTATTTCACCAAGTGGATAGAGTCCATCCCTTCTAGGAATGCCACAAATTCAGTAATCATTAAATTCCTTGAAGATCATATCCTATCTAGGTTTGGCTGCCCTGGAAATATTATCAATGACAATGCAACTACAATTGGTTCCAAACAAATGATTGATTTTTGTCACAAGTATCAGATTGCACTTGGTCATTCTACTGCTTATTATCCCAAGGGTAATGGGTTAGCAGAATCATCAAATAAGAGTTTGGTGACCATCATCAAGAAGCTGTTGGAAGAGAACAAAAAATCATGGCATAAAAATTTAGTGCATGCTTTGTGGGAAGACAGGTTGAAAACAAAGAAATCCATCGGAATGTCTCTGTTAGCCACCTATAATATTTTGTTATACCAAAAGGTGGCTAAATCTGTTTTGAGCCTTCAAGGAACAATTTTTCATTACTAAAATTTGTTGTCTCTCAAAGACTCCTTGTAGGCCTCATGCCTCTGTCCAAAATCTTCATCACTTTCCCTATTAATTCTGTTGATTCCAACTGAAAGACTGCTAAAAGATCGTCATTTCTCCTCTTCTCAAAATCTTTCATCTACTTCCCTTTTTTCTACATCAAAACTACCTTGTTTTCATAAGTCCTCTTCTTTCCATTTATGAAAATTTCCCCTTTCATAGTTAAAAACTCACTTTTTAACTATTTCGGAACCCCCAAATCCATTAAAATCCTTGAAAATTCTCATAAAAAATCAAAGTTTCATTGCTATAGACCTAAGCCCCTTGAGCTAAGCCCTAAACCACTTCCCCACCATACGCTTTGGGTCTAGAACCACTTGCTAATACGATAAGGTGCTAATCGCATCGGAAAGAATCAAAGACGCAAGTCTTTGCCATACTCCAAAAGTTCCGATTGCGATTAGCCTTGCTGCTTAAGACCCCCGATCATATTATTTATTATTTTCATATAACCTTGAGCCCGCCCTCGGCGCTTAAACCTTGTGAATATTTCATTTCCGACCCATTTTTCCTTTGTAAATTACAAAAACCCTCTTTTCTAAAGTTTTGATTTAATGAGCCAAAGTCACATGTTAAATATAAAATGGTTAGATTAAAAAGACCGATCGCGCAATCGCGATTGGAGAATTCACAATGGGTTGATCGGAAAGACCAGGCCCGCGATTGCGATTGCGATTGGCCTTTGATGTACTAAGCCCCGGGCCCTTTGCGTTCCATATATCCGAAGGCCCCGCAGGCGGGCGCCTATCCTTTGTATATATTTTATTTCCGCCCTGATCCATTAAACCTTCGTTTATATTAAAAACCTGGGGTTTTGATATATTATCAGGGTTTCTGCCGGTTCGTTCTAAAAACTAATCTCCACCGTTGATCGTAAGCCGATCAAACGGCCAGCGCCCAATCGCATCGGGGTTTTCCATCGCATACACTTGTTTGCACCCGCCGATCGGCCATCCCCCGATTCACTCTCCGCCGTTGATCTGATCTGCAGATCGACGGACAACGCTTAATCACATCGGAGTTTTCCATCGCATGCATTTATTTTTTCCCCCGATTGCTGTTCCTCCGATTCGCTCCCCGCCGTTGATCTAATCCTCGGATCCAACGGCTATCGCTTAATCGCCTCTCCCCTCCCGATTGCGCAATCGCATTGGAGTTTTTTGTTTAAATCGCACTCTTTTCCTCATCCCTCCGATTGCGACTATCCCGATTCATTTCCCACCGTTGATCTGAATCTTAGATCGACGGTCTGCGCTAAATCACATCGCATGTTTCAAATCGGTGCATTTGCTCGCTACCCCCAATTGCGATCCTCCGATTGAATCTGGACCATCCACGTGTCCAGATCGGACGGTCCAAAATCACTCCGACTTGTTCATCTCCCCGCTCTCCTTTTCGCCTCATCTACGCAAATCTCCCACCGTTGGATGTTTTCATCTGATGGATACGCTCCTCCCCCGCCTTCTGAAGCATTTTTTCCCCAAAAATGCAGGATTTCTTAAAAAATTGTTTGTGTTTTGCAGGTCCCAATGCTTTTTCCATTATAACAAAGGAAAATAAAATCCGAGGGTGACGATCCTCTGGTCTTTCGTTTATCAAAGGGAAAGAGATATAGAGGGTTTGAAGACATGTTTCATCAACGCTTCATAGGCGTTGATGCCATACGAGCCTAGCGCGGCCCTGCACATCGACAAGACACTGTTTTATTAAAAACACAATTGAAAGAGTATCAGTGTTGAAGAAAAGAGCGCAGCAGAGCAGAAGATTGAAGACAAATTTAGGGATTACGGCTAAGATTGACTATCAAAAGCCTAATCCCCAAATTAAACACAGTTAAAGAAAAATCATAAGTAAGCTAAATCCAAAAAGGCTTCAATCGCTTCAACTAAAGGCGACCACCCTCACCATCGTAGAAGCACCGTTGCCTCAAACTATTCAAACCAAAGGCCGAGTTATTGAAGAAAATCAGATATCCGCCTGGGAGAAAGTAAGATACTTCTGGCATGAAACCAATGAATAAATATTTGCAAGAAATACTCCAAAACATGCACGTAGCTCCTCAAAGTCAAACAAAGCTCTCCACCGAGCTTTGATATTTATTGTGAAACAGCTTAATGTAGTGATCCACCTGTAAATTCTTCCCTCGAGCCTCTCAAAGGGCCGAGAAGTCTTCACTCTGCATTAATTGTCCTTGAGATATTTTGTTAAAATCTCACCTCCTCATCTTCCTATAAGTACTTCTACATAAGATGAGAAATTGTTGGTTGCAGAACTTTGAAATACACTTGAGCTCGAGACTTCTATTTGTACATAGTGTTCACTGGCCCTTGAAGCTCTGTTTGCGCTAGAGTAGTTAGGTTGAATAGTGAAGATGATTGCTGAACTGAAACATTGGACTTGAAGATTGTAACCGGTTTGACATCAATATAAAAGTTGTTTCTTGGGATCCTGGTCTTTATCACTGGTGAAGTGCTTCTTTCTTTGTTAATCGTTTTCCTTCTATGTATGCCACATTGTTCATTTTCCCTCTGTAAAGAACAGTTTAAATAGGGTTAGGATTTTCTATATAGCAGTAACCTTCTCTGGCTGAGAAATCTTTATCTTAATGTTTTCTTCAGATTTGTTTATTTAAGAATGATTCAATACAGTTTAAACAGTTAGGAATGTTGGCATTCCCTCGTCCTTCTGTTTGCTCAAACATTTTTCTCGAATGTTATTTCCATTATTTGCTATTAAATTTAGACTAGAGAAGATATGGTTTGCCCTGATTCCTAGATTCTTTTCTCCAAAGGCAGATTTTGAAAGTTTCCCTTGGTGTTGACTGAAAGCAGACTAGGTTTAAAAGTACTTTATCTGATCTTAAGTTACACTCTGTTTTTCTTATGTGTTTTCATACTTTCTGAAGGTAATTATGTGGATTACTGGATTGTTTGTCAATTAAGCTGCTTTAATAAGAACTTGCCTAAGAAGTCTATGGTTAGCCCTGTCCTTGGTTGGTTTTAAAACAGTTACTTAAGAGGCTTTTCTTGTTTGGACTGACTATAAATCCTCTGAGAAATTATTATCAATTTCCACCCCTCCAACATTTTAATGTTTCCATTTCATCATTTTAATCTCAATAATCTTGTGGTATAGATAACTTGCCCCTTGGATCACACTTGATGTTGTTGTTCAATTAAAGCCCAGATATGACTCCATAGCCCAATGGACTAAAAACCAGCGTTATATCTATCTGTCTGCCAAATCTGTTCTATTTTCTTGCAACTTCTCACTTTTGAAACTTTTGCACTTAGGACTTTCTCCTCAAGCAACATTCCATGCTCAACCATCCAAAACAAAACAAAACCCGTGGCCTTCATAACTAGCCTAATATCATTACCCTAAACTTCAAAGACAATATCCATCTTTGTACATATTGGAGAGATCCCTCTCCGGATTCAGGAGGGCTAGATCCTAGAATCCCAAAGTTGGTTGAAATGATGTTAACTCTATGATTGGACTCTCCCAATCTTGCTAATAAATTACAGAGACCTAACATTTCTGGCGACTCCGCTGGGGAAACTTTAACCCAGAATCTCTGGTTCCATGACAATTGTTCTATTTTGCAGCTGAGCCACCAGAAGCTAACATTTCTGGCGACTCCGCTGGGGACCTGAGTGTTTTTAATACCTTTTAGAGGCCTCAGAAAACCCTTTAGTCGAGAACATTTTAAGAGTAAAAAGCAGCCTTTTCAAGCACTACCAAGAATAGGTAATCATGATGGAACTTGTTTGAATCAATGACGAACTAGGTAAACCCTAGGTTTCTCTTAAGACTTCATCTAACCTTGAAAAATCAGCTGGCTTAGCCATAAGAGTAGACTGCCTTTGTCTCGCGACCTTAGCTAAGTTTTGAAACAAAGTTAGGATATTCTTAACAACCACAAAACTGAAAAATGATTTAGAAAAACCTAAAAATATTTCAGTTTGGAATTAAATAAACATGGTGGTGGACCATAAGACCTTTTACCTCTGAAAGGAGCTAAAAATTTCCACTTGGCGACTCCACAATCCTAGCAGACCTTAAGACTCCACTGGGAAGAACCCTTATCATTATAAAATCAGTCAAACTCAGTTAGAGGACTGTAGGATTAAGATTTGTGTAAACAGTTTAGTTGACCCTTCAAAGATTGTCATATCTGGTTGAAATTTTCTTGTTTACTTGGGTCTTAAAACTTAGCATAGTGGCTCCTAAAAATATTCACACTAGAGCCCATCCCGACCCTGATCCACCTGAGATAGTTGACAACCCGGAAAGAATCCTTAGGAAGTCTCCTAAGATACAATCTTCAACTGTTTTCAGATCACCCTTGAGAGCTAATTCAGTTCCTGAGAATCTTACAGCTCTACAAGAATCATATGGTGGTGGAACCATAAAACGTTTTACCTCCTTAGGAGCGAAAATTTTCCACCTGGCGACTCCACACTCTGAAACTCCCAGAAGACCAAATGACTCCACTGGTAGAAGACCCTGAACTGATTGACCGGACACAGTGACCTCTTTTCTGATTTACAAACATGATTCCGAGAATACAACGAAGATATGCCCCAATGAGTAGAGATCATATCCCTGGGTTTCCACATAAAATCCCCCGGGTGAATTGGGATGACAACCTGCCCGTTTTCCAAGGTGAAAAGTTTGATGACCCTCTATTACATCTCATCAGATTTCATATACATGTATGGAGGTTGAAAGTTGAATGGCATGAAGACTGCCTAATGAAAATGTTCATGTTAACATTAGAAGGAAAAGCTAGGGACTGGTATGAATGCTTAAGATCTAGTAGTTTGTTTTCCTTAAGAGACCTTGAATATGTGTTCTATGAGAACTATGAAGAAAACACTACGTCATTATCATGGGGTGCAATATATTATGATCCATCACAAAACATCACCCAACACATTATAGATAATGAGGAAGCTTTGGAAGAGATGCATCCTAAAGATATTTTAACAGCCATTCATGAGTTTAATATCCTATTGAAAAATTTTAAAAAAATAGATGAATCAGTTGAGGAAAAGATGATCCAAGCAGTAAAAAACATTCCTCAAGATATCCCTGAAAACTCAAATATTGATTCATCATCCCTTATATCCGAGGCTCAAGAAGACATCTAGCCTCAAAATCAGTCTTCACAAGAGACAGAGAACTGTTGTACTCCTGTTCAAAGGAACATAGAAACATCCTTCCCTTTGACAGAAAAAGAGATAGATCAGACTATTTATAAACAGTCAGTCTCTGAAATTTTTTGCGAAACAAACACTCTTACCCATTCACATAAAGAACTTTTTTGTATAGATTTAGAAAGTTATCTTGTAGATCAGTTAGAAGAAAAGCAAACTGATGACCCAATATGTTCGACTGACAAAATTGTTTATTCAGATGATTTTCCGAATTTCGATCAGTCTGATGATGATGATGATGAGTTCCAAGAAAAAACTAATCATGCAGGGCAACTAGCGTTTGATTGGTGTTATCATTTTCACCATCACCAGCTTGAAATCCAAAAACATCCATTTCAATCCATCACTAATGGCTTTCACATAATTGGAAATCAGCAGCCTTTCAACTCAAAAGGTGAAGAGAAGAGCAATAAAGAAATTTTTGAGCAAAAGGAGCTTTCTCTTGAAAAAGAGGAAACCTTTAAATACTCTCCTACTCAAGAATATAATAACCTCTTCATACAAATTAATCCACTGAATACAAGCATACCAGGGTTACCAGAAGACAACATTGTTAAATATGATGAGTCCTCCAGTTCAGAGGATGATGAAGATGAAGGAGAAAAACAAATAGAAGACTATCCTGCTGTGGATATATCATCTTCTCAAGAAGAAACTTCTCCCTTCACTGATATTATTCTGTCATTTAAAGAGCCCGAATTTATATCAGAAGCAAGCATAGATTCAAAGAAAGAAGATATTTCACTGTTTGCTATTTTGCAGGTTAAGAATGATGATACTTCCAAGCTACATACTGAAGAGATAGTCTTCAAAGCTGATGTCTTAGAAGTAGATGATATACCAATTGTGGAGGATCAAAAGGAAGAGAATCTTCATCTTTTCTTTGTTGATCCTATGGAAGAGTATGTGGAAATCCCGACTGGCTTAAATTATCAAGCATTGACCCTTTGCAAGAGCCAGAGACATGAAAAGCTGTCACCTTCTGTGATAGCCTTGACATTGAAGGTTAACCTTCAATATGTTCTATGGATACCTCTGACAAGCAGCCAAAGTTACTACTTCTTCTTGAAATTACTCAGCTGGCTGCATTGGCACTTTTGTATCATATGAATATGTAAATACTCCATGTTTAGAATAGGTTAGATAGGAATGTCAATAAAGCTCAGTTCCGAGCATGTAGTTAGTTGTTTTTTTCTGCTTTGGAGAAAAATCAAGAATTCAAAAATACAAAAACAAAGAAAGAATGAAAAGAGGGCAGAAATGAAAAACAAGAAAGGCAAAGCCCCATGCCAAAAAAGAGAAACAAATCTGAAAGTGTGCAAGCTTAAATGCCACTCCTGCAAAACACACTTCTAGTTAGTCAAACTGTTTAATCTTGACTAATTAGCTTTCAATTTTCTGCTGATAGGGTACTGTATTTGATTTGCCAAACCGTTTAATCTTGGCTTATCAGTAGATAGATTAGGATAGAAATTAAGGTTCAAACAAACTCAAAATCTGAACCAAAGTTTCCAAAGAGAGATGACTCAAAACTGTTTTATTTTTCTGAGTCATAAAAGAGAAAAACTGGTTCTTATTTGCCCAAAATCTGAATCAGATATCAAGAAAGAGACAACTCAAAACAAAATTAAAAACAGAGCTGTAAAGAAAAAGAAGGCCATAATGAGAAACTTTCAGATCTTAAGCCTTCCATTTTGATTTAATTTTCTGCAAATAATAATCTATGTGCAGCTTGTTCTTATGCCATAGATCATAGCAAGTCAAACGGCTCAATCTTGACTTGACTATTTTTAAATTTCTGTTGTAGAATTTAGAGAATGAAAGTTTGTTGGACTGTTTAATCCCAACAGACAGTAGACTAGGTAGAGAAATATCTGAGCTCAACTGTTTAAATCTGAGTTCAGGGAGAAATAAGGAGTAGAAGTAGATTAGATTTCCTGCTTTCAAAAGAATAAAATGTTGTGAATAGAGTTTGCCAATCCAAGTGCACTCTGATGAAGAAAAAATGCTAGATCTGTAGGATTGGGCAGGTAGAAAGCTGGTTGATAAAGGTCCATTGTTTTCATGGCTGCCAAATATGTTTTTAGAAAAAGATCATTCAATCACAGAAGGACAACCCAATGGATGAGGCAACTAATCAACCTCCCAGAAATCAAGTCTGAATTCTTGATGCCTTCAAGAAGGCACCATCCCCAAGTGGAGCCACTGTTAGCCACCTATAATATTTTGTTATACCAAAAGGTGGCTAAGATCTTTTTTGAGCCTCCAAGGAACAAATTTTATCACTAAAAAATTGTTGGCTCTTGAAGACTCCTTGTAGGCCTCATGCCTTTGTCCAAAATCCTCATTTGCTGTCCCATTTTTATACTCAGGAATTTCTGCTGATTCCAACTGAAAGACTGCTGAAAGATCGTCATTTCTCCTCTTCTCAAAACCTTTCATCTACTTCCTTTTTTCTACATCAAAACTACCTTGTTTTCATAAGTCCTCTTCTTTCCATTTATGAAAATTTCCCCTTTCATAGTTAAAAACTCACTTTTTAACTATTTCGGAACCCCCAAATCCATTAAAATCCTTGAAAATTTCTCATAAAAAACAACGTTTCATTGCTATGGACCTAAGCCCCTTGGGCTAAGCCCTAAACCACTTCCCCACCATACGCTTTGGGTCTGGAACCACTTGCTAATACGTTAAGGTGCTAATCGCATCGGAAAGAATCAAAGACGCAAGTCTTTGCCATACTCCAAAAGTTCCGATTGCGATTAGCCTTGCTTCTTAAGACCCCCGATCATATTATTTTCATATAACCCTGAGCCCGCCCTCGGCGCTTAAACCTTGTGAATATTTCATTTCCGACCCATTTTTCCTTTGTAAATTACAAAAACCCTATTTTCTAAAGTTTTGATTTAATGAGCCAAAGTCACATGTTAAATATAAAATGGTTAGATTAAAAAGACCGATCGCGCAATCGCGATCGGAGAATTCACAATGGGTTGATCGGAAAGACCAGGCCCGCGATTCCGATTGTGATTGGCCTTTGATGTACTAAGCCCCGGGCCCTTTGCGTTCCATATATCCGAAGGCCCCGCAGGCGGGCGCCTATCCTTTGTATATATTTTATTTCCGCCCTGATCCATTAAACCTTCGTTTATATTAAAAACTTGGGGTTTTGATATATTATAAGGGTTTCTTCCGGTTCGTTCTAAAAACTAATCTCCACCGTTGATTGTAAGCCGATCAAACGGCCAGCGCCCAATCGCATTGGGGTTTTCCATCACATACACTTGTTTGCACCCGCCGATCGGCCATCCCCCGATTCACTCTCTGCCGTCGATCTGATCTGCAGATCGACGGACAGCGCTTAATCGCATCGGAGTTTTCCATCGCATGCATTTATTTTTTCCCCCGATTGCTGTTCCTCCGATTCGCTCCCCGCCGTTGATCTAATCCTCGGATCCAACGGCTATCGCTTAATCGCCTCTCCCCTCCCGATTGCGCAATCGCATTGGAGTTTTTTGTTTAAATCACACTCTTTTCCTCATCCCTCCGATTGCGACTACCCCGATTCATTTCCCACCGTTGATCTGAATCTTAGATCGACGGTATGCGCTAAATTGCATCGCATGTTTCAAATCGGTGCATTTTCTCGCTACCCCCGATTGCGATCCTCCGATTGAATCTGGACCGTCCACGTGTCCAGATCGGACGGTCCAAAATCACTCCGACTTGTTCATCTCCCCGCTCTCCTTTTCGCCTCGTCTACGCAAATCTCCCACCATTGGATGTTTTCATCTGATGGATACGCTCCTCCCTCGCCTTCTGAAGCAGTTTTTCCCCAAAAATGCAGGATTTCTTAAAAAATTGTTTGTGTTTTGCAGGTCCCAATGCTTTTTCCATTATAACAAAGGAAAATAAAAGCCGAGGGTGACGATCCTCTGGTCTTTCGTTTATCAAAGGGAAAGAGATATAGAGGGTTTGAAGACATGTTTCATCAACGCTTCATAGGCGTTGATGCCATACGAGCCCAGCGCGGCCCTGCACATCGACAAGACACTATTTTATTAAAAACACAGTTGAAAGAGTATCAGTGTTGAAGAACAGAGCGCAGCAGAGCAGAAGATTGAAGACAAATTTAGGGATTACGGCTAAGATTGACTATCAAAAGCCTAATCCCCAAATTAAACACAGTTAAAGAAAAATCATAAGCATTTAAACAGACAGAAAGGCTTCCACCGTTTCAACTAAAGGCGAATTAATTCCTCAGCTACCGTAAAGGCCACCTGTTGCCTCAAACCATTCAAACCAAAGGCTGAGTTATTCAAGAAAATCAGATATCCGCCTCCAGCACAGCCAGGGAGTTACTTCTGCAAGGAAACCAATGAATAAATATCTGCAGAGTTACTCCAAAACATGCACAGAGCCTCAAAGTCAAACAAAGCTTCCACCGAGCTTTGATATTTATTGTGAAACAATTAATGTAGTGATCCACCTGTAAATTTTTCCCTCGAGCCTCTCAAAGGGCCGAGAAGTCTTCACTCTGCATTAACTATCCTTGAGATATTTTGTTAAAATCTCACCTCCTCATCTTCCTATAAGTACTTCTGCAGAAGATGAGAAATTGTTGGTTGCAGAACTTTGAAATACACTTGAGCTCGAGACTTCTATTTGTACATAGTGTTCATTGGCCCTTGAAGCTCTGTTTGTGCTAGAGTAGTTAGGTTGAATAGTGAAGATGATTGCTGAACTGAAACATTGGACTTGAAGATTGTAACTGGTTTGACATCAATATAAAAGCTGTTTCTTGGGATCCCGGTCTTTATCACTGGTGAAGTGCTTCTTTCTTTGTTAATCGTTTTCCTTCTATGTATGCCATATTGTTCATTTTCCCTCTGTAAAGAACAGTTTAAACAGGGTTAGGATTTTCTGTATAGCAGTAACCTTCTCTGGCTGAGAAATCTGTATCTTAATGTTTTCTTCATATTTGTTTATTTAAGAATGATTCAATACAGTTTAAACAGTTAGGAATGTTGGCGTTCCCTCGTCCTTCTGTTTGCTCAAACATTGTTCTCGAATGTTATTTCCATTATTTGCTATTAAAGTTAGACTAGAGAAGATATGGTTTGCCCCGATTCCTAGATTCTTTTCTCCAAAGGCAGATTCTGAAAGTTTCCCTTGGTGTTGACTGAAAGCAGACTAGGTTTAAAAGTACTTTATCTGATCTTAAGTTACACTCTGTTTTTCTTATGTGTTTTCATACTTTCTGAAGGTAATTATGTGGATTACTGGATTGTTTGTCAATTAAGCCGCTTTAATAAGAACTTGCCCAAGAAGTCTATGGTTAGCCCTGTCCTTGGTTGGTTTTAAAACAGTTACTTAAGAGGCTTTTCTTGTTTGGACTGACTATAAATCCTCTGAGAAATTATTATCAGTTTCCACCCTCCAACATTTTAATGTTTCCATTTCATCATTTTAATCTCAATAATCTTGTGGTATAGATGACTTGCCCCTTGGATCACACTTGATGTTGTTGTTCAATTAAAGCCCGTATATGACTCCATAGCCCAATGGACTAAAAACCAGCGTTATATCTATCTATCTGCCAAAACTATTCTATTTGCTTTCAACTTCTCACTTTTGAAACTTTTGCACTTAGGACTTTCCCTCAAGTAACATTTCATGCTCAACCATCCAAAACAAAACAAAACCCTTGGCCTTCATAACTAACCTAATATCATTACCTTAAGCTTTTCAAAGACAATATCCATCTTTTCATGGTGTTAATATTTGTTAGAAATTTATATATTACAAAGCAATAGAACACATAAAATATGCGGAAACACAAACATAGAAATAACATATAAAGCAAGAGAGACATAGATATATGTGGTTCACCCAACTTAGGCTACGTCCACGAAAACAACCAGTCCTTCCTTTTTATTATCCAACAAAATGAAGTGACAGAAAATACAACGGATCCGTTGTAATATCATCTACTCAATCACACATTCCCCCTTTCTATTTTTGGCTCATAATATACACACGATACATAGCCGCAATATAGCGTCCTCATAAAACAGTGGGGTTTCCTTTTAGGGAAAAAAACATAACTTCTTTCTTCAGATCATCCGCCTAAATGAACGACCCAGATTGAAAACGATCAAACTATGGGCGGTGTTGTTGCCCCATTAAGAACAGGGGTCCAACGTGAAGATACATCTAAAAAAATACGATAATCAAGCTCCACACCTAACAATATCCCACTTGGAGATTGATTGTAGCAACTCCTCTACTACTTCATTTGTTGGATAATGACTCCACTTTGGACCTGTCAATTTCCCATCTTCATCATCATACTTGAAGACCAATTGAAACTGAGCAGAATCTCAGTTTCTCCCTAGTTACAACTTTTGTTAACATCTCTGCAGGATTCTGGCTAGTGTGTATCTTTTCCATCTTCCAACACTGACCGTATAAAATGGTACTTGAGTTGTATGTGTTTAGTCCTGGAATGAAATGATAAGTTCTTTGCCAGATGAATGGCACTCTGGCTGTCATTGTATAACATTCTCATCTCTTGCTTCTTACCCAATTCATCCATAAACCTTTGTAACCAAATCATTTCTTTACTAGCCTCTATAGCAGCATCATACTCTGCTTCTGTTGTTGAAAGTGAAACAACACTTTTCATTTTTGAAACCTAGCTGACAGTTGTTCTAGCTACAGTAAATACATGCCCTATAGTGCTCCTCATGTTATCTATATCACCTACCATATATGCATCAACATATCCCTGTAGAGCAATGTTTGAACCACCAAAGCATAATTCTTGATTTGTGGTAGCTCTCAAATATTTGAGAATATATTTCACTGTCATCCAATTTTCTTTTCCTCGGAATGTCCATGTACCTGTTTACAACTCCCACTGCATGTGCAATATCAGCCATTGTGCAGACCATTGCATACATTAAGCTTCCAACTGATAATGCCTATGGAAATTTAGACATATAATCCATTTCTTCTTGGGTCTTGGGGCACATCTCCTTACTAATTTTAAAATGGCTAGCCAAAGGTGTACTAACAGGTTTTGCATTTTTCTTATTAAATAATTTCAACACCTTTTGTATGTACTCATTCTGAGACAATGTTCATTTGCTATTTTTTCTATCTCTAGTTATTCTCATACCAAGGATTTTTTTTGCAGCTCCCAAATCCTTCATTGTAAATGAATTTTCTAATTTTCCTTTGAGCACATTTTTTCCTGCATATTAGATCCGGAAACAAGCATGTCATCTACATACAATAACGATATAATATAGATGTCATTATTATTATTTTTAGATAAACACAATGATCAAAGTGAGATCTAGTCTAACCTTGTTCAGATATAAACCTATCAAATTTTAGATACCACTGTCTTGGAGCCTGTTTTAATCCATACAAACTCTTCTTCAAATTGCACACTAATTTTTCCTTCCCTTTGACCTCATATCCTTGTGGTTGCTAGATATGGATCTCTTCCTCCAAATCTCCATGGAGAAATGTTGTCTTTACATATAACTATTCAAGATGCAAATCTCCCACTGCTACAAGACTTAAAATAGTTCTGATTGAAGTCATTTTAACAACAAGAAAAAAATATTTCATCAAAGTCAATACCTTTCTTTTGTGCAAACCCCTTCACCACAAGTCTATTTGTGTACATATGTTTTCCTCCATCTTCTTCTTTAAACTGTAAACCCATTTATTCTGCAATGTTGTTTTACTTGCAGGCAAACTGACTAAGCCCCAAGTCTGGTTCTGTATTAAGGATTTCATCTCTTCTTTCATGGCGAGCTCCCACTTCTTCCTGGTTTCTACCTGCATTGCTTCTTCATAGCATTCTAGTTCACCATAATCAGTTAAAAATACATAATACAATGAATGAAAGTATCGCTCAGGGGGTCTACTTATCCTGGTGGATCTTCTGACACCGCTTTCAAGTGTTTTAGGTGCCTGTTTCTGTTGTGGTGGTTTTTGTTGTTGTGGTTGTTGATTGCTATTATTTTTAGGCACCTTTACTTTTTTTGTGATCTCATAAAGAACTGTGTTTTCTTTTTTCCTATTTCTTTTCTTGCAATTGATCCTTATACAAGACTTTTTCATTGAATATTACATCTTTGTTCCTAATGATTTTGTTATTTTCATAGTCATATTAGCGATAACCAAAATCATTAACACCATATCCAATAAAGGTAAATTTCTTTGATTTTGCCTCAAGCTTTGTTATATTTTCTTTATTAATATGGATAAAGGCCTCACAACCAAAAGGCTTTAAAAAATAGTAGTTTACCTTTTTACCTATCCATGTCTCCTCTGGAATACCACCATCCAAGGAACTTGAAGGCCCTCTGTTTATTAGATAAATAGCAGTATCTACATGATCTGCCCAGAATTGTAAAGGCAATCATGCATGCAATCTAATGCACCTTGCACACTTCATGTTTTTCCTGTTCATCCTTTTTGACACACCATTTTCCTATGGTGTTCTTGGAACTGTCTTCTCTCTGCGAATTCCATGCTCTGGACAATACCTATCAAACTCTTTGCTGCAATATTCACCTCCATTGTTTGATATGAGACACTTCAACTTCTTCGCTGTATCAATATCAACCAAAGCTTTCCATTTATTAAAAGTATCAAATACATCAGATTTATTCTGAATACAATAAATCCAAGTTTTTCTAGTTTCATCATCAATAAAAGTAACATAATAACAAGAACCACCGAAAGATGAAACCTGAGCAGGTCCCCATATATCTGTATGCACAAGCTCTAATCTTTCGCTCTTCTTTTCTTTTCCAACTCTAAGAAATCTGACTCTCTTATGTTTTCCATAAACACAATTCTCACAGAAATCCAAATCAATATTCTTCAAATTTGGCAACAAATTTCTTGAGTGAAGAATCTTCATCTCCTTCTCACTCATGTGTCTGAGCCTGTGATGCCAAAATGTTGCATCTGTTCTAGTTGAGTTTAAAGCATTAACACAATTAGAAATACCCTTGCATAAATACAATGTACCAACATTTTCTCATTTTTCTATTACCAGGGCTCCTTTAGTGAAAGTTGTCACACAACCTTCACCACCTAAATGCCCTGTTGAAATCATATTTTTCTTCATATTTGGAACATGCCTTACCTCCTTTAATAACCATTGGTTTCCATTCTGCTGTTTTACAAGAACTTTACCCATTCCAATGGTTTTACAGAGTTTATCATCACCCAGACAAACCTGTCCAAAATCTCCATGAACATAGTCATGAAAATGTTTCATTAGGTGTGGCATGCAATGAGGGCCCTGAATCTACCACTCAGGCATCAGTCACATTTTCTAAAGAAAGAGTCAAAGCATCTTGTAGCACATCCATTGTCACATTTACTTCATAATTTATTAGTTTTTGTGTGTCTCCTTCTTTTCCATTCCGAGACTTCCATTATTTTTTCAGGTGTCCTTTCTTCCCGCATTTCCAGTGCACTATCCCTGATTTGGACTTGGATCTTCCTTTCCTTGATTTGCTGCGATATCCTGAGCTCTTTTCTCTTTCCATTTTTCTTCCCCTAGTCTCTGCACTCAAAGCATTACCCGATGTCTCACTGGAGTTTTTCCGTCACATTTCCTTGCTAAAGATAGCACCAACAACATCATTAAACTTTAAAGTACTAGTTCCAAAGACAGAGTTACTAATGGCCATAACTAAACCATTCCAACTTTCTGACAATGAGAATAGAAATAACAAATCCCTAACTTCATCATCAAATTTTACCCCTACCGAAATTAACTAACTGGTAACTATATTAAATTCCTTTAAATGGTCAGCAACAGATCCACCTTCCAAGATCTTCATATTAAATAAACGTTTCATAAGAAATATCTTATTTGAGGTGGAGGGTTTTTCATATAGTTTCGACAATGTTGACATTAAACTCTATGTTGTCGTTTCCTTCGAAATATTGAAGGCTATTGATGTCGCCAGGCACAACCATATAATTTATTCCAAGTGCCTTTTTGTCGAGAATATCCCATTCTTCGTCTGTCATACCTGACGACTTCTTTGTTTTTTTGCTCAATGGTAGATACAGATATTTTCTAATACAGATAATCTTACATCTGTATCTTCCACAACGGATAGTTTTGGCCATTAAATTTCTCGACCTTAAACCTACCATTTTCCACCATTGCTCCCACTCGAACCAGGAACCCTTCTTTCTTGCAAGTTTATCAGCCAAATAGACCTTCGACTCTGATACCAGTTGTTAAAAAAGTATATATTACAGAGAAATGGAACACATAAAATATATGGAAACACAAAGACATAAATAACATATAAAACAAGAGAGACACAAAATATGTGGTTCACCCAACTTGGGCTACGTCCAAGTAAACAACCATTCCTTCCTTTTTATTATCCAGCAAAATGAAGAGACACAGCCTACAACAGATCCATTGTAATATCATCAAATCTCTCACACAATCTCCCTTTCTATTTCTCACTCAGAATATACACACAATACACAGTGGCAATACAATGCGCTTATACAATAGAGGGGTTGGCTTCTAGGGGCAAAAAAACCCTAAATTAAACATAAATTCTACCGTCAAATCATCTACCTAATGAACAACCTAGATTGACTACGAAATTACAATATTTTACAAGGCAATTTGACATATGCTTTTAGCCACCACCCCCATGGACCCCCTTGACAATGATCAAACGACGGACGACATTGCCGCCCCATTAAGAACAGGGGTCCAACACGGCGATACATCTAAATAAGGAAAATAATCAAGCTCCACAACCCAACAATATAATTTTAAAAAAATATTACCATTTAATTTATATTAATTTATTTTTATTTTAAGTTTATCATATTAATAACAATTTATTAAATATAATTTTTTTTCTATAATTTATTGAAATCACTGCATAGAAAACACTTCAATTATGATGAATGAATAATTTTACAAAACAAATGAATTTATATGTGATTTTGGAGTTTTTGATACTCTTCGCATACATTTGGTTTTTTGGAAATTTGTGTAAATATTTTATTTTTAGATAATTTTAAGACTTTGAAATTTGCAAATTATTTTTTAAAACCTAGATTTCATTATTGAGAATAATATATATTTTAATTTTGTTTTCACATATAATAATAATAATAATTTAATATTAAAATTATATTTCTTTTGAATGTAATAAATCGAAACTAATAAACATTTTAAAATTACGCAAAAAAAAATTGTCTTTTCCATAATTCTATCGACCACTAAGGAAGTAAACCATCAACAAAAAAATGCTCTCTTAGACATATTACTTCTATATATTTTTTAATTTGACATATATATCCAATCAAATATATTGAGAATATGAAAACATTGAAAAAAAAAACTAAAAACGCACACACGCACACAAAATTTAAAAAAAAATAATAAGTAAATAAAAATATATATTTTTACATAAAAAAATTAAAAAACAAGACAAAAAAGACAATATAAAAAAATAAAAATAAAAATATATATATATATATATATATATATATATATATATATATATATAGAAAAGATGAGAAAATCAACCATAAAAAATGTAAAAACAAAAAAACAAATTTAAGAAAATAATTTAAAAATTGACAAAAACAAAAAGACATAAAAAATAAATAAATAATATTGATGAGAAATATAAAAAATAAAACATTTAAAAATAAATTAAAATTAAAAAAAAAAAAAAAAAAAAAAACCTTTGAATATATATATATGTATTGAAAAAAAAAAGGATAAAATAAAAATGAAGAAAAAAACAAATGTTTAAAAAAAAAAACACACATTAAAAATAATAATTAAAAACATTGAAAATAATAATATAAAAAACATCAAAAATAAAAATAAAAAAGGTTAAACTGAATTTTTTTATTAAATAACAAAAAAACCATTAAAAAAAAACACACACACACAAATTAAAAACTACTAAAAATAATTAAAAATAATAATTAAAAAAAAAAACAAAACAAAACAAAACCAAAAAAAACATAATTTATTAAGAAAAAAAATTATAACATTAAAATAATTGAAAAAAAAAATTAAAAATATTTAAAAATTAAAACAAAATATTTAAAAAATTAAATAAAAATAATAAACAAACATATAAATTTTCCCAAAAAAAAAAAAAAAAGTGTATTGGCCAACCTAAGCGGTTGCAGGGCTTGGTCGTCGGGTGAGAGGGGAGCTGCAGACTTGGTGGCCGGGCAGGGAGGTCGATTCCCAGAGTTTACCTCCCCACCCAAGTCGCCGCGAGGCAAGCAAAATTTCAACTTTTTTAATTTTGATTTTATTTTTTCATTTATTTTTTATTTTTTTAATTTAAATTTAAATTTTTTTTCCTTTTTTATTTTTTTAATTTAAATTTAAATTTTTTTTCCTTTTTAATTTTCAATTGTCTTTTTAAATTTTGATTTTATTTGTGTTAATTTTAAATAGTCTTCTTAATTTAATTTATTTTTTATTTTGTTTTTTTGGTTTTTTTATTTTTATTTTTAATTATTTTAATTATATATATATATATATATATATATATTATTTTATCATTTTTTTAATTATGCAAGTTTTTTTAACTTAAAAAAAAAAAGTGTTTTTGTTTTTTCTTTAAATTATGTGTTTTATTTTTATTTCCCCTTTTATTTATTTATTTTTTAATATTTTGTTTTTTTTTTAATTATTTTTTTATTATTTTATAAGTTAATTTTGAATTTTTTATATTTTTATGAGCTTTTTTTAAAGTGTAAAAAATAAGCCCTCTAAACAAAAAAGATTGATGTTGCATCAACTCTTTTCAAACTTAGCATGAAAATCAGTAATGTTGTAAAATAAAAGTTCATACTTAATAAATAAATAAAAATTAAAAATGTCAAAAATCAACCCTTTAAAAAAAGGGATAGATTCTGCATCGCAACTTTTCAAAATCGACATGAAAATTAATGACAATTAAATAAAAAAATTCAAAGAAATTTTCAAGTGCCAAAAATACGCTAAAAAAAAGGTGATTTTGCATCACCACTTTTGAAAATCAACATGAAAACCAATAACATTTAAACAAAAAAAAAAAAAAAATTTAAAAAATAAAGTGCCAAAAATACGCTAAAAAAATAAGTGATTCTGCATCACCACTTTTCAAAATCAGGTGTTATTTTTGTTACCTCAAAAAAACAGGTAATTGGTAATTTTCTCATTTGATCGGTAATTATGTTAAGTCAAAAAGTGTAAAACAAAAACAAAAGTTTTGACAAGAAATTCAACGTAAGTCTATCAGAGAAAGAAGAGGAAAATTTATGCTTGTAAGACCTTAACAAAAAAATATTAGAACAAATCAAGTGTTTAAAGGCGAGAAGTTTGAATTCCAAAATAAAGTTGACTTAGAAAATGAAGAACTCTAAAAATTATAATCATAGTCTACTCACTCAAATTAAGAAACTTAAAAATGATAAGAAATCATCGAACAACAACTTAAAAGAATTTCTCGAAGGAAGTATCTAAGTCGTCTGATGTAACAATTCAAGTTAAAGATAAAGGAACAAATATTGATTCCATCAATATCATAACTCAAGAGGAGGATAAACCAAAGAAAGTTAAAACTTATGTAGATATTGCAATTCAAACAATGGAAATTCCAAATGATGATGCCAACTCTACAATAGTAGCACCTGAAGGAAATCAAAAAGCTACCAAAATGATAAAGGAAAGTTCAAGCAGAAAAAATCCTTATCTACATCCAAATAACAGAAATAGATAAGGCTCAATCAATCTACGAATTTGTATAACTCAGAACAGAACAACATATTTATGCTCCCAGGAATATTAAAGTTTGCAAAATCCAATCCTATGATAAGAATTCATTACAAAATTTCAGTGACCGAAATATTCCACAGAAAAATTAATCTAGGATGGTCAGATCCCTTTTTGATTCGACAAATTTATTTATCACTCCCTGGATCATATCGTCTTGTAACAACGAAGATGATAGTTACACGACACGCTGAAAAAGAGATCAGGGCTTTTCATCAGTAAGCTTTGAGGACAAAGTTTTTTGAAGAGGAAACCAATGTTGTGAATAATATATATATATATATAACAATAATAATGATATAAATCAACTAGTAATTAGTTAATGAAGATGTGTGTCTCGAAGGACATGACCATTAGTAAAGGGATACCTGCCTAGGGTATATAAGCAGACCCTCATTCTCATTTGTAATCATCTTACATCAATTCAATATACAATAATCAATATAAAGTTACATGTCTTACAAGCTGCGTATGCGAATTTTGGTTGTTTCAATGTTGAAGGCATCAATGATTGTTAGTGATCAATTTAAGGGCTTCATAAGACCGTGCATATAGTTAGGGGGAGAATTGGTCAAACACCATCTCAATGGAAGCAACTTATGACTTGAAGACCAACATGATGACAAGGGGAGAAGTATACTTATCTTGAAGAGTTGTCTTTGATAAAGAAAGGGAGAAGGGTTATGACATGAGAAAGAAGTTGAAGTAGCATGATGACATGAATAAGAAGATGCTTGATGATGGGGGGAGCACTCACTGAGAAAAGAATTTTAGAATAACACCCCATTTGCCATTAATGTCAAAGGGGAAGAGAATTTGAAAAGGTGATATCTTGCCATCAATGACAAAGGGGGAGATCGTTGGTAAAGTTGCCATTGATGTCAATCTAGAGAAAACCCTAACCATATGTGCAAACCCTAAAATACAAATGAAGCATTACCTTGTCCTATGTGTCAATGATGTGGCAAACCCTAGAATTGGCAAGTCCTTGATTGACACATGTTTCCCTAATCTGTGTAAGCCCTAGGCACCCTAATCTTATTGAATTTATCTTAAATAATAAACCTTATTGAAGTTTCTCTTTATGTCCTTGTCCTTCGAACCTTTATTCTTAATGATGCCCTAACAATATTGAAGAAACCCTAGATGCTATAACAAGACCTTGAAAAACACTTCTAAAAACCCTAAATCCAAGCATAAAAACCCTAGCCTAATTAATTCCCTTATTCCATGAAATAATTATTCAATTAGGACCGTCATGAAAAATATACAGTTGATGGAGGAAAAATTAAAAATTTCATCATTATAAGTCACAACTTGAGAAGAATACTACACCAACTTGTGGAGGAGATTTGTAGCTTTCCAATGAGTATAAGCTTGCCTCCAAACTTGTCACTTGAGAGATGAATTTTCTAAGTTTGAATTGTTAAATTGCTCATACAAGCCAGTCGACTTAAGTAGGCTCATGATCCTTGGTAAAGGGACACGTCTCTTCAAACATACACAAACAACTATAAATATAACACTGATCTCGTCATTTCGGATAACTAATTCGGTTAAGAAATTACAGTGAAAACAATTCAGATCTGAGATAAAGAGAAGAAAAGAAGAAAGGAGGATGAAGATTGAAACTCACTTGTTTTTGAGTTTTATGTGGTTAATTTTTGGGATATATCTAAATAGAACTATTCACATCTATCAAATAATAGATAGCAAACATGTGAAAATACTTCTGAACTTAAATTGTAGAAAAATTCTACTCCAAAAATTGTATTTATGGTTCAGGACTGAAATTTCAGATCTGTAAGATACCTATACATTTCAGATTTGTACAATGCTGTAATATCCTAGACCTGCAACATATTTCAACGTTTTGTGACAGACATGTGATTTGGTCGTGTGTGTGGATTGCAAAGAAGTTTTGGTTGTGTAAATTTTAAACTTGCAACTAATGCTAGTGACAGAGCGTTCAAATCTATTGTAGCACTTTTGAAGAAGAAAATTGGACCTATTGTGTCACCTTGCAGAACTTTATTGATGACATAGTATTGATATTGTTTTTGCAATGAAGTCATTTTTGCAAACCTACAATGGCTATTCATATAGACTTGTGGAGGATATATATTGAAACCTGTGACAAATTGGAGAAACCTCTTGTGAGCAAAATTTGGCACCTTTTGAAGCAACCTGTAACACCTCAGATTTTGGATATGTTCTGACCTATGGTTTGTAGCAGTGATGAAGACCCTAAATGCTTGAATCTTGAGCTCGTGGAAGTTGACCTATAGCAAGTTAAGTAGCTCAAACTTATAGTAGACTGTGGAGGGATAAAGCTTGCACCTGTGAAGGATTTGTGCCAACATGTGGTATTTGTAGAGACTATACTCCAACTTGTGAAGACTATTCACTTAAAACTTGTAAAGATTATACATATCTTATGAACCTATGGTGACATCTCCTCTCTTGCGGATATAGCACATCCTTCAGAGTTGTGAAGAATAATTACACTTCAGAACTGGTTGAAGGAACAATATTGAAATATATTGCAGACCTCGAAAACACAACATTTGCTTTTTCCTTGGACAACTATTTAAGGAAACTATAAGGGACCATTTGAAGCATAATTGAAGCACCACTTGGGGCAGAGCTTTCAAACCTAATCTTATGCAATAAAGACATATTGTTGAAGTATCGAAGACCTATTTAAAACACTTGTGAAGCTGATCTTGAAGGCATTCTTGGAGACTTTGAAGCACGATTGAAACCCTCATGGAGTGACCTTGAAGGAAGTTGTTTGGGTGACATGAAGAGTTGTGGAGACACCTTCTGAGAATCATAAAGCTGTCATTGATGGGCTAAGCAAAAGCATTTTTTGAAGGCTAATTTGAAGATATTGTCAAGGCTTGTTGCAGAATTTTTCGGGAGGCCTTGAAGAACCATTAAACCTACATTGAAGAGTTAAAGAAAATTGATAGGGTTGGTGCTCTAGAGGATAGGAGTCCTCAAGAAGATCACGTTGGAGCCCTAGAGGTTGGAATCTCGTGAAGTCCAAGTTGGTGCTTGGAAAAGTACAAGTTGGAGCCAGGTGGATTAGAGATTGGTGTCTTCATCTAGCGTTGGAGCCCTAAACATTATTGTATTTGATTTATTGTAAAAAGAGGATTGGAGTCCTCAATATTTCTCATTAATAAAATTATTATTCGATATTGTTCATTTTGTGTTCTGTTTATATGAGATCTAAAACTAGTAAAATAAGTATTGTAAAAGAAATAATGATTCAACCCCCCTCTCAATATTTCCAACATCTTGAACATAGTCTATGTTGGAAATGTCTGGGACAAGATTGTCCTTTATACCTTCTACCATTAGTGTCATAGCCAATATTTCTGACTCTCTAAACTTCACTTTATCTGCATCACTAGATCCTTTAGTAGGTTTCTTCATTGTTCCTCTGACTAAATCCAAGACTTTGTTCTTTTCAAGAATGAGATCAATTATTTTCGTCCATGACCTCTAATTGGATGCTCCTAATTTTTTCTCTCTTTATGCTGTTAGACATTGTCCCTGAAGGTAGTAAGCTTCTTTTCTTATAAAGTATCCTTATATGATCTATTGTTCAACTTCTTGAGGTTTCTTAGACTCCTTTCAATAGATCCTCAAACTTCCTTTTTCTTCCTTCTTCACCTTAGCTTTGATACCATGTTAGAAAATTAGAAAGGTAGAAATATTTTCTTATACTTGATAATTACTTGTGAGATTCTTGTGATCTTATTAACTTTCTTATGTTCTTCTTTTATCTTATTTCATCAAGCAATTACCAAAAAAATAGCACGAAGATCAAGAACACCAGATGTAGGCGAACAACCAAGGAAAAACCCCAATCTTGGAGAAAACCCAGTCAACAATTGGTGGAGCATCCCACTTTTAAGGATGCTTAGATGCTTTTAATTGATATTTTATTATGCCTAGGGTCACAAGGAGAGCCTACAAAAAGTGGTCTCCCACTCATTTCCAACTTGTTTTTTCATTGTGGAGACATCCCTAGACCATTGACTTTTAGTTGAAATATCTTATACAAATTTTGGAGCATTATTGAAGAAATATTTTAGTATTGTAACTGTTGGACACCTAATCCTCTATGGGTAGGTATGGAAGCTGAACCGTCACAAAAGGAGTCCGAGTGACCTTGGAATGTGGAATCCAAGGGTCACCTCATTGTATTATAAATGTACATCATATCAATGGTAATATGCAATGAATGCTTATCTTTCTATTTGTTTGATTTATCTTCTCATACACCATGTATGCTTTTAACATGGTATCAGAGCCATGATGAGTGGCCTTGTGCGTTTACGTGTTAGGTTTTCTGCCTTGCCTTGAATAGCGCTGGTCTTTGTGCCGGACAGGTTGCTAGTCTTCACTTGTATGTTGTTACCGTATCTTTATTTCCTCTTTTATATATTGGACATTTTTGTTGTTGTTGTTGTTATAAGGTTTATTTACGAACACAAAAGGCCCAAAGAGTGATTTTCTCCCTCTAAGGTCCATTGTTTTCATTTTTTTTATTGCGTTATATACCTAGGTTGGTAATCTAATAAAAAACTATCTTTAACTTCATTTTTCATATTTCGATGTTATGAAATGAAACAAATATATTGCAAGGGTATTATGACATCTTTATGAGCATGGAATGATTGCTAAAATGTGAATTTACATAACTGTTATCGCTAAAAAGGAATTATTTGGAGCATCTCTGTTGATCAAATATTTCCTATCATTAACTCTTAATCTTAGGAGTGTTTTAACTCTTGCCCAAGGATTGCAGAGCTAATTACAGAGATGTTTTTCGGGTAACCACAATGCACAAGTTAGGATGAATCGTAAAGATATTCTCGACATACCTTCTGAGATAAAGTGTGGATTACAATGGAGATTATAGACAGAGTTTCGGTGATATATCATGGTATGGTTCAATGCTATTTTAGGTGAGAAGGTTCGGTGCTATCAACAGTGAAAGGGTCTCGATGCTACCAGTGTCATTTTATCATAGTGACGATGTCAATATAGTATCACAGTCTCAATGCTACCACAATGCAATGATCTCGGTGCTACCACAGTCAAGACCTATCACAGTCTCGGTGCTACCACAATGTCATGATCTCAGTGTGACCTTAGCAAGCTATCTCCGTGTATAAAGGAGCTCGGATTGGTTGCAGAGATGATTTATTCAAAGATACAAGTATGAAGAAGGCTAGAACTAAAGTTTGACATGACAAGGTTGACTTGATAGATGGAGGTAGTCTTGAGTCTAAGTTGTGAGGGTCTTGGTTGGCTCATCTTGTTTTTGAATCTACTGAAGAAAGAATTTTGATCGGGTTTTCCCCAAGAGTGGGGTTTTGCCCTGGATGTGTGCCTACATCTTGTGTCATCTTCTATTTGTTGCTTGGAATTAGTCTTGATGATAAGAAAAGATAAAATCGAAAGAACAAATAATAATAATGAAAACATCACAAAATAATGTCATATTAAGAGAAATCAATTAACTGTCACATCCTTGGATTTCTCAACAAAACCCTTTAAAATGTTAATGCTTTAATTTTCTTAAACTAAATCTCCAAAATCATAACACCTCACTAATAGGGCCTTGGTTCATCAGCGAGACTGCCAGGGATATTAAGTCCACTAACGTGCCATTCTCATTGTGGTCAGGGGCACCTGAATGACACTTCAAAAATGGATGAAGGTGCAAATCCCTAGATATTTTGACAGAATAGATATGTCATACACTTAGCATGTAAATCTAAGGATATGTGTCATGCAATGCAACACCTAACCTCAAGGTATGTTTTTCAAAGACACTTCAAAAGAAATTCATAGAACTTGCTGCACCTTATTATTTTCAAGCAATGAAATCAATCTTATGCTTAGTAGCCTCTTTCCTGCCATTTTTCATTTCAGGTAACGATTTTGACTCATTCCATCTAAAGCCACTAGAGTCAAATCACATTGCTGTTCCAGGGGGTGTGTTTGGTCACTTCGCTATCTGATGAAGAAATGTATTTAGTATGGATGAGCTTTATGAATCCACCATGGTCATTTGTCTACCTCGATCTATGTAAAAGACTCCTACAAGATTTTCAATTGCACATCTCACAATACCTTTCACTCCGCTATCTGATGAAGAAATGTATTTAGTATGGATGAGCTTTATGAATCCACCATGGTCTTTTGTCTACCTCGATCTATGTAAAAGACTCCTACAAGATTTTCAATTGCACATCTCACAATACCTTTCACTCATGCTTCTGTTGCACTGACCATAATCTGGGATACCGATTCAAAAACAGGGCAAGATAAAGCAAGTCGATAACTCTAGAATCTTAGTTTCAGCACAAGCTTTGCACACAATTTTGTTTTATCTCCTACGATGATAGCACACTTCTACCTTTTTCTGTTCTCTGGTGATAAACTTGCTACTTTATGGCATATTTTAAACAGACAGGCCATTGCTTTCTGATTGTTGGAAAGCTTGCTTTAGGTGATGTAAACGGTAGTTTCCTTTGAATGATATATACTCAGCCATTTAATAGGATACCACCAGTCCCATCATTATTTGAAGACAAATACTAATGCTTCTGCAATCGAAACTGAAAACATTCTTTACATCCATGCAATAATATTGTACGGTTTATATATGCATATGAAATGCTCCCATCTTGTCTAAATTTGTTTTATAAAGCAGTCAAGGGGCTTTGTCTAAACAATGAATTCATTACCCCACCACGTGGAATAACCTTGGGGGCGTGCCTTTGTATGTTATCTGCATTACACACCAACTTGCCCATGGTAATAAAATTCCAGCCTAAAGTTACACAAATAAGTTTCTAGCATATCTATGCACATGGCATGCTACAGACAGGCATGCCATGTACCTGGCATACAGCCTTCCAACTTATTTGATACTGAACAATAATCCAACTATTGCTATATAGATAAAAAATACAATAAAATAAGAAAACGCCTCCATAAAATAATGATTTACTTCTCTTCTTGGTCCTTGCAAAATCCCATCACAAGCTTCAGTTCATCATGTACTCAGCGTACCACCAGAGGTAAAACGGCTTAGAATGAACTTCAAAAGGTTCTGTAGATGCAGCTAAGGCCCCTGCAAAATTATGAAGAGCATACACTTCAGGCAATACTTCATTTCAGTATCTGTTGTCAAAACTCAAATGAATTACACCAAAGATTTGGACTGATGCTATAATTTGGGATTATTGCAATACCTCACTGACAAATTTGAATTTTCACACTGACCAAAGAGAGAAACAAAAACTTCATTCATGTTCAATTGGCTTGTCTACGATGTTGGGAAGCTGGGAAAAAACCAGTTCCAGAACTTACAGGCCCTACTGCAAGGGGTGGAGATAGATACATGTATCAAAAAGAAAGATCATTATATCCCAGATAAGCTAGTTCTTTCAGAGAATAAAAGGTTCACTAAAGAAGATATTATTCTATAGCTGGAAGAAGAGTTAACAAAGTGTACGAAAAAGTTAAATGGACTCCGATAAGAAAGAAAACTGCCAAGAGAACAAAACACATACATAGCCAAACAACTCAAATGTTGTTCTCTCATATATGTAAATACAATAGAGCCATCATCCCTCAGAGGGACAAGGTCTAATACATCTTGGACATGTTGGATCCCTCTTAAACAACTTATACCCTCAAGGACATGTTAGACCCCTGCTTCACAAACTTTCCAGGCCCTAGTCAGTCTCTCAGACATCATACAAGTTGAAAGTACAGATGATATAAATGGAACCGTACCTACTCAGATGTCACGTCATACCATACTCAAACATCACACACCGGATCTTGCTCCGATGTTACAGGTTGGACCTTACCTAGACCTATCAATTTGGAACCTTCCCAAATATGAGAAAAAAACACTTGGTAGATAAAGCATATGAGAAAAATGAGGATTCGATAACAATTACAGAGGTGACTAGAAAGACTTGTATACATGGAATTCTTCAACATGGACGTCATCAAGAGGAGAATATGCAAGTGCTTTACGATCCACACAAAAGTTTTTACATACAATTCCTCAACTTTAAAAAACAACTCAAGGAGCCACTGAAAATAACTAAATATTTTAAAGTTACCCAATTCCCTTGCATTTTGGACTCTTCTCAAGAAGCTGGTTTTAATTTTATTTTAAACAAAAAGAAGAAAAGAAAAAGAAAGTTCTTAGGATAGTGAACTATCGGACTATTTGAAAAGGCACATGAATGAAAAGAGATCACTGGGGACTTGCAACATGAATGTTTGAAAAGGAAATAATTAAGTCCATCGTGCTTTATGCAGTTGTGTATATGAAATAGCATATACTCCTGCCATTGGGATTTCATATTAAAATATTTTCTCATGATTTTGGTTTAAAAGAAATGACTCCATCTCTGATTAGTAGTACTTGTATGAAAACCTCAACAACACGAAGAATTTATTTTTCTTAAACAAACTGAACCTCCAAAACTCGTAAAGCTTCACCAATGGGCTCTTCATTCACCAGAGAGGTTGCCAAAGTATTAATTTGTCCACAAAGTTCTATTCATTTTGTAGTCTGCCCCACCCAAATGACATGCCAAAAATGGATGAGGCAGGTCCATGTCCCAGGTAAATTTGTTACAATACATACTCCTTAGACTTGGGATCTAAGCCGAAGGAAAGTCCATGTTATTCTATGCAGCTCTGGACCTTGGGTCATGCAAAACTTCCAAAAAGCCTGCTTTGTTTTATTAGTTCCATGTAAGGAGGTCAATCTTATGCTTAGTAGCTCCTTTTACAACCATAGTTTTCATTCCTGATTATAACTTTGGGTCATTCCATGTAGTGCCTGTTACCTACCAATATGTAGGGCAAACTTAGGGGTATCAAAACTTTTTGCAGGTGAAGCTGGGACATGGGTAACCAATCCAATTTTTCTGCTAATATCTATGATGATAACCATAACCAGATCTGTGGCTATAGTTGTCATGGTATTCATGGAGAATAAAGCTCTAAAGGCAGTGGCAATGAAAAGATACCAATGACCATCTATGAAATGCCTTTTAGGACATTCAGCATCAGCCAATAACCCAAATACAGAGGAAGAAATGTATGTAATATGGTTGAAGATTTAACTGATATTATCAATAGAATCAGTTGAAGGCATCTTAGAGAATATGAGCCATGATCTCACCATCCAGAAAAGCAAATTGGATTTTTGGAAGACACATAGGCTGTGGATTGATCCTTTATGGTTGAAGATGCAAAGCATACTAGTAAGGGAATGGTGTGTGTTTTATTACAGGCTGATTATGAACATTACCCAGCCCTAACCATTTTTTTTGGGGCAGATGCTAAGCATAACCTCTGAATTCTCCAAAGAATATCTCAAGCAAGTGTTCCTGCACAGAGAAGAATGAGTCTTGGCCTATAAGGATCACTGGTAATCCAAACAATGTAACTTAAAAAAAGCTCAGATTAAGAATGAATCCCAAGAACGAAGACTTTCTACAGGCAAACACGGTCATGCCCAGACAACATGTACTGAAGGAGCTGACCATGGGGGATATAAGGCTATTCTGAGGCAATACTGTCCAGGACATTGTGCATTGCTTAAAGGTAAATGTGGATGCCTAAATTTGATGTTTTATGGTATGTGTGTGTGTTTGTAACTATAGGACTGGAAATAAACCTCTGTGGGCTGAGGCTCACATAAAACAAAGGCCCAATTGTATATATATGATTAGGGCCAACCTGTGCAATTTTGAAGATCTGTAATACACATATCTGCATGTGTCATTGTGTATGAGAAAAGGAGATAAACAAGGGACTGACCTTACCTTTGAAAGGTTTGGGAGTCACTTTTGGCACAAGAAAAACCCACTAAGTTAAAGGGTTTAAAAGTTGAGCTGGTCCTTTGGAAGTCTATATGAGGCCACATTGCCATCATGGAGGAGGCTTTGAAGATATTGCTTGCTGAGTTTGTAAGATCGGGAGCCTTTTGGGGCCTTGTTTTTTAGGCTAGTGTTGGCCCTTTGGAGAGGGGTTGTCCCAGTTTGGGGTCTTGTTCTCATATGGTGAGGTTTGACTGCACATTTCGTCAGAGCAGCTGGTTTACATTCTAGGTGAATGTGGCTTGGAAAAGCCCATTTTGGATGATGTTGTGAGGACTTGTGTGCTGTGTGCCTGCTTTAGGTGTTTTAGTGGCTGAGTTGGCACTTTAAAGGACCATACTCTATCCTTGAATATAACTTGTATAAAACTGCATTGCCGAAGGGCTTTTGGAGACTGGATGCTGCACCAAAAGCCCCTCTATTCCCTTCATTTGTGGAAAAGGATCACCTTTTGAGGGACTCCTGCCCCTAGATTTTGTACATGTGACATTAAAAGCCCATTTTTCATTATTTTAGGATAATTAATTGTTAAATGGGGTCTTTTGCCCCTCCATATGCTAATTTAGGGGATTTTAGCTTAGAAAAATAATATTTTATTGTGAGGGAACTTGGAAGTTGAACACCTCCTCCTCTATAAGCACTTCATCTAATTTTGGTATGGAGTTTTGGGGGAGAAATCCCATAGCTAATCTGGAATTTTCTGCAATTTTTCTCTTGTAAAATTTGGCTATGGATATTTGAAGCTGAGTAAGTTTTGCTTGGAAGGATTTTCTCTTGGATTGATGATGCGATGCTTTGTCGAATTGTGCTATTTTATTGTGAGTATATTCTTCCCTTTTGCACTGTTGTAGAATTAGGGTGTATATGAAATTTTCATCTTGATATATTGAAACTTTTATGGCTCTAAAATCCCTACAAGCCAAAGAATACTATTTGCAATTCATGTCTATTTGGAAAACAAACATGAGTTCAGTTCAAGGCAAAGGAGCATTTACCAACAAGACCTTTAGAGCTTATTCATATGGATCTATGTGTATCCACAACTCAATCTCCACGAGGTGTGAAATACTTCATGTTCGTATTTGATGATTATACAAGAATTTCATGGGTTGGTTTACTAAAAGAGAAATCTAAGACCTTCAAAGCACCGGTTGAAAATGAAATGGACTTGGAAGGTTAAGTGCTTAAGGTCAGACAGAGGAGGAGAATTCAAATCAGATGAATTCAATGCTTTTTGTGAGAGACATGGGATTAAGAGACAATTTTCAATAGCAAAAACCCCTCAACAGAATGTTGCAATTGAGAGACTAAACAGAACTGTTCAAGAAATGGCAAGAGCAATGCTTAATGAGTCAAAGTGGAAAATAATTTTTGAGAAGAACCCATTCAAACAACAATCAACATCCTTATCAAGGCTCATATTAGAGTAAATAGCGACAAGACTCCCTATGAACTATGGCATGGCATAACACCTTCAATAAAGAATTTCAAACTCTTTGGAAGCAATTGCTACATCAAAAGAAATGAGGACAACTTAGGAAAATTTCATTCTAGAGCAGTTGAAAGATATTTTATTTGCTTTGCTTCTTCTCCAAGAGTAAAGGCTACAAATGCTACAACAAAAAACTTTGCAAGATAGTTGAAAGCATTGATGTGAGAATTGATGAGGAACCTCTACACAAAGGAAGACAGCAGCAATATGACAGATCAGTTGATCCAATCAGCTATGACCCCCACGAGGAAGAACTAGACGAACAAGAAGACAAAGAGGAAGAAGAAGAGAGAGTTGATTGATCATTTTATCGCATCCAAGGATTCCATAAAGGTATGTTCAGAAACATCATCCTGAGAGTCAAATTGTTGGTAGTAAAAAAACAGGGGTTCAAACTAGAAGGAAATTCATATGCACATCTAGTCGTGCAAATTTTGTACTCCTATCCACAATAGGACCCAAATATTTTGCTCAAGCTAGTCAAGATCAACATTGGGTGAATGCCATGGAGGAAGAATTAGATCAAATTGAGAAAAAAATCAGAAATGGGAGTTAGTTCCAAGACCAAAAGACAAGAAAGTGATTGCTACCAAGTGAGTTTTCAAGAATAAATTGAATGAAGATGGTCAAGTTGTCCGGAATAAAGTCAGGTTAGTAGACAAGAAAGTGATTGCTACCAAGTGAGTTTTCAAGAATAAATTGAATGAAGATGGTCAAGTTGTCCAGAATAAAGTCAGATTAGTGTGCAAAGAGTATGCACAAATAGAAGGTGTAGACTTTGAAGAAACTTTTGCTCCAGTTGCTAGACTTGAAGCAATCAAAATGTTGTTGGCTTTTGCATGTCATAGAAAAATTCATGTATATTAAATGAATATCAAGTCAGCCTTTCTAAATGGAGAGTTAGAAGAAGAAAAATATGTGGAGCATCCAGAAGATTTCCAATTGTTTGATAATGAAAATCATGTTTGCAAACTAAAGAAGGCACTATATGGATTGAAACAAGCCCCTAGAGCATGGTATTATAGACTTGACAAGTATCTACAGCAGCAAGGATTTAAAAAGGGAACAAAAAATAATCTTTATATCAAATATATGAATGATAATTTGCTTATTATTATTGTTCATGTTGATGAGATAAATTTTGGTAGTGATGCTTGTTGACCACAATTTTTTCAACAATCTGAGAAAGCAGTGTACAAGGAAGTCGAGAAAAAAATTGAAGATCAAAGTCATGAGTCAACATGAATATATCATTGTAAACCCATTTTTTGCATGGTCTATTGTAAATGATGTTAGTATGACCATTTATTTATGTAACAACACCTAAGTAAGCCTCTGATTTTGGCAACAAATTTTATCTTAGGAAGTTTTTTAACCTCCCTGAATTATGTTAGACTTTAGTATGACCATTTAATTATGTAACAACACCTAGGTAAGCCTCTGATTTTGGCAACATATTTTATCTTAGGAAGTTTTTTAACCTCCCCGAATTATGTGTGTTTGTAAACATGCCTAATTGACAAAGTTTTTCTTCCAGCTTAAACCCCAAAGCTAGGGTGGAATTCATTGACAAGGTCTTAGGTGAGTCCTGGTGTTTATGAGTCTAATGTAAAAGTGTGTTTAGGAATAATTTTAATGCATGGTCCCTTGCAATCAGAAACCATGGCTAAATTATTTTATTATAAGCACACGTGGTATCATACTAGATCATATTGTGTCACAAAATTGGGTAAATTATTGAGGGTCTATGTCTAAAGGTGTTTTCATGTTTTAAAGGTTGAATTTTTAATTATTTTGATGTAAAAAAATTTGGTGCATGGTCTCTCGCAATCAAAAACCATGGCTAAAATATTTGAGGGTGGAAAAAATTATTAATCCCTTCTATAGTCAATTAATTAATTTTCTTGGCTAAATTAAATTAAAATCATAAGTTAGAAAATTAATTAATTTTGAGTTTAAAAAAAATTATAAAGAAATTAATTTCTCTCCAAGTGGAAAACAATCGAAAATTCGTGAGTCAAAAAGAATTTTTGGAGGTCCTCCACTAAGGGAAAAATGGATATTTTAAGAAAATTTGAGCCCTTGGACCTTGGTGGTTAAGTCTAACTCAAATTTTTGAGGAAATTAATTCAAAATATTAATTTTTGCATTAATAAAAAATGGTTTTTAAGAGAAATTCGAATTTTTCCTCAAAAACAAAAATTCAACAGTGGAAATTAAAAGAAAATCAAATTATTTTCGACAGTCGAGATTAATTTGACAAGGATCAAGCCAACTAACCGTTATTTTCCACTTGGAGGGGTTTTCTCTATATAAGGAAGCCATTTACCTTCTATCTATTTCCCATCTTTGGAAAATCTTTGGATGAGGTAATTTTGTAACACATATACTGAGCTACTGCTCTGTTGGGAACATTTTTATCATAATAGAAAGACTTTGTGGTTAAATTCATGGTGTTCTTCTATTTGTTGATCTGTGGTATGTGTTGGCTATGTGTTCATCCTATATTGTGTTGAATATTTTTTAATTGTTATTCCATTTGTCGGTGATAAGAACAATCTATTTGTATGAATTATTTTAGGTAATTTGATTCACTATATGAATTAACAATTTATCTTGAGAATTATAGAGATTTCTAATTTACAGGTACGCTAGCCTTTGGGCTCCAAGTTCATAAACTGTGGGGAAGAGCCAACCTTGTTTGCTCGAAGTTTTCATTTTGGTGAATTTTGCAGAAGGGTTTTGGTTGGTTTATCTTTCGAAATTATTCATCCATGCAATTTATTTATAAAAAATTAGCAAAACTTTATTTGATCTTGGGCTAAAAAGATTGTTTTATAAGTGTTGTACATTTGTGAATATTTGTAAATTATTTAACCCTTGTTTTATTTTGTAGCATTTGGGAGTTTTGGGGTTTTGAGATTTTTGTATATATTTGGGGTTTTGGAATTATTTCATTCAATTTTTGTAGGTGATTCTCTCAAGCCATCAAGGAGGTTGGATTTTTTTTTGAAGAGGATCAAGCCCTAAGACTAGGGTTTGAAGGGTTTCACTCCTCCAAGTGAGATGTCTAGCCTAATTGAGCATTTTCGTTAGGGTTTTGAGGTTGATCTAGGCCTAGGAAGGCAAGATCTAGCCTCCAGCCTCCCTCCAAGCTCAACGTCCAGCTAATAAAGAAAGATTTTGGTCCTTTAGGAAGCAAATTTTGGCATTTTTATGGTAAAATTTTGTCATTGTAGGGTTTTGAATTTTTTTTTAGGGCTTAGTCGTCCCCTTTTCTAGCCTTGTCGTGGCCTTGAGAGGCCTCCAATCCCTCTTGGCTTCCTTCTTCACCCTAGCCGCAACTCCCTTTTGCCTTATTCCCTAAAGCCGCAGGCCCTAAGGACCTTGATCCCTTGTTGTCAGCCCTTTTGGGCCTTTTTTTAGCCCTCGGCGACCCTTATAGGACTTGTTTTACCCCTGTCGCAACCCTTAGAGGGTTGTTCCCTCTAGCCGCAGGCCATTTTTGGCCTTGTTGTGGCCCTAGAAGGGCCTTTAACCCTCTAGGAAGCAAATTTTGGAATTTTTATGGTAAAATTTTGTCATTGCAGGGTTTGAATTTTTTTTAAGGCCTAGTTGTCCACTTTTCTAGCCTTGTCGTGGCCTTGATAGGCCTCCAAACCCTCTCGGCTTCCTCCTTCGCCCTAGCTGCAGGCCCTAAGGGCCTTGATCCCTTGCCGTCAACCCTTTTGGGCCTTCTTTTAGTCCTCAACGACCCATATAGGACTTGTTTTACCCTTGTCAAAACCCTTAGAGGGTTGTTGCCTCTAGTTGCATGCCATTTTTGGCCTTGTTGTGGCCCTAGAAGGGCCTCTAACCTTCCACCCCTCCGCCCGCCCTCCCCCCCTCCTCTCTATGGCCACTTTTCCCTTGGACGGCAGCCCTATTGGGCGTGTTTTCCCTTGTTGTGGCTTCTCCTAGCCTCTCCCGACCTATCTTTTCCCTTCCTTGGCCTTTCTAGCCTCATCATTAGCCTTCTTCTAGCCCTAGCCTCTCCTCCTAACCTTCATTCATCCATTCTTTAGTTATTGATTTAATTTGCATTAGTATTTTATCTCTAACATTTTTGTTTGGAGTTAACTTGGTGGTTGCAAGTAGTCAAATTCATTGGAAACATCTCTAGTCATCAACAAGACCATTAGGCCTTTTGGTTTGCCCTCTAATCCCTCTTTGTCATCACTGTTTTCATCTATAATTCTGAAGTATTTCATGACAGCAGTGTATTCATGACCTAAACACATCTAAATCAAGCCTATATTCACTAATTTTTCATTTAAGATAAATAAAGATTGGTCTAGTGTTTCATTGATTGCATATAAGTGAATTTTGGAGGGTTGTTCGGTAAATTTTAGGGTCTGATATGTTTGTTACAGCCATCTAAAATCATCTACAACAGTCATAAAATAATATATCAGTGGCTTAATAATCAAGTTGCAAGCATATTTCATCATTGGTAAATCATTGGAATTGTTTGGGCTTGCATTTCTTGGCATATCTTGTCATTTCTTGAAGGCATAAGGATCAGAGGTCTGATATATGCATATTAAGGTCTGATATAAGCATAATAAGTGGTGTCAAAAGTATTAACAATCATCTAATTTCACTTGGCATTTATTCCTGGCAGCCTTGTGCATCTTGAATAAGTATTGTCTAGTGAACATAGGTGTTTTCCTTACTGCAGCAATCATTTGTAGCTTGGCTGCCACCTCTTGCATCTCTTGGATGAGCATATCACTGTTTGTATTCTAATTAACAAACATAAGTGCTCTAAAATAGCTAACTGAATTGCTAAGATTAATTGCTCTAAGAAATAATATTGTTGATTAATGATCTCTTCCTCTCATTGATAGCTAGCATCATTGTGACATTGGTTCTAAGGAATATCTTTACTTGTTACATTGTTGAAATTGGTTACATAGTTTATTGCAGTCATATGGAATAAGCATTTCCTGTGGAAATTTCTTTTGTGGCAGGTGTAAAAAATATTGTGTATTGCAAGTGAGTTGTATATCTAAGTTTATATTCTTGTTAATCAAGTCACTCATAAAGCACTTAATTGACAATCATAAGTGTAATCTTGAGATTGGCCCTGTTTTGTCTCTAATTGGCACATCGTCATTCTATTTTTATAATATAAGCAATCCTATGAAGTTATAGTTTTGTTTAAAGATTTTCATTATTTGCACTCTAGCATTGTTGAAAGAAGTCTTGGATTTATGGTCATTTCATGAGCAATTGTCTATTGAGATCTTAGCAACATTTTTGGCACTATCTGTTTTGTTCATTGAACACTTTCTTTTGGTGAGGATTGTCATTATACATTGTTAAGTACTTCATTGTTCTAAATTGAAGATCATTGTAATTTGTATCTAAGTACTTAAAGCACCTAAAAACTTCACCTTGAGAGAAACCACTCGGCACTCACATTCTAGGAGTAGCCTTGCACTAATTAAAATTTACTTCCAAGCATAAACTTGGTTGATAGAAAAATAGGACCACCTTTCTCACCCAGTTTGCGAAGTCTAGACTCTCTTTTGTGGTTAACACAGTGACCTTGTAGTCGTCAAAGCCTTAGTCTCTGCAACACCGGAGGTATCAGGTGGTTAGAACTCCAAGGGAGGTATCGTTAATATACCCTTGCTATCTTTCCCTGAGTTTCTCTCTCACAACTTACACTAGAGACTAGCTTCAAAATCGTTGAGAGAAAAGATTCATCTAATTAAGCATCTCATTTAAAATAAACCAAGATCTTGCATTTCACTTAGTTTTAAAAGTTGCATTTTATATAGGATAGTGAAGCATCCTAAAGCAGCAACTGTTTATCCGGTGGCTTGGTACATGATTCACTTTAAGCATGTAATTTGACTCCATTGAGGCACAGGTCTTTCAAAGCAATGTAATCAAATCATTAAACTTGTTAAATTAACTAAGTTGTGGCCATTCAGTTGTGTCTCCCGGACTTGTCGGTTACCGACGAGTCTTTCATCTTCACATTTCATAGGGACTACCCCCCATAGCCCATTGTTGGGAGACAACTAGAATGAAAATGGTAGGGATCAGAGTGACAACCCCTGTCCTGATCGTTGTCACATCTTGCCTATACAATTTGAGCAACAACAATGCTAATTTAATGAGCCAAAGTTTTGCAACTATTATGCAGAAGGAATTTGAAATGTCTATGCTAGGAGAATTGTCATTTTTCCTTGGAAACTAAGCAAGAACGATGAATCTCCATAGGTAGAACAAACAATGTACAAGTCTATGATTAGCAGTTTACTTTATTTAACAACCTCAAGACCAAACATTATGCAAGCAGTAGGATTACTGGGAAGACTTCAGTCAAATCCAAAGGAAACTCGTGTGAATGCAGTGAAGGGGATGTTTAAGTACTTACAAGGAAGCATTGATTTTGGCTTATGGTATTCAAGGGGCACAAACTTTATTCTCAAAGTTTATATAGATGTAGATTGGTCTAGTAGCGTTGATGACAAGCAAAGCACCAGTGGAGGAGCATTATTTCTAGGTAGTTGTCTAGTCTCCTGGCTCAATATGAAACGAGCTTCAATCTCCCTATCCACAGTTGAAGCAAAGTATATTTCAACAACATCATGTTGCACCCAAGTTCTATGGATGAAGCAAAATCTCATGGATATCCAAGTAAATTGTGATCAACCTGTGCCCATTTTGTGTGATAACACAAGTGCTATTAATATCTCTAAGACATTGTTTTAAAAACTGGTGGGGTTGAACCGAAAATCAGCCAAATCGATTGGTCAGACCCTTGTGCTTGCTAACCGAAGCAATAAATCTGATCTAATGGCCAGTTTGGTACCTAATCGGTGCTAACTAGATGTGTCTATAAAAATTTGGCCCAGTTAGGTAAGTGCATGGCTTGACAGGACATGAGACCCATGATTGGTTTTGGATGTGGTTCTTTAGATAACCATGGGCAGGTTCCCTTCTAAATCTTCTGCCGCACGCCCACCCCCCCCCAAAAAGAAACCCTTATAAAGGCTTATGCCTAAGATCATATTTGCCTCACACATTTAATTTCTAGTGTTTGTGAGCAAATGAGAGCTTGGATAGTTCTGCAGCAACATTGAGTTTTGGAGCAACAACAAGAAGTTTGGAGGTTCTTTGTCATCTTGGAACTGTCTAGTGGAGTTGGCAGCTAGGAGAGGAGGCTTTATTAGTTGGTTTTCATTACCAGCTATGATTTCTCTCTTGAAATTTTTCAAATTTAATTGTTGTCCTTGTGTTACATTTTTTCCCCTATTTCAAGTAAAAAACAACCCTTATTTGTAGTCTAAATATGTCACTTTTGGTTTAAAAAATTATCATAGGCTTTTCCTTTTACTTAGATGCATTTTTCTTTTCATTTCGCAAATCTCTTTCCATTCAAATATGAAATTTCACTATTCACCATGGCACCAAAAGTTAAAGATGTTGCATGGGTTCATTGTGATGTCATTGATGGTAAAATGTTATACAAATATTGCAAGCCCCCAATGGCAAGTGAGGCATCTATAGGTTGAAGCAACACTTGGCTACTATAAGAGGCCACATTATCCCATGTGATGCACTGTACGAAGTGATAGGGCCTATTAGGGTAGAATACCTTGAAACCTTTGACAAGTTTAGGGAAGTAAGGGCGAGGGAAAAAGCTATACAAGTAAAATTTTGATGAATGGTCGCTTCATATTGACCAGTGATTTGAATTTTGTGGTAGGTCAATGGCTAGTAGCTTGTGTTATAGCATTTTTTTGGACTCTATACGCCATTTAGAAGTTAGAATCTCATTGATTATGTATTTTGTTGATGATATGTATTGCATTCTCTGCCATTTTGATATATGCACCCTTATATAGATGAGCAGACTTTGCATATTTTGTCTCTAATGGTTTGGAATCATGGTTTGTTATCTTAAAAATCATTTTTTTCATTAAAAATTTATTATTTTTGTTAAAAAGTGTAACTAGGTTTGGTCTTCATAATGACATGTAATTATGATTTTATGAAATGAAGAGACAAATATAATAAAATGCATTTATTGTAATGCTTGCATCATGGACTTCATGAGCAAGGAAATTTTATTACAGGTCAAAGGCTTCTTCTTGATGTCTTTAGGAAATTTTCATCTTGTCATAAATATAATTGGAGACATGTATATGAAGTCATGTTACACTTGTAAAATGACACATTGTTGATATAAAAGTATACTCCAAGACCTTGTCACTAGGTCCCTTTGAAGTCGGCTCAAAACATGGTAAAGATACTCCTTGGTAAAGTCGGCCTACCCACAGATGATCATGTCGGCCTAGAGTAGGAGAGACAGCCTCTATAAATAAGGAGACTGCGGCCTCATTGTCAACACATAAATTCGGACAAGTCTGAAATAGGTGAACGAGTTAAGGGTCTAAAATTGGTGCGAAGATTGGAGGGCAATCAGCGAAGAAGGCAAGGACATATCTGGTTTTGTGTTGGGTCTGTTCATCTCGATCAAGGTCAGGAATACATATCTGAACTGCAGTGCAAGGAAGAAGATAAGGTCTCGGTCTAAGCAGCTCGGACTAGTATACAGTGCGGAGAAGGAAGGCTAGACAGCATGGGAAAGGTGACTGTAATTAGTGCAAAGGAAAGGCAGTACAAGCCTCGGTCTTGGGTTTATGCTCTCCAAATCTCAGAGAAGGTTAAGGGTAACTACAGGAGGGTTACCACAGCGTTAAGGTAAAGCCTGATCTTTGGGCTTGAGAAACAACTAATCAGTGCAGGAAGACGGACCGAGAAAAGGGCACGGAGAAGTCAAGACTAGGATTGTTTTGGGGCTGCTAGATTAGGGACTAAGCTTCCTAGTTGAAGTGCAGAACACTGCAGGAAAAAGAGGATCAACATAAGTAGTTGACAAGAGCTAAGGATAGTGACAATGGTCATGGAGGTATATTGATGTCAAGGGTCTATATCATGGTCTTGGTACTTGTCAATTGAAGGTCTAGCAGAAGAATTAGTTTCGGGTTTTCCTCTCCAAGAGGGAGAGGTTTTGGCCCTAGCTTGAAGAGCCAAAATTTTGTCTCTTGTGTTTTGAAGATAAGATCTAAGTGATAGAAGCATAACAAGTATAACACAAGCAGTTATCAGGAAGAGATTTGAAATAAACTCTGCCCTACCAAATTCTCAACAATTTTATGTATTTCTTTTCAATTATGGTTTATTGAATCTAGTTTGATCCGGTTTGAACCACTTCCAGTTCAAATCCTGGTTAGATAGACAGTTGGTTCGAAAGCTGGTTCTGGTTTTTAAAACTATGCTCTAAGAACCCTGTTATGCACTCCGAGACAAAGCACATACCCATCGAGTATCATTTTCTTAGGGAGCAGGTTTCTGATCAAATTGACAAATTAGAATACATTTCTTCAAAAGAACAGGGTGCAGATATATTTACCAAACCTCTTTCCAGAGACTTTTGAGTACCTTAGACAGAGGTTGGGAAAACTTTCTCCTTCATTTTCTAAGTAAGAGAAGCAGTACACAACTACAGTCCACCCAACCATGTCTTTTTCACAAGGTTCACTGTAGGATAAAAGGTGTTGATATACAACACAATTAAAGGGGAATAGATCATTAGAGGGACAAATTACAAATACAAAGCATTTGCTGCCAAGGAGAGTTACATTGCCATCAGCAGAAGTAAAAGCACACATAGGCACAGGGGGAGTAGTCACTATGTAACTCTTTGCCATTGATGTCAAAGGGGGAGATATAAGCAGACATGGGGTGAAGGAGAGCCAACTAGCTGATGAGGGGAGTTCTCAGCCAGCACATATTAATTACTGGATTAGGTTTGGTGGTGTTGCCATCAATGCCAAAAAGGGAAGATTGTTGAATATCTGTTGTCATTGACGGCTCAACAAGTGTTATTGTAGTACCCCAAACTTGGAAGAAAACCCTAAAATCTGGATGAACCCTGAATTTGGTTATTGGCACCAGATTTTAATATAAAGGAATTGGCTGCTGCCACTGATGGCTACTTAGGAAGCAACTTGAACAGCTTATGCATGGCTGCTGCATATCAATGCATCTGTGAGCTATCAGATCAGGAAATTAAGGAAAGAGAGAAAGCAAAATCTGAAGGACAGCCTCCACCTCTAACCTCTAAAATACCTGAACTCCATCCCATAAGTATGTTTGATATGTGGCAAGCCATTAAACGGTTTGTTCTAGTGTCTCTTCAGATGGTCGAATTATTCTCGAAATGGACAAGGTGGAACAAGGAAGGTGATGACTTCAAGTTATTCCATGTGAAATAAGCTACACCTTCTAAGAGCCACGTAGAGGTCTTCTTCTGCTTGGTCCTCCTGGAACTGGTAAAAAAATGCTTGTGAAGGCTGTTGCCACAAAAGCAGGAGCAAATTTTATAAATATCTCAATTTCAACAGTTGCATCAAAGTGGTTTGGTGAAGCAGAGAAGTATGTCAAGGTGGTGTTCACTTTAGCTATAAAATAGCCCCTAGTGTTATATTTATCGATGACTTGGACAACATGCTGGGAAAGAGAGGAAAGCACTTTGAGGATTCTGCAATGCATAAGCTAAATAATGGATTTATGGCTGGTAGGGATGGTCTCAGGACACGCAATAAAGCAGTGATTTTTCTTGCTGCTACAAACCGTCCATTTAATCTACATGAAACAGTCATTTGAAGGTTTCCAAGGAGGTTAATGGTTGATCTCCCAGATGCTGAGAACCAAGTAAAATTCCTCAGGGTCATCCTAGGAGATGAAGACTTGACATTTTTGAAGATTGTAATGGAATTTCAACAGTTGCATCAAAGTGGTTTGGTGAAGCAGAGAAGTATGTCAAGGTGGTGTTCACTTTAGCTATAAAATAGCCCCTAGTGTTATATTTATCAATGAGTTGGACAACATGCTGGGAAAAAGAGGAAAGGACTATGAGGATTCTGCTATGTGTAAGCTAAAGAATGGATTTATGGCTGGTAGGGATGGTCTCAGGACACGCGATAAAGGAGTGATTGTTCTTGCTGCTACAAACCATCCATTTAATCTACATGAAACATTCATTTGAAGGTTTCCAAGGAGGTTAATGGTTGATCTCCCAAATGCTGAGAACCAAGTAAAATTCCTCAGGGTCATCCTAGTAGATGAAGAATTGACATTTTTGAAGATTGTAACGGAATTTGTTGGATCCAGGTACTGCTTATCTAAAGAGATAGCCTTGCACACATATCTGTGTTGATTGGGTGAGGAATGCCAGTTTTATGAAGGATAGTTATAATGAACTTTGCATATACTAATCAAGAAGCATCCTCTCTTTTTGGGGAGTTGTTTACATTGTTGCATAAGTATTAAGGAGCAACCAACCTGTGGAGCAGTTCTAGCATATTCTATGGAAGGTGAAGCAGCCAAAGGAATGTTGAAAAAGGGAACACCTGTTGCAAGATCCACATTTTAGCCAGGAGCTTTGAAATGTAAGATTATGCCACTTTAAATTCAGTCTGAAATATCCCATAAGAGGAAAGGCAGTTGGATATTGAAGACCCATTAAACATCTTTACTGAAAGACCATGTTTCGGGCAGCAAACAGGGCACCTTACGTTGAAGTCGTTTCCAGCATCAGAAGGGTGGATTTCATTATCCTCATTAGTAGCAGACATCATGACTTACAGAAAGATTTATTTGAAATATTCTGGGTGATGTGTTAAGGGATTCACGATTCATTAATTTATATAGAGGATATGCGAAGATCGGTTCTGAAACATTCTGAGCAGTCTCCTAACTTCTAAGTGATTAAGATGTCAGTTGATTATAAAGAGGATATAGTAAGTGCTGTGAATGATTTAACCTATGCTGATATCTCAAGTTTGAAGCTGGCCTGTCTTGTTTTAATTATCATCACCTCCAGCAGCTTTGGGTTCTTGATACTGTTGGAGACAAGGGTGCTGGATCAAGAAACAAAATTGATCATGACAACCATTGCTTATCCTTGAACTTCCTCCTGCATTAATATCAGAGATCCTTGTCACAATGCAAAGAACTTAGGCCTGTTTTCTGTGTGTGTGTTTTTTTAGGAGGAAATCCCCAGATATCCATGGAAGGAAAGAATTCTATTGTAAGAGATAGGGGCTTCCTGCACTTCGAAAACCTTCTGAAAAATCTGCAGTTGCTAATCTAGGATCCATCTTTGGCTGAAGACAACAGATTAGTGAATAGGCAGGGACCTTTAAAAAAAAATCTTTCTCAGTTCAAGTAAAAATATTTTCAAAGGCATTTGTCCATTTTTTGCTGGTCAAGTTAAAAGAAGTCAATACCATGGGTCTATGCCGTGGGTTGATGTATAACCATGGGCCCCAGGAGAAAACAGAGAGAAATGAATACATGGTAAAACAATTTGACGGATGTATAGTGAGTATGAGTGTTGTTTTGTAAGGCTGAATAGCAAGCTGAGTGGTCCATATCAGGTTGCAGAGATCATAGTACAGAATAGAGAGTTGATTTGTTCAGATCAGATTGCAGAATAGGAAGCTGAATGGTTCAGACCAGAGTGATGTCAAGTGTTGAAGAGGAGCTGATAAAATTCAACCCTGAGATCTGAAAGGGGATTGGAGTCTCCTGCAGGTGGGTGCCTGCAAAACCTTGAAAAAGTATTGGTGTCCCCAGCAGGTTGGAGCCTGCAAATGTGATTGATGTCTCCTGCAAGTGGGTGCCTAAAAAGATGTCACTGTAGGTTGGTGTCTACATCCAGTAATAAAGACAAAGATGCTTTGTGGTTTTCTCCCGGATGGGTTTCCACATAAAAACAATTGTGTTCTGTGCACTAATTTGATTTTGGATGGTATTTATCTGCTCATTAAAGTTGTGTAACAGATTTAATATTGAAGGTAAATGTGTTAAATAAGGCAAAGAAATAAGGATACTGATTCACTCCCGCCCACCTGCCACCCCTTCCCCCTTTCCCTCCCTCTAATGTTTTAAAAAACGGAATCGGTCAGCTACCAGGTCGAGGTAATGACTCGGTAATGACTCGGAATCGGTAATGACTCGGTCATGACTCGGTTTTTGTAAAAAATACATTAAATATTAATTTTTTTGTACAAAAACATAAATTTAAAGATTTTTATTCATGTTTCCAAACACAAAGCATTACAATATAGACAAAAGACAACATATGATAAAAGTAGGCTCTCGGTCGACCAGGTTTCAATGACTCGGTCATGACTCGGTTTTTGTAAAAAATACATTAAATATTAATTTTTACGACCCTAATAAAATTAAGCCAACCTAATCACTCAGGTATGATCACTACATGTAAGCTTGATTTGAAGTAGTTTGCATGAGTCAAATGTTTTGAAGAATTACTGTTGAGCTTAAAGTGCCTTGATAAAAAACAAACAAAGCTACTTGATAAGGTATTGAAGGTTGTTATTCAAGGTTTCTGGTATCTCTAAGGGTTTCTACAGTGGGAGACAATATTGAATAATATTGTCACTTGTTTAAATTTTCTATAAGGCTGTAGCAGCAGTTGGTTGGCTCAATAAATCCATTTGATTTGATGCTTGCTCTCTTCAATTTATTATTGGAAGGATCTTGTGACAAATTCAAGGCTTGTCTTTGGACTAATTCAAGCAAATATCTTTGAGCCCTAGTTTGTGACCAAAAAGAGCTGAAGTTCCGTGACATCAACAATTGACCAATAGTTCCTTACTACTTAGTATTAATTCTGAGCACAAGATAGGGAAAGGACACATGTACATGTAGCATTGAAGGTTGCATAATTTCTGTTAAGGATTAAACTGATGAAAGGAGTCCAGTTTGTTCAAGTTACAGCTTTCTTTTGGTAACAAATTGAAGAGCTGTCCCTATGCCCTAATCATTAAAATTTGAGAGTGTCTCTAAATATATTCTGAACAAAAGGGCAGATTGATATGACAGTGATACATTGCAGAGTGACAAAGATGTATGACAGTACCATTTTGTATTTTGTAACAGTGATGCTTGGGTCTCGATCCTAATACTTGAGACAATGATGCTTGGGACAAGAATTGGTAGGGATAACAGTAATAAGTGTTAGTGGTCTTGTGAGATGCTCTTATGTATGCTGTGCACTATCTATGCAGTGCTTTTATATGACAATAATCTATTGGAATGTGACAATGACAGTGATCTACTTGACAGGTGGAGACATGACAGTATCTCCTTGACAATGAGAATTGTATCTCTTGTCAGTAATGTGTGTTTAACAGTGTATTATGAGTCCACAATCTTCAGCAAACACTCACAAATGCTCAAACAAATTGCATGAGAAAGATGTGAGCTCAGTAGAGGGGGTGGGTTAGTTATATAGCATTGGGAGGGCTTAGACAAGCATAAAAAACCCTAACAGCGAGTTAAATTCCTTTTTCAAGTCCGCAAAACCGCCAAAAATGGGCCCACCGGCCGGCTGTAATGACCAGGCCTGGTTGAATCGGGCTCGGCCTGGTCGGCCGGTTTATTACCGAGCCGGCCGAGTCATTACAAAAACCGGCCGGCTCGGTAATAAACCGGCCAGCCTGGCTGGTTATGTGACTGGTCGGACCAGCCGCCCAACCGGCTCGGTCGACCAGGCCTGGTCGGTTTCGACCAGGCCGTTTTTTAAAACAGAGTCTCTAAGTATTCAACATATCTTTCACTTTTTCTAAAGCATGGAACATACTCTGGGATCTGACTTGGCACATTTTTTAACTACACCGTTTCTACATAAAGAAGTTTTATGGAAGTGATTTAGTTCAAATCCTCAAAATGAATGCCAATTCAAAACCAGGGAAATGGATAAAAGAAGCCAGTTATTCTATTGCATCTTAGCTTTAAAGATATAAAATTTATCATACAACTCTGCTTTATCTCCTATGATAATAGCGTAATTCTGCCCTTTTCTGTTCCCTGGCAACAAGCTTGTTACAAAACAGATTTTTTTAAACAAATGGGCATTGAATTCTATTGTTAGAAATACTCCTTTTAGAAGAAGTAAATTGCAGTTTTTTTAATGATATAAACAACTTAGAACTGTTAAATAGAATACAATTGCTATCTCAATGGAATTTGCATGGCATGCATCTAGCATACAGCCGTCCAAAGCTCCTTGAAAGTTGATACAGAACAATAATCCAACCATTGCTATATTAAGAAAAAATTGCAATAAATTGAAAAACATCTCCATATAATATGGAGTTGCTGCTTCTCTCTATGCCCCCCTGCTCTTCATTGAACAATAGAAGAAGAAAGCACGAAAGAGAAAACCCTCACAAGCTACATTTCATCATTTATTCAGCTTACCGTCAAAGGTAAAATGGTTTAGAATGAATTTCAAAAGGATCTGTAGATGTCAGCTGAGGCTCCTGCAAAATCATCAAGAGCCAAAACTTTAGGAAAATATATAAATATTTATTCCAGTATCTGTTGCCAAAACTCAAATACATTACATCCAAGGATTTAAATGCATATTGTAACATGGACGTATCGCTAAATCTCATTGACGAATTTGGATTTTAACACTGAACAAGAGAACAAAACATAAACTTTCGTTTTCAATTGGCTTGCTTAGTCGTCGAGGGGTTGAAGAAAGGCCAGAGCCAGAACTTACAGATCCTACTGTGAGGTGGGGGAGAGTGATATATGTATCAAGCTGAAAAATATTAGTTCTGTTTTAGATGCAATGCAGCCATCCATTTTCAAAGGAGAGACCATTATATACTAGTTAAGCAAATTCTATAGAAAGAAGGAAGACAATCATCCTTTTCATATGCGCTACATATGTTCATATAGCCAGGTCAACAATTAACTCAAAAGGGTAACCATAAAAGACTTTGGAACTTGACATCCTTCTTTATTCGTTGTCTATTTTGAATTCCAGGATAGAAATTTCAGGTGTCTGATATACGGGAGACATACTAGTTAGTTAAATTTGATGTTTGTTGTAGTCCATGACAGTGTGGGAAGAGAAATTTTGCGAGTCTTGTCATAAAGCAAAGTCAAGTAACAGTAAATATTACAACATGGAGGATGCTTCTGTAAGATGGCTTGATGTTTCACAGTTACATTACATCACTGTGCTTTAAAATTTATTTTGCAAAACTTCTTAGATTCCTAAATGCCAGATCCAGCCAATAGCATAATATCACTCCCATCATGAAAAGGATTCACAAGAATATATATTGTATTCTTGCTATTCATGGTCATCTTTAAGCAGTGCCATATTAAATGAGAAATGGAATTTCTATGTTTATGAATGTTACCTGGGTAAGCCCACCACTGTAACTGCCTCCAGTTAAAAGCATAGTGATGAGAGAAGTGACAGGACCACCACCAGTGCCTGCCCCTGTTTCACGGATAGTATTACGCATAGAATTCAATAGACTTCCATAAGTTGTTCCAGCTCCCTTCTCAATTGCTTGAATAAAACAATATGTCATGGCTCCGGTAGATGTGATCCTTGAGAGAGCCTATACTTGAGAAGACCAAAAGTAAAATTATAAAAGTGCAAACAACTACATTAAATAATAAGAATATTAACATCATTAAAATATTATCTTGCTCTAGCAAATTATCATATATGGTAAAGTGATGCTAGAGATAAATGCCTTGATATGAAAGAGATCATATAAATTGGCTTCACATTGAAAATCGAAATCTAGAAAAAATAAATTAAACTTTGCATTACAAGTTACTGGTGACCATTCTAAAACAAACATTCAATATTTGATTCTGAGTTGCATAATACGAGGAAATTGGTACGTGTTTCTGAAACACGACCCCCCAAAAATTTGGGAACGGGATATATATATATATATATATATATATATATATATATATATATATATATACAATGTTCCACCAAGACTCCGAGACAAGGGGATGCGGGCGCGGGGAGACGCACAAGTGGGACGTGTGGAAGTACCCTCAAATTTTAGGGCAATTTAGGGGGAGCAGGGAGATGTCATGGCATATATATATATATATATATATATATATTCAATAATGAAGGCATAAACATATTGATCCACACATAATTGAATTAAATAATGAAACACAATGATCCATATTCACCATTCATCATTCAAAAATCTACATTTAAAAATTAAATTTATCATTCATCATTCTAGAATGTAAATTGATTTAAAATTTAAATTCATCATTCATCATTCTAGAATCATATTAGTACTAAGCAAAATAGACAATAGTAGATACCAATGTTATCGGAACTGAACCGATGATTGAACCAGAAAACCTTATGAACCGAGAATCGGTCATAACCAGAACAGATCAAGTAAAAAACTGGACCAAAAAACCAATTGACCAGAAACAACTAAAATATTTGAATTGTAAATAAAAACATATATATTAATGTGCATTCATATGAATCCAAACCATTTATAACCAAATAAGCAAAATTTCTCATTTATATAGCATGTAAGGGTACATAACCGAAACAGCACCAAGTACAATCCATATCTGAATCAAAAATACATCAATAAACAGGTTCCAGATGGCCTCTAGCATCCAAAAAAAATATCATGCTACAACAAATACCTACAAATCATCAAAATCATTACCTATATTGGAACCTTAGTCATCAATATCACCCTCTAAGCATTAAAATAAGATACAAAAAACGTAGCATGACAAGTCAAGATTTTGTTTGAGTGATGGGTACATTTTTTGGTGAGGTCATGATAGAAGATTCTAACAACCAATGCCACTAAAATCAAAGTACATAGAGGGCTTGGTGCTCTTGATTATATACTAGTTCCATACTCTCATACATAACAGAATCCAATGGAAACGTTGGAATCCCCCCGATCCTGAAATTTTGAAAAACTGTTAAGTCTGTTGGATTTTGAGTGAGATCTAAAATTCTACTTTCTCGATATGAAATCCAATCAGGTTGAAACCACTCTCGAACATCCAAGGTCATTTCATGGTAATGTTAAAAATTTAAGGATGAAAATGAAAGATAAAAGATAATGTCACTTCTTAAACATTGCCATGAATTGCCTAGCAATAATAGGGCCATAGGCTTGAATATTAGGTTTCCTCATACAAAAGTTCTTAAAACTCAAAAGGGGTGCTTTTAGGCATCCCCCATAAAAAGGGGTTATTCTGGGTGTTCCCCTTTTGAGGGGGTGCACCCAGAAGCACCCCTTTTGAGGAGATGTGTCCCCCACACTGGGGAAACATTTCCCCATGCGTCTCCCTGAATCTCCCCAAAAGGGGGATGTGGAGAAGCATTTCCTCAGGCATCCCCTCGTCCCAGGTTCGTGGGAAGCGCGAGATGCATGCACCCCACCCTGGAGAATGTCCTCATGGAACAATATATATATATATATATATAGAGAGAGAGAGAGAGAGAGAGATCACATTATATTTAAACTTGGAAAGAAATGAAAATCACTATGAATAAAGGAGCAAGAACATTTAAATGACAAGCAATGTTCCACCGTCATATATTTGGATCTGCATCATTAGTATCACCTTTTACCTCTACCTCAATTCTAAAGGGAAATCAGTCAACACTACCCAGTTTTGATGAAACTACCAAATCCAAGCTTTAAAATATGGTTCAAAAAGCTTAGCATGCCTGATCAATGATTTGGGTTTGGGTGTAGGGTACATCTTTGCTAAGGACACAACAAAGGAGTCCAACAAGAAATATTACTAATATTGAATTACATAAAGGAATTGGTGCTTGTTGACCACTAGAAGTGCATTTGAAGATTTGTCAAAGACTCCATCATCAAAGTACACTTTGAGCATTCCAGCAGAATCAGATTAGTCAGAATTCCACACTTCATCAAGACTTTTAAGCCACTTTCTTCTTCTTCTCATCATCATTTTGTTTCTCAGATTCCGCAGCCCTGCGGGGACATTGTAAAAATGATTCTAGTATGATGAAAAAATATTCATATAACAGGTCTAGGAAGCTTAAGACTTTACTAGCAAGTGAGTTCACTCTGGGGATTTTTTTTCCTTAGCTAATTATTTGTGTTTTTTAACATTTATAATTAGTTATGTTTTTTCCCAGATATATCCCAAAGTTGGTATGTGTCAGTTTTTGTAGCATCGGATGTGTTCTAGCCTTGATATTTTTTGGAGAGGCTAGAATACATGAGATCTCCAAAACTCAGAAATCGTATCTGGAAATTCCACCTAGAGACGACTTAACTAGATTATTAGTCAATTTTTAAATATTTCCTGAGTCTAAACTTAAGGAATATGATTAATTGTTCAAAATTAATTAATTCATGGTGTGAATGTTGTAGAGACTCACATGGATCGATTTCAAGTTAATCCTTGCCATTGATTACGATATAATCTTGGTCGTTGAAGTCTCAACAGAGGATTATAAGAGAAGTCGATGGGGCCTGGAAACGAGACACTTGAGCAATTCAATTCTACTGGGAAATTGATTTTGAGGGTAGCAATTGTTTATTGCCAAAAGTATTCAGTGAGATCAAAGCAGTGAGAGAGGGGCAGAGATAGTGAAGCCAGAGGAGGCATTCCAGATCCGGTGAGTGCATTTGCAGAGAGGCAGAGAAGCCACAATGAGGTTGACGCAATAGCTTCAGTGGGAAAATTTGTATTTGTTGGGGGGAAGCAGTGATTCAGTGCCGAAAGTTGGGTAGAGTTTCCAGAGGCCAAGAGAGTCGGTTTCTTAGACATAAGCTGACGAGACAGCTTGAGGTGACGCAATTCCACGCTATGAGGGTGACGTAGTGACTGCGTAGAGGCAATTTGGACGTCTCCATTTCAAGTTGAGATTAGTGCTTGGATTCGCCTGTGGAGTGAGGAATTTCCTCACTAGATTTTCTTGCCAGTTTTTCTCTGTAGGATTGTCAGTTTGGGCATTCAGTTGTACTCAGATATTTCACTGTTGCATAATATTAATACCCTCAGATGTTGCACTGGTTTTCCCAAGTTTGGTTTTTTCGGGGACTTTCGTCCAAAAATAATGGGGTTATTTTGTGTGTGCTCATATTTTCTTCCACCGTTTTATTTCTTCCACTGTTTATTTGTCTAGGTTGCAGTGTGATTGATTTAGTATTTGTTGTAGCAAACAGTAAATAAATTGCTAAGAATTAATTTAACAATTAGGAGAATTAATTCCAGTTGCTGCAACAGGATTCGTGGTTAGCCAAATTTTCACAGTATGCGGCTTGATGGTAGAGTCTTAGGTGACTCCTAGTGTCTAGATTCGATGCATATTACCATACTAGATCATCTCTAAATTTTTGCAAAATTTGATTAAGTCTAAGTGTCAGTTTTTAATTGTTAAATATTTCCCATGGGATGAAATTGTTAATAATTTTTTTAAGTAAGTTGTAATAAGTGTTGTTTAGAGAAGTTGTAGGGGGTACGAGTACTCAAAATAAGACCTCTACACCTCAAATTTCTACTAAGGCACACTTTGAGGGTCAAAAAATGGTTATTTGCCCCTTGTTATTGCTCAGATTGTACAGGCACCATGACAACAGCTCAGGGCGGGGGCTGTCATTCTGATCCTCACCCACTCCGTTCTAGTTGTCTCCCAACAACAAGCTATGGGGGTAGTCCCTATGGAAATGAGGTGATGAAAACAAGTTGGGAACCAACTTGTTCGAGAGACACAGTTGAGTGGCCTAGCTACTTGGTAAAAATTTAGCAAGTTTAAGGATTCAATTAGATTTTAGGATTGAGACCCGTGCCTTATGGGCTCAAACTTTCTTGCTTGTTACAAATTAAAGCCAAGTAACTAGATGGACAACTGCTGCTTAGATGATTAACTAACCTATATGAAGTGCAATTCCTAAGATCTCGATGAAATGCAAGGATCTTGGTTACTTTTAAGTTATATGCCTAATCTTAAGTTGTACCTTCCCCCTAATTGTTTCGAGATCAGTCTTAGGAGAAGATTATGGGATGGAAGCCAACGGGAAGCAAGCATAGGCTTGATTCATGATACCTCCCCTTGTGTTCCAAGTTCCAATCACCCAGTGCCTCCAGGACTGCAGAGGTTGTGGCTGTGACGACTGCAAGGACATTGTTTTAACCACTATAAAGGGTTGAATCCCTCAGGAGTCTATCAACCAAGCTTATGCTCGGAGGTGAGTTATTAGATGCAAGACTAAAACTAGAATGCCTTATGCAATGATGATGAGTGAAATTTCTTAATTAGAGATTAACTTATGTTTCAATGAGTTATGTGCAATCTCACAACTAAGAAAGTGAAAATTTAAATTAGTGCCAATAATAAATCAATCCACAAGATACTTAACCAATGATAACAATTGAAATAAATTAGAGCACTTATCCACCAATGATTGTCAACACAAGATGCCAACAACAATTAATCAAGATATTCTTATGCTAATATCACAATGCCAATTACAACTCAAACGCCCAAATTGACTTAATTCATCAATAATATTGGAACTTGGATATTTGAGTGTTTGAAGTGTCAAGTTAACAAATTCTCGAATGTAACTTAAGACAAGCAATTGCTAGAGCTTAACAACAAAAAACTACTATTAAAAAGATAATTATGATGAAATTGGAACAATTGTAAGAAAATCAATGCAGACCCAAGAAACAACAAGCCTATGATAACCAGAGATGATCAATGAGATGCCCAACACTTTGCTAATGTAAATTATGAGTTTTAGCCCACTTTAAAATGCAATATTCAATGACATATCATATCTGCAATGACTTATTACAGCAGTAAGAAAATGTGTGAACAGTGATCTATCAATGCTACAACAAGTGCTAAATTACACCCAAAACTTAGAATTAGCTTGCCAAACTGAAAAAATTGATTTTTAAACCCTTTATATGTGTTATTCAGAAAATATCAGATCTGATTATTCAGTTACGCAGAGATATTTCAGCAAGCTAAAAATTAGATCTAGGCTAAATATGCAATTACTCAAGTGGGCAAAAATTTAGGAAAACATTATTTTGAAAATTTTGAGAGTTTTTAGGCCACTTAGATGTAATTTAGGACACTTTAATTCACTGTTATGAAGGTGTTATTACAGTTGTAATAAAACAAAGGTAAATTAAAGGTTTAGAGAGCAAACCCTAGGCTCAAGGCCTTGAAGAATCACTTGCCCAAATCTATCGAAATTTTCCAATGAAGTTGCCACCTGAAAATACAAGTTTTTGAGCGAAAATTTCTGCAAAACCCACCAAGTATTCAGTCCCAAATAATTCAAAAATGGACAAAGGTCAAATTAAGGCTAGAAAAGGGCTAAAGGAAAGGGAAAAGGCCCAAGAAAGGCAGCAGCTATGGAAAAGAGGCCAAGGGGGGCAACACAAGGGCTGAAGAGGGGAGAAAAAGGCTCACAAGGGAGGCCAAAAGGGAGAGAGGGCAGGATAAAGCCCTAAAAGGGTTGCGGCTAGGCCCTAGGGGCCTTAGAAACCCACAGCAAGCCCTCTAGGGCTGCCATCTAGGGGCTTAGGGGCAGCACGAGGCCTCTTGGGCCCATGGCCAGGCCTAAAAAGGCCCTAAACCTTGGACACAAGGGAAAAAGAGGGAGGGCGAGGCCTCTAGGCCTCACAGCCAGCCCTGAAAAGGGATAAAAGGATGACACGAGGCCTTTTTAGGGTGGCGTAGGATCTAGATGTTGAAAAGTGTAACTAGGTTCGGTCTTCATAATGACATGTGTAATTGTGATTTTATGTAATTGATGAAAAAAAGAAAAATAAAATTATTATTGTAGTGCTTGTCTCATGGGTTTCATGAGCAAGGAATTTTATTTTTAGTGATGGCTCCCATGGTGAGCCTTTAGGATTTGTCATCTAGTCATAAAAGTCAATTTGAGTCTGTCATGTATGAAGGACCCTTCTTGGGCATGTTACATTTTGTATGAGTCATTAAATAAGTATGAAAGCCCTCCAAGACAAGCACAAGACATCTCCTTCAAGTCAGCTACAAGATGGAGTAAATAATCTACACGAAGAGACATGTCAGTTCACCCTCATCAAGTCGGCTTATTATAGGCTCCAACCACTATAAATAGGGAAGCTCAACATCATTTCAGGCAGAGATTTTCGGTCAAGGTCTGCAATTGAAAGAAGTGTGAGAAAGTCATCAAGAAGAAGCCTTATAACCAACGATGAAGAGCAAGGGAGTAGTGAGGTCTTTTGGCATTGGTTTGGGATTGTTTCTTGGGCAAAAACCCTCACACGTGTGGCAGAAAGGTTTCTGCAGTGGGTACATATGTTGTAATAAAGGAGAAAAGGATCTCCAAATCTGTCCTATTGTTGGCCAAGTTTATCTAGAGAAGCTTCCAAGTATAGCGAAGGAAGGAATCGCCTCCAAACTTGTCTCTACTACTCACACGTGTGGTATTACAACAATACAAGTGCTGAATTTGTGGAAAAGAGGCCAAAGTTTCAGGGTAGCTAAGAAGTGCAAAAGAAGGAGAAGTTTGACTTGCGTTGACTTGTGCAAGGAAGAGAATAAAAAAAGATAAAGAACTTGTGTCTTGGTCTTGGAGAGGAAAATAGGTCAAGGGTCTTGGTCTTGGTATTCGTCAATTGAAGTCTCTATAAGAAGAATAATTTGTTCGAGTTTTCCTCTCAAGTGGGAGAGGTTTTGGCCCTAGATGATAGCTTATATTATGTGTCTCTTGTCTCTTATGGTTTATGCATTGGTAGTTGTTTGATGAAGAAAACATTATAATAGCATAAGCAAGAGAAGATCCCAATCTAAGAAGTAAAAAGCATTCACAATCAGTGATCATAAGCAGAGAAATCAACTAATACTTGATGCCCTAGATTTCTCAACATGGTATCGAAGCTAAGGTGACAAAGTCAAGGAAGGGTATCTTATCAAGAGACACACAAGGATCAAACCTCAAGAAAGACATCAAAGCAAATTGAAAGATATCAAAGTGAAGTCAAGATCTACAACGAAGGATCAAAACCCTAGATCAAAGAAGAAGTCTACACCAACAAAAGTCATAAGACCACAAAGCCCATCATCAAATTGAAGAGATCTATAAATCAAGGTAGCTTGAAGTCTATTCATCAAACAAAAGCCTTTCAAGGACAAAGAACACATCATCACCGAAGGAAACCTCAAAGGTTTTGAGTTGAAGTATCTTGAAGACTATTCATCCAAAGAAGGCTAGATCAAGGGACATTGTCATCATCTTCAAAAGTTGTAAGGAAATTTCCCTCTCATTGAAGCAAGGTTCTTCCTATTGAAGGACATCATCAAGAAGTCACCATTAACTAAGTGATCTCTCTCTTTGTGGGGTCAAGGATCATTCTTGAAGAGATCTATCTTCATCAAGGAGAAGGTTTCTATCATCTATACCATCATCGAATTCAAGGAAGCAGCAAGTGGAAGAACCATCTTAAAGAGTAAGTATATGTCCACATTTGAATCTGTCAAATGTCTTTTTGCAAGGAAAGCAACAAATTGGTTGGGGCTTCAAACTATCTTGCATGGAAGAAGAGGACAGGTTTAAATCTCATTGAAAATGAGGACATGGATCATGTTAAAGGATTTGTCACCAAAAAAGAAGATGCTCAAGAACTCGCAAAGTTTCTAAAGGGGGAAGTTAAGGCTCAAAGGATTCTCATTGAATCTATCAAGGATCCTCTCATCCCATATGTATCAAAACTTGAAACTTCAAAAGAAAAATGTGACAAACTACTAGGGTTGTATTCTGTAAGCACTACAGGGAGAGTTATCTCTCTAAGGAAAGAATTCTACACGCTGAAGATGTCAAAGGAAAAAGGAATAACCTCATACTTTATGAGGATATCTGAGATCAGGGATCAACTTCGAGATCGAGGAGAAGTCATGTCTGATAGAGAAATGACTACAGTACTACTAAATGCACTACCGGAGGAGTGGGGTAAAATGTGACAAACTACTAGAGTTGTGTTCCGTAAGCACTGCAGGGCAAGTTACCCCTCTAAAGAAATAACTCTATAGGTTGAAGATGTCAAAGGAAAAAGGAATAACCTCATACTTTATGAGGATATCTGAGATCAGGGATCAACTTCAAGATCTAAGAGAAGTCATGTCTGATAGAGAAATGACTACAATAGTACTAAATGCACTACCGGAGGAGTGGGGTAACTTTGCTTCAAGTATTTATGGGAAGAAAGAAGCTATTGCATTCCATGAATTGTGGTCACTATGCAAGATTGAAGAATCAAGGCTAAAGGCAAAATCTGATGGGGGATCAGGTGAGAAAAATTAAGCATATGCTGCAATGACTAAAAGAAAGGGAAAATTTGGAAAGTTTGGTCCTTGGAAAAATAAGAAGAACCATAGTTTCAAAAAACAGACGGATCGGCTCAGAATCGGCCGAGTTGACCGAGCCATACTCCCGACTGGTCCGATGGCCAATTTGTGACCAAGCCAGCCGAGTCGTACACCAACTTGGCGGCTCGGTCACAAACCGGCCAACTCAGCCGAGCCCCAGCTAAACCGATCAAACAACTCCCAGCTGGTCGCGAGCCCCCAAAACTCAAAAAATCAAACTTCAAACCCGATTTTATTTTGCTGTTAGGTTTTTGTTAGTGTCTCTAACCCGTCCCCATCCTATTTAACCTACCCAACCCCTCTTAATACCTCACATCTATCTCATTGAATTTTAGTGAGCATTTGTGAGGAATTTGTGAAGAGTTCTGGAGTTGGTTTTGGAGCAGCAGTGAGGAGCTTATTGGGCAAGCTTTGGAGTAGCATTGAGAAGTTGGTTTGTTGGAGCTGCATTGAGGAGGCTAGAGGCTAGAGGGATTTTTTGTTTCTCTTCTAAAATCTGCCCTTGCTTGTTTTATTTATTTTGCAAATCTGAAAATGGTAAACATAGTTTTTGGTGAAAGAAATGACAATAGAATGAATAGTCTTTTTTTGTTTTCATTTTTAAATTTGAACCTTTTCTTTCCAAGTCGAAAACTCAGTCCAAAATGGTCCCTAGAATGAAAGATGTTGCTTGAGCATATGCTGAAATGGTTTGTGATCAAATGCATTGCAAATTTTGTAAGAGAAAAATTAAGGGGGGTGGAGGGGGCATTCATAGACTGAAACTACATTTGGTTGGTCTTAGAGGCCAAATTACTCCATGTGAAGCACAAAAAATTGGGGAAATTAGGAAGGAGTTGAAAGAGCAATTTCAGAAGTTTGAGGAAGACAAAATTAAGCAAAAAGAAATAGAAGTTGAAATTGGGAGAAAGAGAAATATACAACACATGATGGCTGCCAACCCAAGTTTTGATTATGAGGGTTCTTCATCTATCCCTTCCACTAATGCATCAAACCCCTTTCACTATGTTCCTCCCTCTATGGAGTCTATTTCTAAAAATGGTAAGGGTGCAATGAGAAATAAGGGTACTATCAAAAGTTTTTTCATGCCCTCTTCTCCCTCTGATAGTGCACATGGTCCTAGTCCTCCAAGTAGAGGTCAAGTGCAGCCCCCTTTAGATGCTCATTGGAAAAAGGAATTGAGAGATGTTGCTTGTGATTACATTGCTAGATGGTGGTATGATGCTGATATTCCCTTCAATGCTACTCGTTCACCATATTATGAACCTATTTTTGATGCCATATATGCTACTGGAAAGGGCTTCAAAGGCCCTACTATGCATGAGTTAAGAGGATCTCTTTTGCAAAAAGAGATTATGTCCATTGATGATTAATTGAAAGAGTCCAAAAACTCATGGGCACATACAGGATGTACCATCATGTCAGATGGATGGACTGATCAGAGGAATCGTACCATCATAAACTTTATTGTCTTTTGCCCACAGGGAACCATGTTTCTAAGATCAGTTGATGCATCTGATAGGGTGAAAGATGCACATTTGTTGTTTCATCTTTTGGATGAGGTTGTTGAAGAGGTGGGGGTGGCAAATGTTGTTCAAATCATCACAGATAATGCCTCTAACTATGTTCTTGTTGGTAAATTGTTAGAGGAAAAACCACAGAAAAACACCCAACCATCTTTTGGACCCCATGTGCTGCACATTGCATAGACCTCATGCTTGAGGATATAGGAAAAATAGACTAGATCAAGAACACTATAGAGCATGCCAAAAGCATCACAAAATATATTTACAATCACTCATGGATTCTGAATCTGATGAGGAAACACACAGGGGGCAAGGAAATTATTAGGCCTGCCATCACTAGATTTGCGACACATTTTTTGACATTGCAATCTATGCTTGCCCAACATAGAAACTTGCAAAAGTTGTTTTCTGGTGATGAATGGAATGAATGTCAGTGGACTCGCAAACAGGATGGCAAAGATGTGAAAAGGAAAGTCAATGAAGAAATATTTTGGAAAAAGGCAGCAGAGATTGTGAAACTTGCTGAGCCATTACTTAAGGTGTTGCGCTTGGTGGATGGGGAAAGATTGGCTATGAGCTTCATTTATGAGGCTATGGATCATCAAAGGAGAAAATAAGGGCCGCACACAAGGACAAAGCGGGTAAGTATGGGCCCATTTGGGCAATCATTAATCATAGATGGAACAAACAACTCCATCGCCCTATACATGCAACTGAGTATTTTCTGAACCCAAGGTATCATTATAAAGCTCAAGAAGCAAGAGCTTTGACTGGGGAGGTTAGAGATGGATTGATTGACTGCAATGATCGCATGGTCCCCACAGAGAGTGACCAGTTGAAGATACACAATCAGATCACTGTGTTCAACCAAACCACGGGTACCTTTAGCAAGAACCTTGCAAGGATTGTAAGGGAATCAAATGAGCCAGGTAAACAAAGAATTTCAATTTTCAAATTCATATTTTATTATTTTGTATAATTGTTTATAGTTTCAATTTCAAAGTTGGATATAAATTGTTGAGCTAACTGAAACTCATTTTTTGCAGCACAATGGTGGGAGGCATTTGGTAGCCATTGTCCTAAATTGCAGAGGTTTGCAATCCGCATTTTGAGTCAAACTTGTAGTGCTTCTGGGTGTGAGCGCAATTGGTCTATCTTTGAGAGGATTTACACAAAGAAGAGAAACCATTTGGAGCAAAAATAGTTAAATGATCTAGTGTATGTCCAGTACAACCTCCGACTAAGACGCTACCAATTGTTGAACAAAAGACCTGATTCAAATCCCATTGTGTTGGAGGATATTGATCCAACATCAGATTGGGTAGTGGAGACTTGTCCACCAGAGTTTGACTCTGATGAAGATATTGGTGTGGGGATGGACTTCGATACACAGGTAGAGGCTATGCTCAATGCAGATCCACTAGTAGCAGACCCAGTCCCAAGCCCTCTAGTTGCAGGCGTAGGCACTTCCTCTAGTTAGCCACGACGAAGGCGCATAACTCGTCTATCTCAGTGTGGTAGGGCTATAGTTCCAGTTGAGGATGTTGATTCAGAGGAGGAGCGAGTGGTTTCCCCCTCTGGTTTAGAGTTTGAGGAAGAGGACATTGGCTTGTCAGATGTCTAGCAGTAGTGATTATTCATGTTTTGTTGTGGAGGACATTTAGAACCTCCTTGTTTATGTTTTTTGTTTTGATCTCTATATCATCATGATGTATTGGACAATGCACTGGGTGCAATTTTGATATAATGGATATATTCATGAGCCTACTTTGATCATATGTTGTCTTTTGTCTATATTGTAATGCTTTGTGTTTGGAAACATGAATAAAAATCTTTAAAATTATGTTTTTTTACAAAAACATTAATATTTAATGTATTTTTTACAAAACTGAGTCATTGAAACTGAACTGTCCAAGTCGATACCGAGTCCGAGTCCGAGTCGGAGCTGACCCTCAGCGAAATCAAAACCCGAGTCCGATTTTTAAAACACTGAGAAGAACATGGCTAAGATTCAGTGCTATGGGTGTCAAGAATATGGGCACTATAGAAGAGATTGTCCTAAGCTCAAGAAGGACAATAAAAGAGGAAGAGAAGACACCCATATGACCGAGGAAGTGGAGAAAGCTAAAAAGAAGAAGTCCAAGAAAGAGGAAGTAAAAGATCTATACTATGATTGAGATAGTCTTCCTCACCTAGTTCTTTTCAACTTTTCCTGTTGTAAAGTATATCTATCATTAGAATAGCATGATAGATGCATCATGGCATCATAGAAGCATTAGAAGCAAGAGCTCGTGACATCATCATAGGGTAGCATGATTGAAAATTGAAATCTCTGACAATCAACTATGGAAGGATATAGCTCTTGGGTACCGCATTAGAAGAATGAGTTGGGTTTAAGGGAAAAAGGAAAGAGTCATCCAAGACAACGCTCATCATACATCAATTAAAAAGGGAAACATATGTTGGATGGGGGATACTCTAGATCCTCAAGATTCTCTGATGGAATCTTCATCGAATGGTTCATTGATCAATAGAGGAAGCACGTGTTTCATCAAGAATTCCAAACTTGTGGAATTCATGGGATGATGATATGATGACATAAAAGGCAAAGCAGATCAAGGGATTGAAGCTCTTTCAATCAAGGAAGTTGTTGCAAGAAGTTTGGATGACCCAAAGGAAAATGAGGTATGTATGCTTGTATACAATATTGAAGAGTCGTGTCATATGGTTGCAGGTAACATGGATGAATGCTCTACTTTGAGAGTATGATAAAGAAAAAAGATCTCCTCTTTCAAAGGGATGCAGAAATGCATGGGCACACATTCGCTAGATGAAATCAACATAATATGTCATCATATGTAATATGAGGTGGTTGACATTAATTGGATGAACTCTGATTGGAAGCTCCTAGGAATGAAATGTGTGAAGAAAGGAAGGAAGAGATCGTGGAATATGCAACTATGGAAAAAGGAAATCAACATCCAAGGACTAGAATATTTGACTAGGATATCTCTAGAAAAGATATGAAGACTCTGAAGGAAGTCTTGACAATGAATATCTTTTGGAGATGTGTCAATATGTATGCAGTATGTTGATGCAAATAGGATGTCATGATGAAAGACCATCACAAAGATAATTTTGATTTGATGTTCATTTCCTATTAAGTATCACTTGATCTAGGGTAGAGTTAGGTAAAGTGTGTTTCTTTACTATGTACATTTGTAACTTATAATCCGACGGTCACGATATGTAGTGATTCGACAGTTCACTCTCTCCTCGGTATTACGGACACTTGATCCGTGGCTTAACACCCGATTGATTCATGATCTCTAATTAAAGAGCATGGAGGGTCATTTGTGTTGGAACACCTAATCCTACATGGGTAGGTGTGGAATGCGAAAAGTCACAATGGAGTCCAAGTGGCCTTGGAAGATGAAACCAAGAGTCACACCATTGTACTATAAATGTACATCTTTGTATAATGGAAAATAAGAAAGCCTCACGCTTATCTTTCATTGTGTGTTGTCTCTTGTGTGTGTGCATTCTTCTTCCTCATACACCATGTGTGTGCTTCAACATGGTGTTTAACATGGTATCAGAGCGGGCGATTGCTGGCCCTACGCCAAATTGAGTGAGCCATTTGTGTTTATGGCTTGTGCATATCTGCAAATTTCTTGACATTTTTGCAGCATTTAGAGACTTTTTGCAGCAATGATTTTGCAGACATTTTGCAGCATTCAGAAGTGTTTTGAAGAGGAGCAGCGTTCAAATTGCAGCATTCAAATCCTTGGCAGCATTCAGAAATTGGCAGCACTGTTTTGAAGAAAAGCAGCAGTGGTTCTGAAGAAAGGCAGCACTGCCCATCTGAAGGTTTTCATTCTCATTTTTATCTGCAATTTCTGCCTTTAATTCTGCTTTGGAAGAGCTGCTGGAAAACTATTTAAAATGAGTTTCTGAAGAAGAAGTTTTTTTTGGTTTTCACTGCAAAAGAATTCTGAGTTCTGCTAGATTTTTTACTACTGAGAAAATTAATTTTTCCACCGAGTCTACAAGATTCTGCTATACATTTGAAGAAAAAAATTCTGCTGTGTATTTGGAAGAAAAGTTCTGTTGCTGAGTCTTGAGCTTCAAATTTCTCTACTCTGCTGTTTTTAAATTAAAAAAATAAAAAATAAAAATCTGCACAATTCGGCCTTTCGGCCTCCCCTTCATCTCTACTATTCCACATTCGAAGCACCCTCCATTCACTCGCTCCCTCAACCTCACACTCTGGCCCCTCAAGCCCTCGGCTTAACGCCTGCAAGCCCTCGGTCTTACGTTAACCACAACAAACGCCACCTCCATTATTAAACCCTGCTCCAAATCTCACAATCAAACCCAGCGCATACGCCTTACCTACCTGCGCATCTCACCTCACCTAATATTCCCACGGCTCACCTCACACCGACGGCTCCTTCCCACGCGTTCGACCCACCTGCCCCTCCGCTCATCGACTCTGCAAACTCACACCCATCTCTCCCTCTTCCCAACACCGTTCCCCACGCCCTCGCTGCACAATATAACGCTCGACCCCGCCCAACTCTACGGCATCCAATCCCCAAACCCGCACGCTATCCCTCTTCCTGTCCTTACGGCTTCCCTCTTAAATCTTTCGGCCCCTCTTCATTACAATACATCTCTCAAATCATAATCCGTTTTAAAAAAATTTATATATGCCCTCCGCTTTGTTAATACTGCCCCTCCATTTATTAATCCCCACCATGTTATATATATTAAATTAAATCCACATTCCATTAATTCGATTCCCCTCCATTCCCTTTTAAAATTAATCCCCCTCCTTTTTTACTAAAGCCCTTTTTCCCTTAATTTAATAATCCCATTTACTTTAAAAATCCCCTTCCCCTTTTTTATTTAATAAACTCCATCTAATACGTCCCATCCCAATAAATTCCCATATCATTAATAACCCTTTTTTTAATATTCACCTTCCCATATGCTAAAATCCCTTCTCCCATTTTTTAAATTCCCCCAGATTTTTAATTATTCCCACTTTTTTTAATTAATTTCTAAAAAAAAAAAAAAAAAAAAAAACAACAGAGAGAGAGAAAGGAGAGAAGACTTGAACAGCTAGAAGGAAGAAGAAATGACATATCGGAAAATGAAGTGAACATATAGAGAAATTTGAAGATTTGACATTGTGATTTGTGGCATTGACATGAGAGTGACTTTTTTTTGAAGAATTTGACATTTGAAGACAAGTTTGCCATCATTTGAACAGCTATTTGAAGAAAATTTCAGCTGCCTTAAAGGCTTCTTGCACGTGTTTTCAGCTACAGATTTACACATATTTTGCAGAGATTTTGTATTGAACTCACATTGTGAGTGAATTTGCCTCTTCATTCATAGTTGGAATCAGTATTTGAGTTGTTGGATTGTAGATTTCCCTCCATCATTTGAGGAGCACATTTTGTACTTTGAGTCATTTGTATTTCTTGTTGCATCACATTGTAAACGGGTGCATTTTCGGTTGAAGCCGACACCCTTTCATTCATTTTTGAGCCTAAATTGTTGAAAATGGCCAAAATCAATGAGGTATTAGTGTTGTTGAATAACCTCATTCATTCAAATGTTCATGATATGGTAAAAATGAGCAAGGATGCTCTTTGTAACATTCAAAGTTGTTTGCAAGATGCACATGAGAAGATTGAGTTTTTGCAGTTGGAATCTCAGCTCCAACAAGACGAACTTCAGCAAAAGAGTCACCATTCTGAACCTGTTTCTGTTCAGAAGATTGAGATTGACTCCCATCAGCAGCATGTCAGTAAAGTTTCAGTTGATCCACATTCAGTTCCTTGTACTAGAGCAGATGTACATGCAGATGCAGCAGTTCAACCTGCACTTCCTAAGCCCATCATCAGACCTTGGGAAGAGCTTGTCCACAACAAGCACCGAACTGGTCTTGGATATGACAAGGATGTGTCCTTTCATATTCCGGACTACACCAAGCCCATCATATTTCAGAGTGCCGGATTCATGTATGACAGTTCACCTGCAGCTGTTCCAGATCCTGTTCCACTTCCACAACAGATTGAGAAATGCCAACACTGTGATCGAGTTGGCCACATGAAAGATCACTGTTTTGATCTTCATCCATGCAAGCACTGTGGTCGGCACACTCATTCTTCACACAGATGCTTCAGACATAAGCCTCCTGCAAGAACCAAGATTCATCTTGGATGGATCGCTTCTTGGCAATGGGCATCAGCAGCCAAGAAGATGTTTAAGACACATGTTAGAACTTGTTCACGGATATTGAACAAACTTGCAATTAGGTTTTCGCCATCATCTCACCTTGTCCCTGACAGGGGGGAAAATGGTGGTCATGTACAAGCTTCGACGACAGATCAAGCGAGCCTGAGCCACAATCTCTCATTCCATGTTGAGAGTTGTAGCAGCCCGGTTGACGAGCACGAGCCTGGTCGTCATTTCGGATTCGGAAGTGCTAGCCGAGAGACACGGATGCCCATGAGCATACCTTCGGTTGGTGGATAACCTAAAACCATCATTTTTGGTTGGTGGATAACCTAAAGCCATCATCTTTGGTTGGTGGATAACCTAAAACCATCATTTTCGATTGGTGGATAACCTAAAACCATCATCTTTGGTTGGTGGACAACCTAAAACCACCACAGGTAGTAGACCTCCCTTCTTTTAGGTCGAAGGTCTCCCTTTTTTATGAGGAACAATTCCTCTAGCAGAAGCCTTCAGCTTCTTGCCAGTTTTGGAAGAGTTCCGGGAACTGCAACAAGTTTTGCATTCCAGTGTTTGTGGTCATCCTAAAACCACCTCTTTTTTCCAACATTTCAGAGAGTTGATTCAGCCCAAGTGCTACCATGTATACTTTGCAGATTTGTATTACAACTCTTTTCTTGGACTCACACATACCCCTTAGGATTAAGGGGGGATGTTGGAACACCTAATCCTACATGGGTAGGTGTGGAATGCGAAAAGTCACAATGGAGTCCAAGTGACCTTGGAATGTGAAACCAAGAGTCACACCATTGTACTATAAATGTACATCTTTGTATAATGGAAAATAAAAAAGCCTCACGCTTATCTTTCATTGTGTGTTGTCTCTTGTGTGTGTGCATTCTTCTTCCTCATACACCATGTGTGTGCTTCAACATGGTGTTTAACAATTTGTCTGGTAACCATTTATGAGAGAAGCTTATGTAAATTTTCTTTCTTTATATTAATAAATTGCCTAAAGTGCTCACATTAGCTCAGGCCGTGGACTGTTTCCCTCTTCGAAGGTTTTAACCACGTCAAATACTAGTGTACTGATTTGTGATCTGTTTGAGAACGATGACTTTTGGTGTTTGATCTAAGGAAATTACCCTGTAAATTCCTACATGGTATCAGAGCCATTTTGAGAGCCGCATCCGTTATTGATCCAAATCCGAAGCTGGTTTGACTACATGCGACTGTCATTTTCCAGATCTACTATTTCTGACCACTTTCGCGCCAGGAGAATTGCTTTGTTTTGTCTGGAGTGTCTGTTACAGTGAGGAACCCCTTTTCTTTCATGCAAAAAGGTTTCCGGATGTGCAAGTTATGTCATTTTAGATCTAGAGGTATAAAGTATCTTTTTTGCAGTTATATTTATTAATCCTTCTGTTTATTTCGGTTTATATTTTTTTATTGCCGGATCTATACCCTCTTCTCTATGTATGCACTCTTCTCTGCGCTATGTGTGATCTCGGCAAATCAGAAACAGGAAGAAGAGATTTTTCTGCTATGTATGCTCTTTCCCCGCATCTTTGTGTGATCTCGGGAAATCAGAAATAGCAAAAAAAAAAGGATAGTTGCCGGTAAGACTAACTGGAAATCTAACATTATGCCATAAGGCTTGTAGTTTTTTTTTTTTTTTGGCACGGATTTTGTATTTTTTTTGCAGGAAAAAACATGCACATCGAAGAGCAAAAAAAAAACCCTTCCTCCTTTCAAACAATTACAGAATCGTTTTACTAGCTCACTTGGTGTAAAGTTACTTTATGAGAATAGAGGTCTTGTGTTCAAGTCTCTTTCTCAAACTTCTTTTTCTAAAAAGCTTTTTATTAAGTTACTTTTTTTTAAAAGACATTTTGGCAAGTTGTCGGTTTTAAAAAAAGGGTTTTTTTATTTAAAAAGCACATGCAAAAGTAACATTGTAAAAGTGACTCGCTTATTTATAAAAGTGGGTCACATAAAGTAGTTTTTTTTTAAAAGTGAGCTTATTGTATTAAGTTTGGAAAAAGGAGGGGGGGGTATTTATTTTAAAAGTACATCATCATCATTTTTCAACCTCTCACGTAACTATTCGACATCTACTACAACTTTTTTCAAAAAAGCATAACTTCTTCATTCGAAAGTCGTTTTCAGAGCTGTTTTTTTTAACCAGCCTAATTTTTCGAGATCTTTCCATTGGAGCAGTGGTTTCAGCGTTTTCAGCTTCAGTTGTTTTTGAAAAAAATGGAAAGTGCATGCCCGGTTATTCTTAACAGCACCAATTATTTCCAATGGCTATCCTAGACTTACTTAGAATAGCCACAAGATAAGAAACTAAACCTACCGATGGAGATAAAGCCGCTAAATGGGAAAATAAACAAGATCAAGCACGAGGGTTGATAGGAATGTCCATTGCTCTGTTGAAATTTGGTTACCGGAGGACAGGTGGTTCCCTAAGGCTTTGATCTTTGGCGTAGGGAAAAGTGTCCAAAAGAATTTAATTTTTCTCCTAAAGTGACTTTATAAAGTTATAAAGTCAAATCTAATTTAAAAGTGACTTTAAGTGATAAAGTTACTAAAGTCTAATTTTAAAGTGACTTTCATAAAGTCAATGTAAAATTAGAAAGGAAAAGTGACTTTGGAAATAAATGACTAAGTGGGTCTTTATTAAAGTGGGGTGAATTAAAAAATAGAAAGTGAGATTTAAATGAGCATTTAATCTCAGCCCTAGATCTAAAGCTATCTTAGCCATTAGATTTAGGGATTCCCCAAAAATCACTTAGGGTTAGATTAAAGGAGGAAAAGGAAGGAAAAGGTCATTCATTCTTTCATGAGCAGATTGAGAGAAGGAGAAGAAGAGAGCAAAGGAGTTTTCTGAGCAGTGAGAAGAAGGAGAACAGAACCTTCGCATGCATACCGAGGCAGCACTTCAGCAAATCCGTACAGCAAGGTTGGCACACAGTTCAAGGCAGTTTTGGCACATTTTTCAAGGTAGATTCTGTACAGCAGCTTTGGGTATGCATTCCTAGGCAGCCGTACACATTCTGGCACAGATTTCGATGGAGGAAAGTTGTTTTGTGGCGCGGATTTCGAGGTAGGCCGTACAGCTTGTTGCTGTTGCTGTGCACAGAAATCGAGGCAATTCTCGTACAACAACATTTATTACAGTTTGCACGCTTTCCAAGGAGGTCGTACAACAAAATTTATTGTTGTTTTGCACGCAAAAAGAGGTCGTACAACAACATTTATTGTTGTACTTCTGGGGATGAAAAACGAGGGAGAAAGTACAGCATTTATTACTATTTCTGTTTTGCTGTGTATACATTTTTTGAGGCGGTGGTTAAGCACGGAAAATGAGATAAGTTGTATTTATTATTTACTGAAAATTTTCTGAGTATTTCTCTCTCACTGTAAAAGCATTTATCAGAAATAAGGAGGAGCTTTCGAACTGGTTTTCCCCAAGAGTTGTAGGGGGTTTTACCAAGGACACATTGACCAAAAATCAACGTGTCTATTTTCTCTATGGCTGATTTATTTTTCTGAGTTTTTATTTCTGCATTTCAGCGTTGTGAAATTTCCAGAATTAGTGTTTTCAGAAAACATTTATTTTTTCCCGCTTGTTGAATGTATGGTTATGGGAATGGGAATTTAACTTCATGGGAGAAATAAGGAGAAACTGAAAATCGGGGTTGGTTATCAAATTTCTACATGGTATCAGAGCTATTTTGCTGAAAAGTGCAGATTGGGACAGCAAGAAGAAAAATTACAGTAAGTTGATTTTTCACACAGAAATCATTACCTTTACTACATCAGTGTTATTTTCAGTTTATTAGAACAACAAGCATGTCTTTGGGCTTGAGGGTGGGGGATAGGTTGGATGGGCATAGTAACTACCCTGTATGGAAGGAGAGAATGCAGAGCATCTTTGAGGATGCAGAAGTCTAGGATATCATGGTGCATACAGCACAGAACCCTGTTAATGTGCCTACTGATGCTGTTCAGTTGGCAGTCTTTAATAAAAAGAATAACAAGGGTAAAAGACTGATTCTAGATGGAATCAAAGACCATTGCATTCCTCATGTGAGAGGAAAGAGATATGATCATGAGATGTGGACAACGTTGACCAATCTCTACCAGAGTACCAATGAGAACAGGAAAATGGTCCTAAGGGAGAAGTTGAAGACCATTAAGATGGGTAAGACTGATAGTGCAGTTGGATATCTCACAAAGATTACTAATGTGAGAGATGCATTGGCAGCAGTTGAAGAGATCATTCCACCCACTAAGTTGGTGTGGATTGCAGTGAATGGCCTTCCTAGTTCATGGTTGAACTTTGCTGATGGGGTTTGTACACGTGAGACCCTTCCCTCTTGGGAGAGGTTCTGAGATGATTGCATATAGACAGAAATCAAAAAGGGTCAGCTTGGGGCAGCCAAACCAGTTGAGCAGGATGAAGATGTAGCACTGTTGGCAGGAGACAAGAAAGGCAAGGGAAAGAAGCAAGCTTTCACAAGTGTTGGTGGGGGCAAAGGCAAAGGTAAAGGTAAACAGGGGAACACGCAGAAGGACTATTCCAAGGTGAAGTGTTGGAATTGTCAAAAGATGGGACACTATGCAGTTGTGTGTCCAAAGAAGAAGAAGAAGGGGAAGAATCAGAGCATGGCAGCATCAGTAGAGATAGAGGACTTACTAATAGCTTTGACCGGGAGTTTGGGTTCATTGCTTGTGAGTCCACTAGTGCAGAATCACCTGCCACAGAGGTTGAGAGGGAGTGTGCATTTCCCTCCACTAGCGGAGCATCTTCAGGTATCTGGTATGCTGACAGTGGGGCTTCATGTCATATGACAGGAGTCCGTGAGTACTTCTCAGAGCTTTCAGAGAGTGGCACTGATATAGAGGTAGTACTCGAAGATGACAACGTTGTTAGAGCAGTCGGTGTAGGGACATTGACATTTGATAGGGAACCCAAACCTCCCTTGAAGGTGTCACATGTTCTATATGTGCCAAGGATGAGGAAGAACCTCGTATCCGTCTTAGCATTGGAGGACAGAGGGTATGAAATATTGTTCAGGAGAGGACTGGTGCTGATATATCCCAGGGGCGCTCCAGCTGATTCAGCTAGAGTGATAGGTGTACACCATGCAAAGGTGTACAAGTTTGCATTTCAACCCCTTTTGGCATTGAGTAGTAGTATCGACAGCAGAGCTAGCAGTTCAAAGCTGTGTGAGATTTGGCACCGCAGGATGGGGCACATGTATCATGGAGCCTTGAGGACATCGTGGGAGATCACTACAAGTGTGCCAGATTTCAGTACTGATCACTTTGATACATGCAGAGGATGTGCGATGGGCAAGTTTGCGAAATCCCCTTTTCCCAACAGTGACAATAGATCAACTGGGATACTTGATTTGATTCATTCCGATCTGAGCGGTCGGATGTCTCATGTTTCCTTGAATGGATATGAGTATTATGTATTATTCATTGATGATCACTCCAGGAGGACCTGGATTTATTTCTTGAGACCAAGAGTGAGGTCTTCCAGCGGTTTCAGGAGTTCAGAGCTCTTGTGGAGACTCAGACAGGTCGAAAAATCAAGTCCCTGAGGTCAGACAATGGAGGAGAGTACACCCTTGGTGAGTTTGTTGATTATTGTGCGGAGGCAGGCATTAGGAGGGAATTCACTGTTCCTTATAACCCCCAGCAGAACGGGGTTGCGGAGAGGAAGAACAGATCCATCGGAGGGTTGCCAAAGCCATGCTACATGATCAAGGGTTACCATTGTTTTTGTGGGTAGAGGCCTGCAACACTGTTGTATATTTGCAGAACAAGAGTCCGCATCATGCCTTGGGGCATGTGACTCCAAAGGAGGCTTTTTTCTGGGAAGAAGCTTGATATTGGTCATCTTCGTATCTTTGGGTGTATTGCATACTCTTATGTACCCAAGGAGAAGAGGACCAAACTAGAGCCCACCGCAGAGAAAGTTATCTTTGTGGGCTACAGTGAGACCTCGAAGGCCTTTCGGATTTATATTCCCGCACAGAGGAGAGTTGTTGTCAAGCGGGATGTGAAGTTCGAGGAGGATAGGGCTTTCAGGAGGTCACGGGAGTTAGAGTATCTGGATCAGCCAGACCCTTAAGAGCATCTTAGTCAGGCACAGGGATCCAATGGGCAGGGATCAGGAGGATCCAGAGGTAAATCGATTACGGTGTCAGGTCCATCAGTGAGCAGCGGCTCGCAGAGTCAGAGGGGTGGTGCTTCGGGTAGCATGCAGAGAAGTCCACAGAGCAATTCACTAGGGAGTCCACTGATGGACAGTTCACACGGTACTTCAGTGTCTACAGGTTCAAGTTCAGGCAGGACGAAAACACACAGACAGTAAGGAGTTCAGGCTCCTGATGATGAGGAGGAGTTTCATTCTCCAGTGGGAGAAGTGTGCTCAGGGAAGAGGAAGCCCAAGTGGCTTCAGGATACCTTGAGAGAGGCCACATTTGTTGTTGGGCCTAAGAGGCCGATCAGAGAGAGCAGACCACCTGAGAGGTTTTGTGGCTATATGGCAATGGTTGCCAACATCATTGACTCTGAGCCTTCTAGCTATGAGGAGGCAACTAGCCAGCAGGTCTGGAGAGAGGCCATGCAGGAGGAGACCTTCGCTCCCGTGCCTCGATATACTTCGATTCGCTCCATCATATCGATAGCAGCAGAGATGGGTTGGAAGATCCACCAAATGGATGTGGAGACTGCATTTCTCAATGGCTTCATACAGGAGGAGGTGTACATTGAGCAGCCACAGGGCTTTGAGGTGCATGGGAAGGAGTCCCATGTGTGCAGACTGAAGAAGGCCCTTTATGGCCTGAAGCAAGCTCCCAGAGCTTGGTACTCCAAGATAGATACATACTTGCAGGAGATGGGTTTCACAAAGAGTGATGCAGATCCAAACCTTTACGATATTGTGATAGGTGAGGAGCCTCTCATTCTGGTGTTGTATGTGGATGACTTGGTCATTACGAGTGCAGAGAGACTCATAGAGCACTGCAAGAGACATCTTGCGTCGGAGTTTGAGATGAAGGACAATGGCTTGATGCATTACTTTTTGGGTTTGGAGGTGTGGCAGGAGGCGGGGCATTTCTTCTTGGGGCAGGGGAAGTATATTGTGGACATCCTTGGCAGATTCTACATGGAGGATTGTAGACCCATGTCGACACCGATAATCACCAACTGGAAGAAGCATCACGCTTCAGATTCCGAGTTGGTGGATCCCACATTGTATAGACAGTTGATTGGTTCCTTCATGTATTTGGTCAACACTAGACCAGATATATGTTTTGCAGTCAACACGTTGAGCCAGTTCATGTGTGAGCCCAGGAGGGTGCACTAGGTTGTTGCAAAACACATTTTGCGATACTTGCAGGGGACAGTGGATTATGGTCTGGATTATAGGCAGGGGGATGGAGTGAGATTGGCAGGTTACACTGACTCTGAATGCGCAGGTTGTACTTCTGATAGGAAGAGCACTTCAGGGTGTTGTTTTAGGTTGGGTTCGGCAGTGATGTCATGGTTCAGCCGAAAGCAGCAGTCAGTAGCATTGATTTCAATGGAAGCAGAGTACATGGCAGCCAATCTAGCTAGTTGTGAGGCCATATGGCTTCGCAAGATGTTGTTTGGCTTATTTGGTCAGCCGTTGAGACCATCAGTGATATACTGTGATAATCAGAGTTGCATTAAACTCACAGAGAATCCAGTATTTCATGACAGGTCAAAGCATATCAGCATCAGATATCATTTCATCAGAGACTATGTTCAGAAGGGCGCTGTGAAGCTTGAGTATATTCCCACTGATGAGCAAGTTGCAGATATTCTTACCAAAGCCTTACCACGGGGCAAGCATGTCTACTTCAGAGACAAGATGGGTGTGGTGAGGAACACCTTCCTTGGTAAGAGGGAGTGTTGAAATTTGGTTACCGGAGGACAGGTGGTTCCCTAAGGCTTTGATCTTTGGCCTAGGGAAAAGTGTCTAAAAGAATTTAATTTTTCTCCTAAAGTGACTTAAGTGATAAAATTACTAAAGTCTAATTTTAAAGTGACTTTAATAAAGTCAATGTGAAATTAGAAAGTAAAAAGTGACTTTGGAAATAAATGACGAAGTGGGTCTTTATTAAAGTGGGGTGAATTAAAAACTAGAAAGTGAGATTTAAATGAGCATTTAATCTTAGCCCTAGATCTAAAGCTATCTCAGCCATTAGATTTAGGGATTCCCCAAAAGTCACTTAGGGTTAGGTTAAAGGAGGAAAATGAGGAAAAAGGTCATTCATTCTTTCATGAGCAGATTGAGAGAAGGAGAAGAAGAGAGCAAAGGAGTTTTCTGAGTAGTGAGAAGGAGAACAGAAACTTGGCACGCATATCAAGGCAACACTTCAGCAAATCCGTACAGCAGAGTTGGCACACAGTTCAAGGCAGTTTTGGCACATTTTTTAAGGTAGATTCCGTATAGCAGCTTTGGGTACACATTCCTAGGTAGTACACATTCTGGCATAGATTTCGAGGGAGGAAAGTTGTTTTTGTGGCACGGATTTCGAGGCAGGCCATACAACCTGCTGCTGTTGTTGTGCACAAAAATCGAGCAGTTTCTGTACAACAGCATTTATTACAGTCTGCATGCTTTCCAAGGAGGCCGTACAGTAGCATTTATTGTTGTTTTGCACGCAAAAAGAGGAGGCCATACAGCAACATTTATTGTTGTAATTCTGGGCACAAAAAACGAGGGAGAAAGTACAACATTTATTGTTGTTTCTATTTTATTATGTACACATTTTTTGAGGCAGTGGTTAAACACGAAAAACGAGATAAGTTGTATTTATTTCTTGCTGAAATTTTTCTGAGTATTTCTCTCTCACTGTAAAAGCATTTATCAAAAACAATAAGAAGCTTTCGAACTGGTTTTCCGCAAGAGTTGTAGGGGGTTTTTTGAAGGTCACATTGACCAAAAACCAGCGTGTCTATTTTCTGTGTGACTGATTTATTTTTCTGAGTTTTTATTTCTGCATTTCAGCATTGTGAAATTTCCAGAATTAATGTTTTCAGAAAATATTTAATTTTTCCAGCTTGTTGAATGTATGGCTATGGGAATGGGCATTTAACTTCATGGGAGAAATAAGTAGAAACTGAAAACTGGGGTTGGTTATCAAATTTCTACATGTTCAAGATCTTACATTTCATATCCAAGACATTGACTCCCCTGATGGAGCTATGAAAAAGCTAAATACTATTTTTAGCATTAAAAATGAAATCATAGCCCACCAGCTTGAAAATGAATTTCTTACTTTGGACCCCAATAATTTCTTCTCTATTGAAGATTTTCTGTCCAAATTTAGGACCCTTAGACTTCTTTTAGAAGGTTGTAAGTTCAAAAAGGGAGATGGTAGCCTTATCTATTCCATTCTTGCTAAGCTTGGCCCTACATACTCTATATTTGTTTCCACTTGTCATTCCACTAGAGAAGCCCTCATTTCTCAAGGAACAACCTACAAGCCCCCCTCTTTTGATGCCTTTTGTGATTCTTTGATAAGAGAACAAGAAAAACTCTTACACCTTGGTCTTGTTAATACTGGAAACTCTTTTAAGAAAGCCTTAGCAGCCCAGCAGCAACCATACCAAAAGAATCCTCAGAAGCAGCATCCTAAAAAGAATGGTCCTAAACCAAACGAGGGTCTTAAGCAATTTCAGCTGCAAACTGAAAAAGAAACTCAACAAACTAATAAGGCAATTAAAAACAAAGGGAAGAAGACAAATAGACATTGCAGCTTTTGTAATCATGATGGCCACGTAGAGTCAAAATGTTTTAAGAAGATGGAAGCCTTGGAAGCAACAATGAAGAAGCACAACATCAATTGGAGCACTCTTCAACTTCATCTTCGGGAATGGCACTTTCTGCTTGTGGTTGTCAAGCATCAAGATCTTCTTATGCTTTGAATGTATCTTCTTCTTCTCATTCTCACGAGTGGCTCATTTATTCTGGAGCCTCTTACCACATGGCCAAAAATAAAGCCATGTTTTCTTCTTTAAATGATTGCAACACCAAAAATATTTATGTTGGTGATGATAGATCTCTTAGTGTTGTAGGGTCTGGAACCATTCATCTAGATAATGGTCAGTTTAATGATGTATTATGTGTTCCTACTTTGTCCTGCAATCTTCTATTTGTTTATCAGATAACTCATTCAGGTGAAGGGAAAATAATAGAATTCTCACCTCATCATGTTGTAATTAAGGACCTCAAAGATCCTAGACATATTTTAGCTACCGCCATTGCTGATGATTCCACAAGGTTGTATAAGTTTGACAACTTTGGGTCATCATGTTTTCCCTCTGTTTTTGTTGTTCATAATGATGAAATGAGAAAACTTTGGCATGAGCAATTTGTCACTTAAACTATCGCTCTCTTCAAACTCTATGTAAAGAAAATATGGTGACAGGTATACTTATGGTATCTTGCCGAGATGGTGTTTGTTCCAAATGTGTACTCAGAAAAATCATCAAGATAGTTTTGACAAACATGCCTCTTGGCACGCTTCAGCCCCTTTGCAGCTTGTGCACAGTGATTTATGTGGTCCACTTCATGTTGTTTCTTTCTCTGGCTACAAGTACTTCTTAATTTTCATTGATGATTTTTCCAAACGCACTTGGGTATACTTCTTAAACTCAAGAGTGAAGTTTTTAACGTGTTCTTGGCCTTTAAGGCCTTTGTTGGGAAACAATCTGGACATCACATTCTTAAGTTAAGAACTGACAATGGAGGAGAATACGTTAACAACAAATTTATCCACCTTTGCACTAAGCATGGCATTCAATTGCAACATATTGTTCCATATACTCCACAACAAAATGGTGTAGTCGAAAGGAAGAATCGCACTCTAAAAGAAATGGCTAATTGTATGCTTCAATGTAAAGGACTTGGTCTTAATTTTTGGGCAGAAGCAATTAGCTGTGCAAATTACATAGTAAATTGCACTCCTACTAAGGTTTTAAGGAATATAACTACAGAAGAAGCCTGGAGCTCAATCAAACCAGATGTAAGTCACTTTCATGTTTTTGGAAGTGAAGCTTGGGTCCATATTCCAGATGCGAAACATAAAGCCTTAGAACCTAGGAGTGATAAATGCATTTTTGTTGGATATTCTGAAGATGTCAAAGGATATAAACTTCTTCAACCAAAATCCAAAAATGTAATCATTGGAAGAGATGTAAAATTTGATGAAAATATATTGGCCACAGCCTAGTCTTCTGCTAGTGTGCCACCTTTGGCTTTGTTAGCCCGATCTCGGCATATGTGCCACCTCTCTATCTCTTCTATTTTTGACATCATTCCTTCTCTAGTTCGGATGATGATAGCCAGAATGACAATCCTCCACCTCAAGATATTCCTTCAAATTCTCCACTCCGATCTCAAGATGGGTCTGCTCTACTCGGGATGCAACAGTACCTTGCATTATAGGACAGTGCATCAACGCTTATTAATTCTTCTTAGTTCTAAAGAGCTCTTCTTATTCGCTTTAAGTTCCGTAACTCCCCGATCCGTACACCTTGAAGAAGCTTCAGGTCATCCAGACACAGTTACACCAGTTAATGGTGTCTCTTATCAAAACGATACTTGGGATCCTGTTTCCTCTTCCAAAGGAAGAAACTTATCAAATGCAAATGGGTTTACGAAACAAAGTTTGAACGATGGAAAAGTGGATAAACATAAAGCTCATCTGCTGCTAAAGGATTTTAACAAGTTTGAGGGCATCGACTATATTGAAACCTTCCTCCCCATTGCCAAAATGAATTCTATCCGCCTTGTTCTTGCTCCCCTTGTCAGCTTCCTTAAATCGAAGTCCATCAAATGGATGTTAACTCGCTTCTTACATGGAGATTTGCACAAGAAATCTACATGGAACAACCCCCTGGCTTTATCCAAAATGACTCTAGCCTTATTTGTCGCCTTAGGAAGTCTCTCTATGGTCTCAAACAAGCCCCTCAGGCTTGGCATGCCAAAATGGATAGCTTTCTCTTAGATAATGGCTTTTCTAGATGTCATTCCGACAAAACTGTCTACACTGAGAAAGTGGGTAAGTCCTTAATCATCCTTGTTCTTTATGTTGATGATCTTATCCCTATTGGTAGTGATCCCAACGATATAAACCATGTGAAGTCTAGCCTCAAAAAGAAGTTTGAAATGATAGACTTAGGACACTTGCATTATTTCCCTGGTCTTCAAGTCTTGCAATCCAAAGAAGTTATTACCCTTTCTCAGTACAAGTAGGCCTGTGATCTTCTACGCCACTTTCACATGGAAGATTGTAAACTAGCCCCTTCTCCCTTTCAGTCTGGAGTCAAGCTTTCAATCACCTGTACTTCCCTTGAAGTTGATGCTACATTATATCGTGAACTTGTTGGTAAACTTCTGTATCTAACCCATACCCGTCCCCACTCTCTTCCTGTCACTTTCCTGTTGCTCACTTATGCACCAACCTGGATGAAAGTCACCGGAAAGCAAATGAAAGAATACTACAATCGAGGTACGCTCAGCCGGATTCATTACAAAGGTGTGACATCTCCATTGTTGATTGGTTTCACTAATTTTGATTGGGCTGGTGACCCTATTGATCGAAAGTCTACTGCAGGATATGTATTCACTCTTGGTTCAGGACCTATTAAATGGTATTGTAAGAAACAAAGTGTCATCTCTCTTCTTCGGTAGAAGCAGTAGTATTGTGGCATTTGGAAGCGCATGAAGCTCGGCTTCACAACTCGAACGAATTTTGTCTTCACTGCCAGCATCCAATACATCCAACTACACTTTGGTGTGATAATCAGAGTGCCATTCAGTTATGCAAAGATCCAATTCAGCATCAGCGTATTAAACACATTGAGCTTCACATACACTTCATCAAAAAACTCATTCATGATCGCGCTCTTGAAGTGCAGTATTGTTCAACCAATGATCAAATTGTCGATATCTTTACAAAGTCTCTCACAAAAGCAAAATTTACCAAACTTCGATCTATGCTTCGAGTTCAGGAAAGTTATCATCAAGGGGGGATAGGCTCTAATGCCTCCTTCCTTCTCCTATTGTGTCACCTTTGTAAATCCTTCAATCCTATCCCAAGTTGTTCTTAAGGGGGGATGTTAGGATATTTCAACACATAGGAAATAGTCTCCTTTTGTGTCACCTTTGTAAATCCTTCAATCCTATCCCAAGTTGTTCTTAAAGGGGGATGTTAGGATATTCTGACACACAGGAAATAGTTAAGTATAACTCAGTCTAGCGTAGATTTAGGTAAAGTATGTTTCTTTACTATGTACATTTGTAACTTATAATCCGACGGTCACAATATGTAGTGATCCGACGGTTCACTCTCTCCTCGGTATTACCAACACTTGATCTGTGGCTTAACACCCGATTGGTCCATCTTCTCTAATTAAAGAGCATGGAGGGTCATTTGTCCGGTAACCCCTTATGAGAGAAGCTTATGTAAATTTTCTTTCTTTATATTAATAAATTGCCTAAAGTGGCCGCGTTGGCTCAGGTCATGGATTGTTTCCCTCTTTAAGGGTTTTAACCACGTCAAATACTAGTGTACTGATTTGTGATTTGTTTGAGAGCGGTGATCTTTGGTGTTTGATCTAAGGAACTTACCTTGTAAATTCCTACATTTTTAAATAATATCTAGATGGGCTTATGCAGGGCTGCCTAGGGAAGAGTTATGAATGTCTTCTACCAATGATGACCATGTTGGAAAGTGTAACTAGGTTCGGTCTTCATATTGACTATGTAATTATGTATTTACGTAATGAAGAAGAAAACGATAATAAAATGTATTTTTGAGCTTGCTTCATGGGTTTCATGGGCAAGGATTTTATTATAGGTCAAAGACCTCTTCTTCATGTCTTTTAGGATTTGTCATCTTGTTATAAATGTATTAATTACATTTAATTAAGAGTCGTGTATATGAAGTGTCAAAGTCAGTGATGTATGCCTCAAAGACCTTGTGAAATAAGCTTGAAGTCATGGCTCTAAATAATAATGATACCCAAATCAGATCAGTGTTGGAATACCTCTCCTAGTCAGCCTATAAATAGTGCACATTTCGGCTCATGAACTGTCACACCCTTTCACTGGTCAAGTCGGCTAATTTATAGGCTCAGACAATTATATATACCCCATAATACTGCGCAAAAAATAGTGGAACAAAATTCGAACTGAATTGCAGGAAGGATTTTCGGACAAGCTCTGTGATTGAATACGAAGTTCAAGACATTCTTCCTTTGACCAATATACATTTTCCTTGGGGCACGATGGATTCCTCTTGGGGTCTTAGGGTTTCTATGGGAAAATTTGTCCCATAGCTACCACACTTTTCTATGGGAATTGTCACATGTAATAAAGGTTGATTGTATCCCCACAATGCTTAGACTTGGAAAATGGTAAAAATTAATCAATTCATTAGAAGCTAAACAATGTCACTTAATGTTTCTCCACCTAATGATACATATATTGAGGCTTGATGCAACATTATGTGATGGCACTCCAACATTGGAATATATGTACTTACCTCAAAATTTGTGTAACTGCATTGGGACCTATGTACCTACAACGGAACTTGTGTCTGCAATGGGATCTATGACTACCTAGCGCATTGTGAGACTTGCCTAAAGCATTGCGGTTACCTTGGGTTTGTGATATCAAGATTCAACATTGGGCATTGTGACAAGTGATCTACACCATCTTGGAGCAACATGAGCCTATTTCTCCACACACTTAGCATCATTATGGAGGATATTGGATCATTTTGAGGGAGAGACTCACCTTTTGATCACTCATCTCACATGTGTCAGAGGTACATTGATATTTTCTCATGCAAGCAGCATGACAACAAGATATGACTCAAGCATCACACGTTTTCCGTATCTCTAATCATGACAACTCCCTACTTATCCTTGACGACACAGGGCTCTAACAGTTTTTGACAATTCCTTACTACAGCAAATACCTTTTTCCCAATGGCTCACAACTCTCACAATCTTTGAATAAAATGAATATTAATACATAATCTACTTATCGACAATCACAGTGTTCACCCAAGTGCCTCACAAGCTCTTCACTTTTAATTTACACAAGTGGTGCCTCTATTCATTTAGTGGCTCATACAAATGGCAACTCTCAACGCCCCTGATAGCCATTCACTCAATCCAAATGGCAGCACTCTCTATAGCATATAATAAACATGGTAGAGACTTCATTGCTGCTCTCCACAGTTTGTATCTCTCCTTCTTCCTGTGTTGCCCTCTCACAACCATTTTTGCACAGCCATTTACAGTCTATATTCTCTACAACTTACGTACCACCAACCAATATATTTCTTCTCTCTTTCAATCCTTGCATTGAACAAATTTTCAATTTTCCTCCTAACTGGATCTTTACCAACAATGATATTAATTCCTCAAAGAAACAAATCTTACTTCAAGTTAGTGTGAAATTCATTGTTGACACGGGTCAGTTTTCCCTCTTTTTGTCCAACTTGAGAGTGGTAGCAATCTCTTAGAGCCTTCTCTAATCACATCAGTCTCAGCTCATTCACCAGCTTCCTCCTCGGAATTTTCCCTTCACTATGGCTATGATACAATGTCAATTTTAACTTTTTACAGACACAATGTCATACACTGAAGTGTACAAAAGAAAAAAAGAGAATAGAATGACACATTATTTTATTGATGCATTGTCTTATTGCATAGTAGAAGAGAGAGCAGTAGTCATGCAGCTGCCCAATACCTAATCTTTTGATGACTGCACATATTAACAAATGATTGAATCATTTTATTATAAAGCCTCTAATTAAACCTTTATTATAAGTCTAAAGTTTGTCCAAGTCCTAACTATGACCATTATAACTATAACAAGAAGCAAATGATACAATTACAGGTTTATGAAATCACTTGTGGCCACACAAAATTTTGAACTCTTGACTTCCAGTAAATCTCAATGAACCAATAATATTACATCTAAATGAGAAACCCCTACATTGATGTATAATTATTAATTAACTAAGGACCATCTTCCTGTTATAGGCACATTCTATCATAACGCTAATAACAGTATATGAGTTCAGGTTTACAAGACCCAGATTAAATGCATGAGTGTTCCTTTCAACAAATAGATATCTCACTCACTAATTTCATAGTAAATACTTTATAAAACAACAAACAGGTCCCTTCCAAATCAGACCCAGACCTATCCAACTGTATCTGCATTTGAAGTATTCAAACTAGCATGCCTCAAATGAAGCTTAAAAGTACCATTAGGCACCTAACATAATTGTCAAATAATCATCCATAGGAAGCTAATAAATTTATATTCTTCAAAGAAAATTCTTAAAGATTAAACAAAGAAGCTTATACCGAAGTATCTGCAGAAGTTTGATTATCGTCACATCCACTAAAGGAAATGGCTTCCCCACCACTTGTTCCTTTCCATGCACCTGATCGTGGACGGTGATCCTCCCAAACATACTGTCCACTCCTTTATATATGAAACAATGAACATGCAACTTTGTCAACATTAGAATGGAAAACATATATGGACTAAAAGGGTTGACAATGCAATCAAACAAAACAGAAGCTAGTAAATAAAAGAACTTCAATAAAAAAACAGACAGAACGGAAAAATCTATAAATTGAAAATATTGACAATGCAATTAAACAAAACAGAAGTATAAGAAAGGAAAAGAAAAGTTGAGAAAAAATCAAGTATAAACAATTCAAATAAAAGAGAAAAATCATCTGAACAGATTGGTTTTTCACTAGCTAAAACTTAAAAGTAATGCATTCTCTATTATATAATTATTAGATAAATGCTTATAACTGCTTGAAGATGTGAGAATCATAATTGTCTAAGTTTAAACAAAGCTTGAAAAATAACCATTTCTTAGTATACTCAATAGAGGCATCTTGATTGAGATTATTTTTATGTCCTCACAATCTTAATTAGGAGTTGGAATGAAGATAGCCAAAATGTATTTATCGTCTTTGATTTTCTTCCATCTTATATGTTTTTCTTGGCTCTACAATTACAGAAACAGATTGAAATAATATCTCTATGGCTAAAACCAATGTCACATGGTTTGGCTTCAAATTCGAGTTCGACAACAATAAAGTTCGATTCGAATTTGAATTTTTTATTTACGTTCAGATAAGGTTCGTATATATATATATATATATAATTTACTAGTATTTATTATTCATTTATAATTACATATGATTTATATATTAGTCATTCACTCAGTCTCCAAATCAGAAAACAGTGAGCACATGACTGGCAATTATAATAAAATGAAATCCGTAAAACTTGGTAATATAGTAATATACAACAAATATAAACACTTGTACTGTTATGATGATCATTGTGAAATCATTATTTCAAGGTATTCAGAAGAAAGAAATCCAGGACAGACCTGTTTAGTCGGCATAAAAACGGCAAATCTAATACTGTGCCACTATGACAGGCATCAATTATTGCATGAAGTCTAACACCACGAGGAAGAGGCCTGACAATTGTTGCATTGATTTCATCATCTACAATCATTCCCTGTGTTTCAAAATCAAGAGGAAGAAGAGTTTCATCATATCCATCAACTTCATCTCCACTGAGATTCCTTTGTTGTGAACCATGTCCAGAATAATGGAACACTAGTGAATCTCCAGGCTGAGAACCTTGCACAAGCCAAAATAATGCCATTCGCATATTGTGCTTTGTTGGTATTCTAAGAGGATCTCTTTGCTCTTCTGCAAATCATTATTCATAGATAAGATTAAATCAATGATCAAATTAATTATGCATTGTAAAATAGCAGCCACCTTAATCTTCCCAGGCTCTACATTTGATAAAAATGTAATCTAGTGTACTTGTTTTCTGTGTAAATTAGCAATCAATCACTGATGGCTTCCTATTTTTCTCTAGGAGCTCACAATCAACATTAAAATTCTATTACTGGAATGCACCTTTGAATAGGCTTGGCACACATAAAATTTATTTAACACCACCCGTAATGCGTAGAAATGAATCATCAATTACATGTTCAAATATTCATGACCCAACAATCCTCCTAAAGGCATTCACATTCAATTAGAATGATATTTTTAAAAATTAAACGAAAGGATTGAAAACTGATTGGCACAATACAATTCTTTCAGTATAATTCTTTCAATTAATTATGATTAATGTCTGTAGTGTTGAAAATGCCTTCATCTAATTGTATTAATAAACAAATAGAACATTTCCATGAATATGGCTAGAAACAAAAAGTATTTGTAGAGATGATGCATTGTTATTAGCTTGGCCAGTGTCATAAAAGTTAAAACACATTAATTTACCATTTTTGTAACAAATGAATCTGGCCTCATGGTAAACTATGATAGAAGTTACCAGATTAGACCTTAGATGGCTAGGGTTTTGGTGTGCTGTTTCCTTCAGCTTCATTGAGAACATTGGGGACCACCATTACCTAAACTATAAAGCTCTCTAGTATGTAGCCTAACAGTAGGAAGCATGTTCAACGTGACACACCTTCAAAAGCCAAAATTAGTAAGCAGTAGTTTTAATTTCAGTTATAACTATGTCTGGACAGGTAGATAGCTTAGGTGGCATCTATTTTTAATTTATATTTTATTTTGTTGCAAATCTAATAATGTACAGCTATTTTGGTGTAGGTTGCAGAGATACACCCCCATCAGCCATCAAGTTTGGTTTGGGGCCTGGGCAGGGAAGGTGGGGAGATTTCTTCCCAAGGATAGGCTTACTACACTAGAAAACAGATAACGATCAAATTTATGATAGCTTGCACCTTGGTACTGTTCTCTTGTGGACACATATTTTAAATAAAATGGAGTGGCAAACATAAAAGAAAATGTTCATAAAAGAATAAGGTGAAATAGAATCAACACTGGGTGAGTGAAATAAAAGGGAATAAAAAATAATAAGGGACACAGCATAGGAAATAGGAAAGAATAAAAGCCAGCCAAAACAAAAGGTGAAGGAAATGGCCCCTTACCTCATCCCAGCCACTTGGTGAAGAGCTGCAATGCACCTCCTCCACATGGCAGTGGAGTGCGTCCTTACCTCATCCTCGACACTTAGTGAAGGGCTGTCATGCACCTCACCCACATGGCAGTAGAGGATGGAGAAAACAAAACCAAGGGGAAGCTCAAAGTGTCATTCTTGGTCACGTTTTTGCAAAATCTCACACACCAAAAATTAGGAAAAAAGGTGAGAGGAGAAACTATTGGAGGATTTTGGAGCATATAGACTTTGATCTACCTTGCATACCAGAGGATTCAATGAGCAGCTGTGAGAGCTGAAAAACTGCATACATAGTGTTCCACAAAATCTGGCACCCCCATATGTATGATGTAAACTCCTAAGTATCATGGATCTAGTCTTCTGCAATGTGGGATGGCCACTCATTGTCACCACGGTAGCTCTTCCTCTCACTTTAGGTTGGCTCTTCTCCACATCAAGCGGCCCTTCCTTATGGGTAGGATTGCTAAGGCCATAAAATGGAGGTAAAAGGTGATTTATTGAAAAGCTAACCTAAGAAAAGTGAGTGAATGTCATATATGTGGAATAATGAGTGGTGTGAGAAGGCAAAATGAAGGTTGGATCCCTAAGACTAAGTGCCTAATCACACCTTGGGAAAACGGAGTCAAGGAAGCATATAGCAAAAAGGACAAGTGCATGAAGGGGTGGCTATGCATGCCACAAATCATCCTTAACTTGCTGAAACCTAATGCAAAAAATTGTCCTTGGAAAGCTAGGTATGCTAATCAAAATGTAGGTATGAAAGTAATGCCATATCATGCTAGCAGAATTAGGCTATTAGGTGTAAGTTGGATACAACAACAGTAATAATAAGAGGGATTGAATTCTCTCATTATATTATTCAAATGAAACATAGTTCACTACAAGGCCTTCACATATGAAAACATTCCAATCATAAAGCCTCACAATAGATGTTATACCTCCAATCTTCCACAAGGTTCCAAGCATATGATGTACAAATGAAGCCCAAAGGGAGAGCTCTTCAATCCCCAAAGTTCCAACAGCCATTAAAATGGAGAGACAACTGTACTTTATCAAGAGAGCCTTTTCCCTCATACAATAAAGATTTATTATCTGCTAACTAACTCCAAGACAAATTAGAGAAATAATATAAAATTGTAGTAGTTAGATGCCTCCTCAATCCATGGTTGACCATGTCACAATATGTGGACAAAAGCCACTCAAGGAGAACTCACCAGTCCACATGAGAGGGTGTACAACCAAAAATAGGGATGACAACTAGGTCAACATGCAAGAAGTCCACAACAATTCACCCTCCAAGAATGGATGCATAAAAATATAATATTATTAATGTTCAACCTAGGAGGATGTGCTCAACAGTCCACCTAGGAAAGATCACAAAGTGCACCCTCCAAAGTGCACGAGAGAAAACAATAAAAAAGTACTCCAAGGAGAATGCACCATAGCCAGCAATGGAAAATAGTAATTGGCCTACCAGATGCATATAACCAATCCACATACGTGAATCCCAAGGCTACCAACTCCATGGCTGAATCTGTGCAGTGCCAAGTAGATGGAAAAATCTACATGGTCAAACTCCAAAATAGCAAGTGGACCATTTGAACAAGTGTGCTCTCCAAGAATATGATCCAATAACAGCAATAGTACCAAGCAATAGCATGCAATGTGCCACATATGGCCCTCCAAGTATGCCACATGTCTTTCTCTAAAAGCCTTCCATAACCACCCAGATAAAATAATATATGTGCCAAGTCAAAGATGTGAGTGCTCCAAATGAAGGTCAAAAGATGACAAGATTAGCTGACATATCCTTGCAATAAATATGAGAGAACTCCTAGGAGAGGTGCAACCTTGAAAACTATGCCATGTAACTATCTCAACAACCCAACAAGTAATAAACTATCTCAATGTGAAGTGCACCCTAGGAAGAAGTGCCAAGGTGGTTAGAATTCATCAATGTCCGCCAAAACCATGTCTTGTTTCCTAATACCATCAATTGGTTTCCCCATGCCACATGCACAAGAGAAAGTGTGTCCTAGAGAAGTGTGCGAACCTCTCAAAGAATAAAATAATAACCATGCAAGCCTTGGAAATTGTTCCCACAAGAGAAGCGCTCCATCAAAATCACTAAATATCCTCCACATAAATCCCTCCAATTATGCATAGCTACCAAGTGAAGTGGGACACTTAAATTATTAACCTCCAAGGTGATAAAATGAATTAATTTAACCATTAAATAGTTCAATCAACCTCAACATGTCTACACAAAGATTAATGCTAAAATAAAGCCATTGCCCAAACTCCCAATAGACACCAACTAATTAAACCAATATGACCATGTGTGCCAATGAGGTGGGTTGCACTGCAACAAGTGTTGCACCATGGAAACAAATTATATGTCCTAATTGAGACCACCATTATAACAACACAATAATAAAATAGAAGCCCCACCTAGGTTTGAACTTAGGGCGCACAACCAAAGGACTATAACATGAATAATACCTCATCATGATCAAACCTTAAGAAAAAGCTTGACCACCAAAGATTATGTAGTACCCCGACCCCTCCCCACCTTACTCTAACTTAAAATTAGGAAAAGTATACCCACAAAGATGCTAACATCATCTCAAACACATTCCATCTAGTTGACGTCCAACAAATGTTAAGTCATATCACCTAAGGGAATCCCACAAAGATAGGTCCACTAACACAACACATATCATCTACGATTCTAACCACATCCACATCATAAGAGAAGGGACAATAGAAATGCTAACTCATCTAATCATCAAGTATGTCCCCACCACACCTCAAGAAAAGAGGACCATGTAGAACATCCCATCCCAGTGACCCCAATAATACAACATCAGCATGCAAAAGTCACTAGGAAACCTCAATAATCATAAAACATCTACCTCCTAACACCATCATCAGCTAACCCCCTCAAGGGCTAGACCCATCATCCAAGAACAAGATATAGCACATCAAAGATAAACAAGTACACCAAAACCACATCATAATGACAATGCATGTTGTGTAACCATCAAATATGCAATCAAGGGGTGATCAACAAGGCAAACGCAGGTGAGAAGACCACCAAACCAACAAGCACAATCATTCAAGTTTCAACAATGGAGAAGTAAAGCTCTTCCAACCAAAGACCTCCATCGAATGATCTAATGCCAAAAAAGAGAGGGGGCTCCATGAAAATGTATCCCCCCATGTCAATCTAATGCTCCAGGATACTAGCTACAAATCTCAATCAATGTGATGAAAATCACAATGTGGAACCTCATACAATATGAGGCATAACACATAACAAAAGAGAGAAAACTCAAAGGGGAAAATAAAGGAAATTGTAGGTATTTGCACTAACAAAGGGTTGTAGGAATTGGGATAGGTTGTCATGTAAACAAGAGAAGGATAAGCAGTTGTAAGAGTAAAAATCTATAAATAATAATTAATCAATAAATAAGTAAGATTAAATAGCTTTCATCAATTACCATGGACAAATACCATGAGTTACCGAAACCATGGGCCTGTAAACACCAATAATAAAACCAATTAATGATCATAAAATAATTAATATAAGGCCATAACCTCTTGTCAAAGGTACTAAAAGCAAATCCTTACCATATTTAAAAGAGGCCCCTTGTAATTCAATGTCATATCATTCATTCATTTTAAACAATTTAATATAAAATATTTTATTGAATCTCAAATAATTAAGTAAATACCCTCTACTTTTACGCTTCATTTGGTATTAGAGCAAAAATTTCCAGACATCAAGATAAATGGATATGTGTTCATTCTTGTTGAAATGAGGAATAAACTCATTAATATGATAAATAAATGCAAATATGTGAAACACATTAGAACTAAACCTACACCAAAATTGAAGGAAAACAAAAAATTCCCTTGGAGGAAAAAGACAAGGACAATGACCATGATGACGATGAAAACCCAAGGCTTGAAGCCAACCATGCATTCTCTAAAGAAGCCATAAAATTTTTCCATATAGCAGGGATTGCAAAAGAACCTAGTGGGTATTAAACCAACACATGTTTCTAATTCTAGCTATCAAAGCTCCATTGGGGCTTTCAAATACGCAAAGAAATTTTATAAACCTTCAAGGAATTTAACAAGATAGAAAAATATTTCCATGTATGAAAATTACTAAGAAACCCATAAAGGATTCTCAATGCTCAAGGACTTCTCTCCATTTAACTCTCGAGGTGATAGATGGGTCAGGCTACAACAGAGACAATGCAGAGATATCACTGTGTAGAATAATCTCCTACATGCTTAGATCGGCTTGTGTCCTATTCAATGACAAATTGGGGGTCATGAGCAGGAAAATACACAACAAAGACACAATTTGCAATTCATATGCTCGTACACTCATCCATCTTCAACTCTATATAAATGTGGAAATGCCAAAAGCAACTTTGGTTGTTGAATGATGGAAGGAAATGCTTAAGGATTACAATCTAAAATCAATCATTGCATCATCCAGATCGTAATGATGTCAATAGCCTAGAGGAGGCTTTGAAAGTTTTTGTGGACAATAGAATAAAAAAAATAAAAATTCCATCTACAATATCCTCATTACCCTTGCTTTGAGGAAAATGAAACTTTGAAGAGGAAGGCAATGTTATGTAAATAAGAGAAGGATATGTAGATGTACGAATAAATATATATAAATAAATAATTGCTAAAGAAATAAATAAAGTTGAAATAGATTTCATTAAATACCATGGGAAGATACCATGGGTTACCAAAACCACGCGCTTGTAAACCACAAACAGTAAAACCAAATTAATAATTTTAAAAATAGCTAATAGGACATAACTTCTCATAAAAGGTACTAAAGGTGTCTCCTTTATATATATATATATATATATATATGAGTATAAATCCTTGGCTTCTTTGTTTCATAGGCTTGATGAGAAAACATTAACAAGGATAAGCAATTATATTCTCTACTCCAATAAGATATATTCCACTTCTAAACTACTACCCTCATATTTGGTTGGGAAATTTTCAACCTTAAAAATTGACTGCATTATGAAGTTTTTTGTGTGTCATAGATTGGAGAGTTGCTGATGAAAATTCTACCTATGTTTAAATTTGAAACCCTTGATCACTTTTGGTTGTATAATCATGAACCCATTTTATTTTTTGCATTACTTACAGTAAAGGTTCAACTCTCGATTGATTCAGCTCTTTTTGGGAGAGATTCTCTTGTATTGTTGTTCTTTATCTCCCTAAAATGAAATGAAACTCATATTACTGTACTCCAAAGTACAAACCAAGTCAAAAGGACTAGTGATTACACCAATCATAAAAATCTCATACAAATACAAGTAAGTTATCCTAGGGGGTAAACTCTAGGAAGTGGAAGAGAGACGATGAAGAAACAATGTTTGGACAAATGTGTAGCTACAATAAAGAGAGAATGGATTTGATCTTACTCATCCTTTGAGATAATGTGCATATCTATACCCAATGCCTATAGGATAATGTCATCCTGAGAGTGGCCTATGTGGATATGGCCATGGGAAGCAATCCTAATTGGCATCACCCTATGTCCCTCACAAATACAAGGGCTATCACTCTTAAAATCTAGGGTTGATGTACTCTAACCAAAGAGAAGAAACTAGTGATGAACCACTAAGAAGATGCATGGCTCTCCTATGCCACTTTCATCCTCCTAAAAGCCCTTGGATCAATATTAGAAGAAGCTTGAGTCGTGTGGATTAAACAACAAAGCCAAATGCCCCTAGTAGTACCCAACTACAAATGGTTGTAACTTATTTTATTGGTTCTATTTCTATATTTAGAGTTATTTACATTGGGATTCACACGTGTGGATCGCTTGCATGCATCTTGCTCATGCATCTTGGAGGACGCACTTAGTGAACATTTCAAGGTGGACCTTGTAGTACATCCTCCAATGTCAAGTAATACTTTGTGTATTATTGATCTATCACTGGAAAGGGCACATTCTATTTGGACCATTTAGCATTTTGACATGGTCAAGACTTATATTAGTGGTGCACCCTCTCTCTTTTGAGGATATCTTCCATACTACTTCCAATTGTTGTATGTGTTGACCTCTCTTGGAGAAGCTAGTGTCCACATACCATTTGATATGGTCAACCATTGATTGAGGCTGGGATCTACCTACTCCATTACTATATTATTTGTTTGACTTGTCATGGAAATGGTTGGATAATATTATAATTTAGTGTAAGGGAGAAGAGATTTCTTCTATAAAGAGGAATTTTCTCTCCATTCGAGATGAATAGGAATTTGAAGATTGAGAAGTTCTCCCCTTGGGTTACATTGTTAATCATATTGGCAAGTTTAATGAAATATTGGACATACCATTCTATGATATGTGAAGCATTTATGTTTGCACTTTTTTTTCTTACATTGTTCATTGTTGTAAGAAATCCATATAGAATGTTATGAAAACCTTGTAATGGAGCATACACCATTTGGATGGTGTAATGTGAGGATATAATCTCTCTTATATCCATTGTTGTTGTGTTAAGCTTGCATCTAAAAAACCTAGCTGTTGCTAGAATGACAGGACATCACCTTCATAAGAATACTTTAGAATGGCAATCATAGCTTTCCAAGGCTAGTTTTTTGCAATGATTTTCAGCAAGATAAGGCTGATTTGTGCCATTTATAGCAGCCCTTGTTTGGCTTACACATTCAGGCATCCGCTCTCTTAGTTCCATACATCCTTGACTCCATTCTGTGCAAGAATTGGTAGGCTCTAGAGTCTAGTCTTGAAGTTTCCATCACCTTTTTGTTCTCACACCATTCATTTTTCCACCTTTACTACAACCACTTGTTTTGTTAAAGCTTAGTCTTCAAATATCACCATGAATCTCCACTCAATAGCATTAGTAATCCTACTTAGGGATACCCCACATTGTGCTGGAGAAGAGCCAACCTAAAGAGAGAGGTAGAGCTACTAAGTGTAGAAATTTTTCGTACTGTTGTAGCGCACCCAGTTTCAAGTTTTTGCATTTAATGCCCAAAACCCATCATAAACATATGACTGATATAAAATTAAATTTGCATTTAACTTGAAACAAAGAACTACTCTACTTCTTTTGTCTTTTCACAGCTGATACAAGGAAGAAAATGCAAGCACGAACTCAGAAAATAAGACACTTATTTTTGGTCTAAGACCCTGGAAAAACCCACAAGGTGAAAACCAGTATTCAAGGAGTTATTAGATCGCACTTAAAGGAAATTATTACAGCAGAGAAGAAGTTAAACTTATCTCCTTTTTGTTGGAAGAAGTCACTGCCAGGTAGCATAGAAATTAGAGCCTACACACAGTCATAACTCATTCATAAATAACAACCCAACAGTGCATAGAAACTCATGCCAGAAGAGCAGACTTTAACCAGACATTCTGTCCTTACACTGCCTTGAAATATGAGCTGATGAAGTCTTGGAAAACACGCAGAAGCAGCCTAGTAAACTCACTTTCTGCTATTTTTCTCTGCCTCTCTACCCAGAAATTTAGGCCTGTATTCTCCTCCTAGTCTCAGCCAGATTTCTCCACAAATCTCAGCCAGGATAACAAACAGAACTCGGTCTGACAGCTTAGGACTGAGTCTGATACACCTTCCTCAAACTTTGGCCTGAACTCAGCCTGAATAACCCAGAAAATATGCCTGCAACAGCTGCCTGAAATTTTCGGGATTCATGCCTGAAAACTTGTGATCTGTGCTAGAGCTGGTACTATGTCCTCTTTTTCTGTAGCTGCTCTCTCCTTGTCCCTGCAATCACAGTCTCGTTGCTCTCCTTGCTCCTCTCCTCAAGTTTCATGAGAATAATAAGCTCCTTTCTCTCCTTTTTCCTCTTTTGTACCCCTAAAGTGAGGAGAACCCTAACCCTTAGATCTAATGGTTGAGATTAAATTTCAGCTCATTAGAGAAAGGGTGGAGATCATTCCCTCTCCTAACCCCCTCCATCATGTGGTCCCCCTCAATTAATGAGCCTCCTAGTACTTTTAATGGTTTTGTACCATCTGCACTTTTTCTTTCATACAGTCACTTTTAAAATATACAAGTTACTTTAATAATATAAAGTGTACTTAGTATTTTTCTCATAAAGTAAGTTTTAAAACACGTGTGAATTTAATAAATTAAAGTACATAGTACATGACTCATAAAAGTACTTTAGCTCCTTGACATTAATAAAACACATAGTGTCATTTAGCCAAATGGGTCTTTAATATCTCCCTAGGCTAAAAGGATAAATATCTAGGAAACACCCCCTTGGTACCCTTATTTTCAACACTAAAGCGATAGTTGATAGCCTTCTTGAGCTACACAAAGCTTAGGGCTTAACACTTTGTGGGTGCTAGATCAAGTTGTAACAAGGATGATTTCACACCATATCCATTTACATGAGCCACTTCATCATTGACTAAGTCAAGGCCTATGTCTTTATTTCTTGGTGCTATTATTGTTGTTATTATTGATGTTATTGCATTTCTTAATGGCCCTTTATAGAGTTCTAAGAAACCTTCTCCTTATTTAGGAATCCTTGTTGCTTAGGGTATTGATACATACTGATATTTTTATTGGGCCAACCCCATAGATATTATAGATGGGAACCAGCCTGATAAATCTAGTAGATAGGGTCATTCTTATATCTTTGGGTGTTCTCTATTTGGTGTTCTTAGGTTATTAGGCTAAGGTTAATCAAGGCTAAACATCCCTTGTGTACATTTATTCTAATGACTTGGTTATCATTAATGCCAACCCAATCAATCTTGTTGTGGGCCCATACACCAGTGTTCCACCAAGTCTACAAGACAAGGGATACGCAAGAAAGGGGAGATGCATATGGGGGACGTGTGGGAGCACCCACAAATTTTAGGGAAATTCAGGGGGGTAAGGGAATGTCGGGGTGTGTGTGTGTGTGTATAACATGATACAAATTCATATCCAATTACATTGATTCATACGACATAAATAGTTCAATGAAATAAAGGTAGAAAAATATTGTATACATTGATTTACATTCATCATTCATTAATCTAGAATCTCATTAATACTAAGAAAAATAGTAGATACCAAAGTTTGAGATTGGAATAGTAAACTGAAATTACTCAAACTTAAAAATAGTAAGGGGTGACAAGGCAAAGACTTGATCTAAGGCCATTAGTGTCTACAGTGAAGGCTCAAAAGTTAAAATTAACAATGGACAGTGAATCAATGTTATCAAAAACAAATGTTGGAATTTGAGTAGCTTGGAAGGTATTTCTGAGAGAAGGAAACCCACCAAAAGTAAGTTAGTTGGGCAAGTTACCCAAGTGGTTGGGGTTTTGACCCAAAGTTGTGGGTTTGGACCCAAGTCAATTAATTCTTTATTCAGGGTTGAGTGGGAAAAACCATAAAGGACCAAGGGATCCCCAAATAATCTAAAGGAAAACTATATATAGTAGGCCAAAGGAAAGGCCTAGACACAAAAGTGAAGGACTTTCACTTGTGGAGAGGAGGAGACTAAAGGAGCTAAGCACAGATCTGCCTTAGAGGCGCTGCAGTGGCAAGGAGGTCAAGTTTCTCCATGATTTGGTCGGCTAAAGGAGCCACTGGCCCGTTGCCAAAAGGAAGAAGGAGGTCAAGTAGGAGGATTTAGTCGCAGCGTTGGAAGGTCAAATCTGCAAGAAGAAAGTCGGATCCGAGTGCTCGAAGGTCAGATCTGCAAGAAGAAAGTTAGACCTTAGTGTTGGAGGGCCGAACTACAAGAAGAAAGTCAAATCTAATTGTTCGAAGGTTAGATTTGTAATAAGAAAGATCGATATGAGTGTTGGAAGCTCAGATATGCAAAAGTAAGTCAAATCTTAGTGTTGGATAATCAGATCTGCACGAAGAAAGTCAAATCTATTAGGATATTCCGACACATAGGAAATAGTTAAGAATAACTTAGTCTAATGTAGAGTTAGGTAAAGTGTGTTTCTTTACCATGTACATTTGTAACTTATAACCACAAATAATGATGAGAGGATCCGATACATTCACTCCTGGGGATGAACACACATCTGTATAATACCTTACTAATCCATGATCTCTATTTAAAGAGCATGGAGGGTCATTTGTCTGGTAATCGTTTATGAGAGAAACATATGTAACATTTCTTTTTATATTAATAAATTTCCTGAAGTGGTTGCGTTGGCTCAGGCTGTGGACTGTTTCCCTCTTTGAGGGTTTTAACTACGTGATTATACTGGTGTAATGATTTTTGATCTGTTTTTGAGTGGTGATATTTGGTTCTTGATCTACGAAACTTACCTCAGAATTTTTAATATAGATTGTTATTTTGAAGGCAACGTCCATGGTTACCAACCTGCTTCTGGGCGACTGCATGTAAATGTCGTTTTGTAGATCTACTATTTCTAAACATTTTTGGGCTTGGAGAACTGCTCTATTGTGTCCAGAGCGTCCGTTACAGTGAGGAACGCCTTTTGTTTCATGTGAAAAGGTTTCCGGCTGCCCAAGTTATGACAGTTTAGATCTGGAGGTATAAAGCATCTGTTTTGCAGTTATATTTTTTAATAGTTCTGCTTATTTCGGTTTCCTCTGTTTATTTTCGGTTTTTAGGTTTTATTTATTTGCCGGATCTATACCCTCTTCTCTGTGTATGCTCTTTGTTGTGCACTGCGTGCAATCTCGGCAAATCAGAAACAGAAAAGGGATTTATTTTTTTGCTACATATGCTCTTTCCCCGCGTCTTTGTGCGATCTCGAGAAATCAGAAATAGCGAAAAAATTGATAGTTGCCGATAAGGCTAACCAAATATCTAACATTTTACCGTAAGGCTTGCATTTTTTTTTTTTTTTTGCTCGGTTTTGTGTTTTTTTGGTGCAGGAAATGGCACGCACACCGAAGAGTAAAGGAAAAATAAATAAAACCCCCTTCCTCCTTTCAAACAATAACAGAATCCTTTTACTATCTCACATGGTGAGGAGTTAGTTTATGAAAATAGAGATCTTGGATTCAAATCTCTTTCTCAAGCTTCTTTTTGTAAAAAGTTTTTCTTAAAAGGGGCAGAATTTCTTTTAAAGGCTACTCTTCATCCCGTTCCCGTAACTATTCGGCATCTTCAACTCATTTTTTCAAAAAGGCATAACTTCTTCATCCGGAAGCCGTTTTTTTTATTTTGAAACGGCCTAATTTTTCAAGATCTTTTCATTGGAGCAGTTTGTTTCAGCTTTTCTCAACTTCAATTTTTTTTTTTTAAAATGGAAAGTGCATGTTCGATTATTCTTAACAACACCAATTATTTCTAGTGGCTACCTCACATGGTAGATATACTTAGAAGTAAAGGGCTTTACAGAATAGCCACAGGGATAGAAACTAAACCTTCTGATGATGATAAAGTCGCTAAATGGGAAAATAAACAAAAGCAAGCACGAGGGTTGATAGGAATGTCCATTACTCAAGATCTTCGATTTCATGTCCTTGACATTGACTCCCCTCATGAAACCCCGGATAAGCTAAATACTATCTTTGGCATTCAAAATCAAATCAGGGCTCACCAGCTTGAAAATGAGTTGCTCACTTTGGACCCTAATAATTTCTCCTCTATTGAAGACTTTTTGTCCAAATTCAAGACCCTTAGACTTCTTTTAGAAGGTCGTAAGGTCAAAAAGGAAGATAGTAGCCTCATCTATTGCATTCTTGCTAAGCTTGGCCCTGCATACTCTATAAATGCCATGTTTTCTTCTTTAAATGATTGTAACACCAAACATATTTATGTTGGTGATGATAGATCTCTTAGTGTTGTAGGATCTGGAACCATTCATCTCCATAATGGTCAGTTTAATGATGTACTATGTGTTCCTACCTTGTCATGCAACCTTCTCTCTGTTTATCAAATAACTCATTCAGGTGAAGGGAAAATAGTAGAATTATCACCTCATGATGTTGTAATCAAGGACCTCAAAGAGCCTAAACATATTTTAGCTAGTGGCATTGTTGATGATTCCACAAGGTTGTATAAGTTTGACAACTTTGGGTCATCCTCTCTTCCCTCCGTTTTTGTTGCTCATAATGATGATGTGAGCAAACTTTGGCATGAGCGATTTAGTCACTTAAACTATCGCTCTCTTCAAACTCTATGTAAGGAAAATATGGTGACGGGCCTTCCTATGGTATCTTGCCGAGATGGTGTTTGCTCCGGATGTGTACTCGGAAAACATCATCGGGATAGTTTTGACAAACGTGCCAAGAGGCCTCTTGCCACGCTTCAGCCCCTTTGCAGCTTGTGCACAGTGATTTATGTGGTCCTCTTCTTGTTGTTTCTTTCTCAGGTTGCAAGTACTTCTTAACTTTCATTGATGATTTTCCAGACGCACTTGGGTATACTTCTTAAAACTCAAGAGTGAAGTTTTTAACATGTTCTTGGCCTTTAAGGCCTTTGTTGAGAAACAATCTGGACATCAAATTCTTAAGTTAGGATCAGACAATGGAGGAGAATATGTTAACAACAAATCTATCAACTTCTACACTGAGCATGGCATTCAATTGCAACATACTGTTCCATATACTCCACAAAAAAATGGTGTAGCTGAAAGGAAGAATCACACCTTAAAAGAAATGGCTAATTGTATGCTTCAATCTAAAGGACTTTGTCTCAATTTTTGGGCAGAGGCCATTAACTGTGCAAATTACATAGTAAATCGCACTCCTACTAAGGTTTTAAAGAATATAACTCCATAAGAAGCTTGGAGCTCAATCAAACCAGATGTAAGTCACTTTCGTGTTTTTGGAAGTGATGCTTGGGCCCATATTCCAGATGCGAAACATAAAGCCTTAGAACCTAAGAGTGAAAAATGCATTTTTGTTGGATATTCTGAAGATGTCAAAGGATATAGACTTCTTCAACCAAAATCCAAAAATATAATCATTAAAGGAGATGTAAAATTTGACGAAAATATATCGGCCTGCGATCCTAGTTCGGCGGGTGTGCCACCTTTGGCCTGCGAGCCTGATTCGGCATGTGTGCCACCTCTCTCTCTCTTTTCTATTTTTAATAGCATTCCTTTCTAGTTTAGATGATGACAGCGAGAATGACAATCCTCCTCCACCTCTTGAAATTGTTCCTTGTACTCCACCACTTCCAAGATGGGTACGCTTTACTCGGGATGCAACAGGTTCTCTTGCAGGTGACCTTGCTGATCGACGATGTACACGTTCTCAGTTCGAAAGAGCCTCTTCCTTATTGGCTCAAGTTCCAGAAACCTTTGAAGAAGCCTCCGGTCATCCAGATTGGGATGAAGCTATGAATGAAGAATATCGCTCCTTATTGGCGAATGATACTTGGGATCTTGTTCCTCTTCCAAAAGGAAGAAAAATTGTCAGATGCAGATGGGTTTACAAAACAAAGTTTGGACCAAATGGAAAAGTGGATAGACATAAAGCTCATCTTGTCGCTAAAGGATTTTCACAAGTTGAAGGCATTGACTATACTGAAACCTTCTCCCCTATTGCCAAAATGAATTTTATCCACCTTGTTCTTTCCCTTGCTGCCTCTAAATGGAAAGTCCATCAGATGGATGTTAAATCCGCCTTCTTACATGGAGATTTACATGAAGAAATCTACATGGAACAACCCCCTGGCTATCCAAAAAGACTCCAGCCTTGTTTGTCGCCTGTGGAAGTCTCCCTATGGTCTCAAACAAGCTCCTCAGGCTTGGCATGCCAAAATGGATAGATTTCTATTAGATAATGGCTTTTCTAGGTGTCATTCTGACAACACTGTCTACACCAAGAAAGTGGGTGAGTCCTTCACCATCCTTGTTCTTTATGTTGATGATCTTATCCTTACTCGTAGTGATCCAAACCATATAAACCATGTGAAGTCTAGCCTCAAAAAGAAGTTTGAAATGACAGACTTAGGACACTTGCATTATTTCCTTGGTCTTCAAGTCTTGCAATCCAAGGAAGGCATTACTCTCTCTCAACCAAGAATTAGGATCTTCACCATCTTCACAGGGAGACCGTAAGCTAACCCTTCTCTTCAGCTTCAGAGCGCCTGGAGCAATGAATCACTACCTCTGCTGATGCTACCTTATATCGTCAACTTGTTGGTAAACTTTTGTATCTAGCCCATACTCGTCCTGACCTTTCCTTTGTCGTTGGTCTTGTCGCTCGGTTTATGCACCAACCTCATGAAAGTCACTAGAAAGCAACCAAAAGAATACTTCGATATATTCGAGGTACAGTTCAGTTCGAGATTCATTACATTGCAGGAGCATCTCCATGGTTGATTGGTTTCACTGATTCTGATTGGGCTGGTGACCCTATTGATCGAAAGTCTACTGCAGGATATGTATTCACTCTTGGTTCAGGACCTATTACTTGGTCTTGTGAGAAACAAAGTACCATCTCTCTTTCTTCAGCAGAAGAAAAGTATTGTGATGCAGTTGAAGCCAGCAAGGAAGCCATGTGGCTTCGTCAGATCCTGTCTGAATTTGGTCTTCATCAGCAGCATCCAACTACACTTTGGTGTGATAATTAGAGTGCCATTCAGCTATGTAAAGATCCAGTTCAGCATCAACGTATGAAACACATTGAACTCCACATACACTTCATCAAAAAGCTCATTCATGATCGTGTTCTTGAAGTGCAGTACTGTCCAACCAATGATCAAGTAACCGATATCTTTACAAAGGCTCTAACAGAAGCGAAGTTTACCAAAATTCGATCCATGATTGGAGTTCAGGAAAGTTGTCATTAAGAGGGGATAGGCTCTAATGCCTCCTTCCTTCTCTTGTGTCACTTTTGTAAATCCTTCAATCCTATCCCAATTTGTTCTTAAGGGGGGATGTTAGGATATTTCGACACATAGGAAATAGGCTCCTTTTGTGTCTTTGTAAATCCTTCAATCCTATCCCAAGTTGTTCTTAAGGGGGATGTTAGGATATTCCGACACATAGGAAATAGTTAAGAATAACTTAGTCTAGTGTAGAGTTAGGTAAAGTGTGTTTCTTTACCATGTACATTTGTAACTTATAATCCAATGGTCACGATTTGTAGTGATCCGACGGTTATCTCTCACCTCGGTATTAACGATACTTGATCCGTGGCTTAACACCCGATTGGTCCATGATCTCTATTTAAAGAGCATGGAGGGTCATTTGTTCGGTAACTGTTTATGAGAGAAACATATGTAACTTTTCTTTTTATATTAATAAATTGCCTGAAGTGGCCGTGTTGGCTCAGGTCGTGGACTGTTTCCCTCTTTGAGGGTTTTAACCACATGATTATACTGGTGTACTGATTTGTGATCTGTTTGTGAGCGGTGACCTTTGGTTCTTGATCTATCGAACTTACCTTGTAAATTCCTACAAAATCTAAGTGTTGGACAGTTAGATCTGCAAGAAGAGAGTCGGATCCGAGTGTTGGAGGGCCAGATCCGTGAGAAAAATGTCAAATATGATATCTAAAGAAGCAAATCTAGAAAATCGAGAAGTTGCAACATGGTTGTAGAAGGACCAGTTGCCAAGGATAGCAACAATCCAAGGACCTTGAGCTAAAGGCACTAGCTCAAGTATGCATTTGATTTTTTTGGGCAAATTGTAGATCTGATGGAATAGATCTCACGCTCTATGTTTTGTATACTATGTATAATAGTTATATGAAAGATCTATAGGGCCATGATCCCTGGTACGAGAGCCCTAATGATTCTCTTATTAATGGACTTATAAAGGTTGAGATTTGGGCCATATAAATTTGTGTAATTAATTGATTTCGTTGTTGTAATATTTTCGTTGTACAAATTGCTTTTAGTTGAGTATCTTCAGTGTGTTTATGATCAAGTCCAGACATAGACCAGATCTGGGGTATAAGAAAATTTTCAACACTAGACTAGTCAGTGAACCAATCGACCCTAGGAACCAAAAAAAGGCCAAACCAAAAAAACCGATCAACCAAAAAATACATAAATATTCAAATATTGAAAAAAAACACATAAATATTCATGTAAAATCCAAACCATTATACGCAAAGATGCAAAGTTTCTCATATATATCGCAAGTGTGCATATAACCAAAATAGCACCAAGTGTAGTCCATCTTTGAACCAAAAATACAATCCATCTATGAACCAAAGAGGCTCCAGATCAAGGTTACTTGAGAGCGGGAGCAAAAGCGGGGAGCGGGAGTGGGAGCGGGAGTACCATTTTCAAAAGTTCCTGGTCCAGGAGTGTTTCAAGGAGCATTTTTTTATTATATATATATATATATATATATATATATATATATATATATGTATATGTATTTATTTATTTATTTATTTTGATGCATATATGTCAACAAAAGCATGAAGAATGATGAATTAGACATAAAAAACATAAAAACGTAGATTGAACCATATAACATCAATCATCTAGAAGTTATAATCATCATAAACCACGTCCACAAGTTAGAAACATACAACATATTGACTCATGAGTCTCATGAATCATCAATCTTAAAGTTTCAAGCTTTCAAAATTCAATATATAACATTTATCATCATTGATTCATTGATCACGATAGTTGTACTTGTAAGCTAAGTGTAACCATTACAACAAAGAATATTTAACATGAAATGAAATGTTATAAAATAAAACGAAATGAAACAACTTTCAACTTTCAAGAAGCATCATATTCATAATTCATAATGACATATACACTTATAACTGCCAACTTCAAAGTTTCAACCTTCAAACTTAAATTGTCATATATTGTTTACAAAAAATATCATAATAAATATGAAAGAGTCAAGTTTCAACAATTATAAAAAGTTAAAAACTACTAGAAAATAGAAAAGACTAGTAAACTGTAAATATATTTTATCTATTGCTTAGCCTCTTGCCACGAGAAATGTCTAATTTTTTAGCAGCTCGTGGTAATGGTGGTCTTCCACCAGTCTTGTCCCTCATAGTACCACGACCATAAATAGAAGGCACATGCCCTCCACGTGAGGATATAGGTGGAGGTTGTGTCAGCAAAGGAACAATAGTTGGAACTCGAACACTAGCATTGGCACTGCTACTGGATGGTGGGTGTGGCGATGGCATGGTTGTTGTTGCTTCATCCTCATCTCTCAAAAGTTCTGCTTCCAATCCTTCTAGATGTATAGTGTTGTCCTCCAAATTATCATCCCCTGGGTTGTTATCCCAAACTTTATATGATAGATCCTCATAAGCCCGATCACAATAATGACTCAACAACCTCAAGTTGTAGTGCACATAAATCAAGCTTTCTGCTTGGTTTTCATTGAGTTTGTTTCTTCTCACATTATGGATGAAGTTGTAGGTGCTCCAACACCTCTCTGCAGAAGAAGTATTTACAACCTGTGAGAGAAATTTGTTTGCCAATTTTGGCAAAAGTCCCATGCTACCATATGCTTCCCACCATGTGAGAGCATCAAATCTATCTCTATCTTCCATTGCATGCAAAGAACCAAACAAACCAGTGCAACTGAAGTATCTACCTAATTCAAGGCGCAGATTAGCACACTCCTCCCTGTCAGGGACCAACTTGTCTAATGCTTTCATATATCCATCTTGTACCTCTGGATCTATATGAGGTTTGATCCTAACCCCACCCCCAGGTGCAGGTTGGCCCAACCAAGATGGAGAGTGGTATTTTGGCACAAGGATATACACCAAGGCATGCAATGGAACATTATGTTTATTCCACCATGCACACACACAGTTTTGAATCATTGAATACAAGTTGGGATCATTTTCTTTAACAACATCTTTTATTTGCCCCAACATGTTATCCATCTGTTCATACACCTCCCCAATAACTGGTTTATCTGTATCTGCAAAGCGAATCATGCTATAAATGGGCTTGGTGATATTCAAAATTTCCCTCACACGTGCCCAAAACAAAGGATCAAGAGCAGTCTCATCCACCTATTCAAAACATTGCCTATCAATTGATGTTGTTGCCCCGTCCTTTAATACCTTCCAGTGTAGACTTGATACCATGGCTACCAATAACTCTCTTACCTTCAAAAGGCGCCTGAAGGTGAGGTAATAGCTAGCAAATCTAGTCTTTGCAATCTTCAACAAATCCAATCTTGAGTGACTGCAAAAAAAGCCCATGTGTATTGCTATGATTTGTAATAAATCTTATCATTTTTTTTCCTCTCTTGTACAAATCACCAAGCCATCTGTATTGAGGTTGTTTGTTTTTAATTATATCATGCATCAAAACATTCATTGTGTGAACCAAACACCCAGACCAAAATATGTTGGGTATTTATCCTCAATAATTGCTCCTGTTGCCTTACAATAAGGAGCATTATCAGTGATGACTTGGGCAACATTGTATGGCCTAATACTTTCAATTGTGTCAAGTAATGGTTTTGCAATGTTGATGTCGGTCTTGAACTTATCTAAATAATCATATGATGAAAGGAATATTGCACCACTAACAAACACAGCAAGAACACTTATCAACGGCTTGCCTTTTACATTTTTCCATCCATCAGATTTAATGGACACCCCATGTTCATTCCAAGAACTTGTCATTCTACTCAAAGAATGAGTTATTTTTTCTTTTTCATGATCAAGTCTCGCAGTTCCAACCTTGTCATACCCAGGGCTCTTGTATCCTTTGGGGGCATCATTAATGGAAGAAACCATTTCATGCCAATAAGGTGAGTGAAGAAGATTGAATGGTACCCCACATGCATAGAGAAACCGGAATTTTTTTTAATCCACATCACTCCTAGACCCTTCGTCAATGAAATCTGATATGGTTCTACGCCTTAAAGAGATGTTTGCTGCTGTCCCAGGTGTGCCTCCATATCCACTGCCATGGGTGGAAGTTGGTGGAAATCTTTGTGCATGATGTGATGGTGCATAAGATTCAATGAAACCCTTAGATCTTTTAGATTTTTATTGGGTTTCCTCCTCTTCCCTTATGTATTTGGCTCTATCTATTGCTAACACACTTACACAAGTTTTGATTCCTATATTTTTATCTCCATCCCATGGCCTTTTCCCACAAAGATGCATTTTGGCACGAGTGTATGAACCTATGTATTTTGTATTGCAATGGGGGCAAAAATATTTAGTGGTTCCACCCCCTTTCCCTGCTTCAGGCCTAGTAACATATTTCTACAATGGTGTTTGGTCAATTTTAGTTGGTGTCACTGTGGTCTCATTATCTCCACTCTCCCCTTCCTCCTCACCATGGTACTCTTCTTCAGGATTTTCATCAAATCCACTATAACCCACTTCTCCATCCTCTTCTTTTGGAATAGGCCCCTTTCTTCTACTCTCCAACACCATAATAACAAAAAATGGAACCAACAAGAAGAAAATGCCAAGCCATATAGCCATGATGTTTCAAACTTTCAAGTTTTTAACTTGAAAAAAATGGAGGAATGCCAAATGCGAATAAGAAAAAATGCAACATAGAAAAAAAAAATCAATTTTTCAATTTTCAACAAATTAAAATGCAACATAGAAAAAGAAAAATTTATTTTTTTCATTTTTCAACAAATTAAAATGCAACATAGAAAAAAAAAAAATCAATTTTTCATTTTTGAACAAATTAAAAATGCACATAGAAAAAAAAATTCTATATTAGACTCTCCTACTTCTTTGTCCTTCAATCCCAAGCTCTAATATCCTCTCCAACCTCTCCTTTCCCTTGCTCTCTCTTGCTCTCTCCTCTCCTATCTTGCTCTTTTTCCTCTCCTCTCTTGCTCACTCTTGCTCTCTTGCTCTCTCTGGAAATGAGAATGACAATAATGGGGAGAGGGAGAGATTTTTATTTCCAACCCCCCCCCCTCTCTTTCCCTCCAAAAATTTTGTCGCCTTCTCCTTCTCCGCGCACGGCCGATCGTTGGCGGCAAATGCTCTGGAGAGGAGTGTCTTTTGGTTGAGCAGAGCGCTCGAGAGCAAAAGCTCCCTCCTTAAAAAATTCACTCCCGGAGTGCTTTTTAAGGAGGGAGCTCTCGGGGAGCGTTCGCTCCCGAGAGCTCCCTAAAACAATGCCAAAAAGGTAGGGAGTGTTTTTCCTGTTTAGGAAGCGCGCTCCCGATGCACTCCCAAATCACTCCCGCTTGGAGCGCAAATTGGGAGTAGGTTTGAGGGGGAAGGAGGGCGGGGGGCCTCCCCCGCAACCCTGCTCTAGATGGTCTTTATAGTCCAAAAAAAAATCATGTTACAACAAATACCTACATATCATCAAAATCATTGCTTATTTTATGATCCTCGACATCAATATCACCCTTTAAGCATTAAAATGAGATAGAAAAAGCCTAACACGTCAAATCAAGATTTTGTTTGAGTAATAGGTACATTTTTACTAGGGTCGTGACAGAAGAGTTCAACAATCAAGGCCACCAACATTGAGGAACATAGAGGGCTTGGTGCTCATTATTAAATGCTATTTCCATACCCTCATACATGATAGAATCTGATGGAAACGTCATAATCCATGTTCCATAACCTCATACATGATAGAATATGATGAAAACGTCATAATCCCTACCTCCCCCCTATTGGAAAATGCAATATGGTAGATATTTATTCAGATTTTCCTTAACCTTAATAACTACTTGTAAATTGTATTTATCTTCTTCTGTTTTCTTTATTATATCCTCTTCATCAAACAATAATAAAGAGCAAAATTAGTAAAAACAGTGGACACAAAAATTAGGCTCCAAGCAAGGGAAAAACCCCTCCAAGGGGAAAATCCATAAAACCTCTTCTCTTCCTATAGAATCTGCTTCAAATGAGACAATCAAGATCCAAACCCTAGACCAAGTCCTCCTCCAAGTACCAAGTCATCCCTTCAAGAAGTCCTCCCAGATAGATCAGATCAACAAGGCTCAATCTTGCTTCAACTTCGTCCACAACTTCGACCCTGCAACTCGAACCCTATATCTGTTGCAGAAACCCTAATTTAGCTCTTCAAGAGATCCTCCTTTGAGTAGACAGATCCTTTTAATGTCAACAAGGTCAAAGCAAAGTATTTGCTCTTCCAACAAATTGATGTTGCAACTCGATCTCCTGCAATTTTGACCTTCCTTTAAGCTGCAAAAACCCTAGATTTCGCACATGTGAGAGAGATAGAGCCCAAAAAAAACTTTTCTTCCTTCTTGGATTCTTCTTGCCTTCTAGACCTTCGCTCTTCCTTCCTTGTTATTCCCAACTTCAAATCGAACTTGTGAGTGTGAGACTGCGAAATGAGGTTGTATCTGCTTCTATTTATAGCCTTTCCAAGGGGTCGAATTTGTTCTTTTAGGTTGACTTGTAGTTGTCAGGGCCTACTTGTACTTTGAAAGTTTCCAGGACCTTTTAGACTAAAAATAATTTCTTTTACAAAGTACATCTTGCCCAAAAAGGTATTATAATCATGATGTTGACTCTCGTGACTCATAATAATAAATCCTATGACCTAACAAACCCTAGAAGCATGAAGAACATAATTTTACCTAGAAGACCATCGATAAGGAGCATGAAACCCATGCTTTAAAATAATAACTTTTCTTTCTTCTTTTGTTTGTTACGTACGATATACATATTGAAATGAGGACAACAACATTATGAATACTAAAACTACTTACATTTCCAACACTCCCTCTAAACTAGGGAGTGTACAACCAGTACAACATCATTCTCAAACTGAAGAGTTCTGGTAAGAAGAGTCAAATTGATAAGCCAACGGTAAGCATCATCATTATGACCAGCACTGTCTTTGAGGCCTAACTAGACAAGCTCGTCTTTATTCAAGAGCATTATGCTGGGAGGCTTTATGTGTGATATCGCAATACCTCGAAGGCACATACCCCACCCGGATGTTCACAAGGTATGTCCTTTTAGGACTATTCCTATCTTCGATTTTTAACCCTTAATCCTCAAAGAATATCGATCCTCTTCGACCACTCTTATCTTGGATACTTGTCTTATCCTCAAAGACTGTCGGTACCTTTCCTTTCTTGGATTTTCCATCCTCAAGGAAACCACAAATGCTTATCCAATCCTCCACCACTCTCTCTTCATGGCCTTCACTTAGACTTACGGTCGTTAGTCCTAGTCAAGTGCATAATACATGAAGAAGAGAATGCACATGTCACGTCCATCATCACTGCCTCTCAACCAAAGAGGATATCCCTATTCCCTTTTTTTATCAAAGAATAGAACCTTTCTCCTATTCAAGGAGACTCCTTTACTCCCTCTCAAAACTAGAGGAGATTCTAGACTTCCTTCCATTGGGATGTCAGAACCACAAAATCTCTAGCTTGTTTTCATAAGAGTATCAGCCACCGAATCTTCATGGAGATAGTTGCATGGCTCCCTCTTTCCTTCTCATCTCATTATACCGAGCTTTCTTCTTTCCATGTATCATGGAGCCATCTTCTTCCTTCAATCTTGTGACAAGGTTCAGGCCATCACTTTCATCTCGTCATCAATAATGAAGGCATTATATTGAGCCTTACCAAACTTCAAGCTAATCATAGCGTCTTGATGAAAGTTATCTCCTTTGTACGAGCTAGATTTTTAGCTTATCTTCTAGCACTCCTACCTTTCAATCCTAAGATGAATACACCTTGACTTCATAATTGCTAGGTATCATATGTTGAGCTTGCCTCAACATTCTCTAAATATTCCTTTAATATCCTTCCAAGTAGCAAAATAATATGTTAACCTATTGATATTAGACTTACCTCATCATGATGACCTTCTCATCCAAGCATCAATATCCTCATGGTCCATCTCCACGCAAATCTTCCTTCATGCATCAAAGTGCCCAAGGATCAAAGCTGATTACCAAGTTACAATTTTCTTCCAAAGACAATATTGGATGTTGATTACTATTCTATATAATCTAATGAAAAATTCCTAATTCTTTATCCATTCTAGAGTAAGTCAAATTCTTCTTTTAAGCATCATATAATCATACTAAGCATATTACAAGATTCTTTTACATATGAATCTTATCCAAGAGAAGAGTTACTTTCAATATGCATTCCTATGCTTTCATGCAATCATCTAGCTATATGCCCTAAAAATGAGCCAGCAACTTGACCAACTGCATTCCTTCATCCTTTAAGAAAAATTGTTTCCATACTATATGGAATGTATACTAACCTTGTCATAATGATTCTTCCAAGAACCTTCCAAAATGATGGTTCTTACAAGATCATAATGATCCACCTTAGCAAAATGACTACCTCTAACATAATGTTAGATAATGCTTGGATGAATATTATGAAAAATGGTCCCAATCTACTCAAATCTTGAAAGACTAGATGATTCCCATAAAGCAACTCAATCAAGTAGACTCTTAATATGTTACTATCACATGCTTCTATCTATGACGCCATACAAATTCAAGAATATTCTAGAGTAAAAAACAATGCATGTTATTCTAAAGGAAAGACCAATCTTTACACAAAACCTGATAAAGAGGATGCCGTCTCCAATAGTAAAGATCTTTGATATCTTCTTTCTTTGGCTTCTTCTTAGGTTCTCCCATTTCTTCAGTTGTGTGAGCTTCGCTTATTTCCTTTCTTTTATTGTTCTGCTTGTTTAGACAATCCCTTTTAATGTGTCCATATTCATTGCATCCAAAGCACTGAACGTTGGAAATGTTTGGCTTCTTCTTGGACTTTTCAAACTTTCCCTTCTTCAGCTTATTGGTCCTTGCAATAAAGGCTTGAGATTGTTCATTTGATTCAATATCATATTTGGCCTTGATCCTAGTTTCTTCTAGGATGCATTGAGCCCACAACTCATCAAAAGGAGTTGAGTCTTTCTTAGAGTAAATGCTTGTTACAAAACTGCTTTATTCTGGTGGCAAGGCATTCAGTACACAGATGGTCATTTCGGAGTCAAAAATTGTCTCCCCAAGCCCCTGCAACTGGTCTCTTATTTGAGAAATCTTCAATAGAAAGGATGCCATTTCCTCATTCTTTGATTTCTTCATTTTATATAGTTTATTTCTCAGATACAAAATTACTAATTTGTCATACATAGCCTTAGAAGTCTTCAAAATAGCAACAAATGGAACCAGATGATCCTTAATGGATTCAACAAAGATCCTTTGAGCCTCACTTCTCTCTTCTTGTATTCTGCTAGTTCTTGAGTCTTGTCTTTACTAGGCTCAATAATTTCACCGAGAACATACTCCATTACTTCATGTTTTGTAAGTGCTAGATCAATCCTTTTCTTCCATGCTAGGAAATTTTCTAAGCCAACAAACTTATTGCTTTTCTTGCAAAAAGAACCCATATGACCTGCAGATTTAGACATAGAGTAACAATGTGATACTTACTTGTCATTCAAGACTCTTCCCTTCTCTAATGATGTCTCCAACTATCTCGAGGCTTTCAAGATCTTCAAAGAGACTTCAATGATGTCCTAGAAAGATGTATTCTAGGATACCTTCAGCAACAACTTAAAAGAGTGATTAATAATACCAAGATTAATGTTTTCTTCAAGGATTTCTGTGAAAATTCCTAGATCCAAACAGATATAATGAATCCTACTGCAACAACTGAGTGTACTCCTCCTATTAAGTAAATTACATTACATAATTAATTCAGATCTGAATTATTGAAGCAACTATTGAAGCAACCTACACTAAAATTGATTCAGAAACAAGGAAATCATTCACACATATGACACCTTTATTTCGGACTAAGTCCCTGGAAAAACCCAATGCGGGAAAAACGGTGCAGCAGATCTGAAGGTTTTATTATTATGCAGTAGCAATGTCTGAATACATCTCTGAATACCCTCAAGGGTTATTAAGTTACAGAGAGAAATATTGGCAGAAGAATATGTGAGAAATGCCTCACTCAATCACCGAGTCTTTGGCTAATCCGGATGAAGGAAAAACTGCCCTAGACAGGCTCTACACAAATCCAACGCTGGAACTTCCAGCCACTGCGTCACCCACTTCCAGGCTCAATGTTAGCCCTCATCCAAGTCGTTTTTCCTCTGTGGATACTAAGGAACATCCTCCCGATGCCACTTTCCAAATCCCAGCCTCCCAAAATGAGCCACCAGCGAAATTCTGAAACCTCTGCGCTGCTTCTTCGTGAGCTTACGCAGTCACTGCGTCAGCCCCTTCCTTCAACGCTGGCTAGGCAAGATCACCTTTGCCTCTCTCTGATTGATGCTCCACCGACTGAGGAAATCTCTTCCTCTCCGGATGTTATCTCTGCCCCTCACTGCTCAGATCTCTAGCTTGAATTTCTCAGCAAACCACACCCCAGAAATTTCGATCTTAGATCAATTCAGTGCCTCAGTGTGTTTTCCAAATGACCCTCAAGCCTTCCTTTATAGTCTTCTCGTTGACATAGATGTCTAATCAACAACTAAGATCATAACATCACTTGATCCATGTCCTCTAGAAGATTGACACTCTGTTTTATTTAATACCCTTTAATTATTTAATTTCCCTAAGTTTAGACTTAAGGTTCCCATTAAAATAATTAATTTTTCAAATAAAACAAAATCCAAGTGGAATTTCCACAAATGCTTTCTAGGGTCTTTGGAATACTAGTGTCTAAGCCTCTACACCAAATTTGAGACTTAGAGCACTTTCTGATGCTACAAAAATCAACAATGTCTTCCACTGAGCCTTTTAAATAGATCTCTTAACAATCTTCTTGTAGTCCCTTTTAATGAGAGCTTGATGTAGAAACCCTCCTTCTAGGTCAAAAGGTCTTCTACTTCATTTCTTGTGTCTTTTGACAATCAACCTCTTCTTTGTGTCCTTCTAGTTGCCTTCTCTTGTTCACATTAGCTTTGATATGATGTTGGAAAATGCAATATGGCAACTATAAATTCAAATTTTCCTTAACCTTAATAATTGCTTGTGAACTCCCGAATGCGGGTGATTAATAAAGGGCGCATACGGCGAGCCCATGGTGTGACACATGGCTTGGCCACATGGCCAACCATGGGCTCAAGCCTTGGGCATTTATTGAGGCCAACTGCTACCATCGCACTCTCATTAAGTCGCTCGATTGTCGATGCATTCACTCTAGCTTCATAAAGCCTTCGAACAGTGGCCCTCCCCCATTGTTGTCGAGTTGTATCTGTCCCTCTGTGGTTTCAGAACCAAGCTCTAGAACACCCACAAGGCAGTGTTGTAGTCTCTACTGTTGTATCATTCTTGCTCCCGACCACCATGTCTCCTATAGCCTTCACTGCAACCTGAACCTCAACGTTGTGCCTTCGGCCCCCCTGTTCTCGAATATTCTGGCTCCTCAGCCTTTTGTGCATTCTATCCAGCATTCTTATAACGCCTCCACGAGCACGAACATGCCCAGGCACCACCATATGCGTTGTCGTCGAGGCAGTGGGCATGGGCATCCAGACCTCCACTCTCCAATCGTTCTCACTCTTCATCGCCTTCACTTGAGGAATTGCAGGGGCACTACCCTGCAACCCGCAGTGGTAGAGGTCGAAACTTAGCCTCGAAGCGGTCTCGCTCAACAACCCCTGTCCGCAGTAACTCCCCTCAGCAGCACCACTCCCTCTTGTCCCCATCGCTACCACAGCTAGAGACTCTGCCTTCCCCATCCCATGTGCATACTGCTCAATTCCACTACTTGTGCACCTTGGACCGTCCCCGAATTACTACTACCATCTCCGTTAACTTCAAGGAGGATGCTTCGCATGTCGAGAGCCCTCGCTCCAAGAAATTGCCAAAGAAATCCATCTCTGACTCAACACCTTTGCCGCCTCTAAGAAATCATGTCGTTCATGGCACTCCCGCCTTCAACAGCAAAAGTAAGAGCAGCACCAACACTGGCAGCAGCAGCAATGGCAGTAGCAGCAAAGATTGGTCTGGCGACGACGAGGAGATGGGCAGAGCATGCACCGTCAACACCCCGGAACATGCAACGCCCGGAGGAGACACGAATGCAGATGACAACGAGGAGTACAAGTGCTTAATTGTGGAGGAGATTCCTCCTCCAGGCAATGACACCTAATTTCCTCTAGTTTCTTTTCATTTTGGACTCTTTTTCCAGTTTTTTCATGATGCTCCTAGACATTCACGTTACTAGTCACCTAATTTTGTATAAAGTTGGTTTCCCTGTGTTGGGCAGCTGTAGAACAACTACTCTGGCTAGTTTCCCCTTATGGGGCAGTCAAATTTTTGATCTTTTGCCATACAATGTCTCTAGAATTGGCTAGTCCAGCAATTCCAGAGACCAGAATCTCTATGTACTATATGTTTTTATAAATAGATTTAAGCTTACTCCAAAAAAAAAAAAAAATTTGCTTGTGAACTTTATTTATCTTCCTATGGTTTCTTTATTAGATCTTCTTCATCAAACAATTATCAAAAACAAAATTAGTAAAGACAATGGACACAGAAATTAAGCTCCAAGATAGGGAAAAACCCCTACAAGGGGAAAACCCAAAAAATCTCTTCTCTTCTTATAGAATCTACTTCAAATGAGAGAATCAAGACCCAAACACTGGACCAAGTCCTCCTCCAAGAAGTCCTTCTAGATAGATAAGATCAACAAGTTTCAATCTTGATAAAACCAACTTCCAGCTTCAACTTCGTCCTTGTTGAAAATTGTAACTAGCTTTGGTCTTCATAATATTTTATGTGCACTTGATTTATATATTTAAAGTAAAAAGAAAAATGAAATTATTATTATTTTTTTATAGCATTGGTTTCATGCTCAAGTTTAATATGTTCTAGGTCAAAGCACACATTGTCTGCTTCTAGGCTTTGTCATAGAGTCAAGAAGTCAAAAAAGTCATTGTCACATGTATTAGACCCTATTCGGCATTTTGTAACGAGTCAAAAGTATTTATTTTGAGTCAAAAGTGTCAAAATACCCCTCCAAGACCAAGTCGGCCTAATTAAGGCTATCCGTCCTTCTTGGAAGCCTATATATAAGGGGCCATTCGACCTCATTTGGACATTCACTAACTCATCCAATCAAGGAAACAAGAACAAGAAGCAAGAAGACAAGCAAATATCTAGAACGAAGAAGGAAGACAAAAATTTCGACTTTTCTTCCCTCTTTATCTCTCACACGTGCAAAACAGGTTAGGGTTTTTGCAGCTACAGGTCGAAATTTCTCAAGAAGCAAAGAAGGGACGAAACCCAAAGAAAGAAGGTCAACTTGATCACCTACAAGCCTTTGAAGAAGATGCAGCACAAGAGAAGGAAGGAGGAAACCTAAAAAGCCTTAAATTCATCCACACGTGCAAAGTTGCAGCTTGTTGCAGGGGGTCGAAGATTTCAAATCTGCAGTGAGGACCGAAGTTTGTAGCTGGGAATCAAAGTTCTGTATTTGGAAGAAATTTGACTTGATTTGACTTAGTAAGAAGACGTTCATTTTTGGGCAGCATCGGATGTGCTCTAGCTCCAAAACTTTGTGGATGGGCTAGAACACATGAGATCTCCAAGACCCAAAAATCGTTTGGAGAAATTCCACCTGGTGTGAAAGTTATTCAAATAATTAATTATTTTAATGGAGACCCTAAGTCTAACTTAGGGAAATTAAATAATTAAAGTGAATTAATCAAAACATGTGGGTGAGAATGTTCTAAGTGACGTGGATCAAGTCTTTTCTAATCATAGTTGTTGATTAGAGATTAGATCATGGTTGTTGATTTTTCAACGAGAAAAGTATTAAACGAAGGCTTGGGGTCAGCTAGAGGAGATACACAGAGCGGTAGCACTTGAGCTAAGTCATAATTCTGGGGCACGGTTTGCTAAGAATTTTCGAGTGAGCTTGCAGCGTAGTGAGGGGCGGATCTGCAGATGGATTTCTGAATCCGAGGCCGAGAATACAATTGCAGAAAGGAAGATCCATACCGGAGAGGCAACGCAGTCCAGGAAGAGTGACACAAAGGCAGCGTAGGCCCTGCAGGGGTGACGCAAACCCAACTAGGCTCACGCAGAGACTGACGCAGTCACAGGAGGGTGACGCAGAGCCAAAGGCTGCAACCCTGGGGTTTCAGTGGACTAGAAAAGGCTTGTATTCAGCAGATCAAACAAAGTGACGCAGCCACCCAGAAGGGTGACGCAATGACTGCGTAAGCACCTGTGGGGTTCCTCATTCTCAACTGGATCGGCCATATTTTCTATCTTCGAAGATAGAGGTACATCTACCAAGATTTCTCTGTTGGGCAAAACACTACTGGTGCCCTTATTTGTATTCAGAATTTTGCATAATAATAGAGTTGTTGCACCGATTTTACTGCATTGGGTTTTTCAAGGGACATTTGTCCAAAAAATATTGTGTGTCCTTTGTCATGTGTGCTTAATTCTTCAGTACTTGATCTATATGTAAGTGTAAGCTACAGCAGTATTTACTTTGATGTTTTACTGAATAATTCAGGAAAATAACTTGTTAATTAAATCAAACAAGTAGGAGTAAATCAGAATACTACAGTAGTGTTTATGTAATAAGGATTCAAAAATTTTCACATGGTATCAGAGCTACTGCAGATCAGGGGGAGTTGATGCCATCAGCGAAGTGACGAAGATTTTTGCTGTAAGAAGGCGGCTGAGATAGCACAGCTCCGGAAAGAGGCAGCAAGCACCAGAAGGACAACGCAGACCCAACAGGGTTAACGCAGAGTCTGTCTAGTTCATCCAGAGCTCACGCAGGCCCAAAACGGTGACACAGAGGCTGATGCAAGCCCAGAACGGTGACGCAGAGGCTGACGCAGGCCCAGAAGGGTGACACAGGACCAAAAGGGTGATGCAGAGCCTGTCTAGATGACGCAGAGGCTTACGCATTCCCAAGAGGGTGATGTAGTCCGAGAGGGGATGACGTTGTGCCAGTTTTCGTGGCTGGAGGTGAAGTTTTGTTCTTCGAAGTTGATGGTGGGGCATTGTTTTTGTTGGTGCAGAACAATGTCCAGCAGGGTTGACAAAGTAAGGGGAAATAGTTCCTCAACAGACTTTCTAGCCAAGAAGTCTGAGATCCGATTAGTGGAGTGATTGGAGAGGGTTGATTCGACGGAATTGGTGGAGGATTTACAAGAAGGAAATCACTGGTCAGAGGGAGCGTATTCTCTAGAGGGTTTCTATCGCCAAGAAACCCAGATCTGATCTCTTGCTGAGAGCAGCAACAAAAGGAGGGAGAAGAGCATCCACTTCGACATTATTGAGCAGAGATGGCCTCGCATGGATTAAGGGATCAGGACAGGTTAGATGGTGCATCTAACTTCGTCATCTAGAAGGCCAGGATTCTATCTATCCTGGATGAGTATCACATTAAAGATCATGCCAAGAAGGTTGTAGTCGTTCTGGTCTATGCTGATCCATTAAAGAATTATGAGGAAAATCAAGCACGGGCTAAGTGCTTGATTATGGACGGAGTGAAGGATCATGTGGTCCCACATATTGCCAAGAAGAACACGACAAATGACATGTGGACAAACACTGATCAAGCTATATCAAGGCACCTCCGTCTAGAGGAAGATGCTTCTGGAGAATCAGTTGCGGCTATTTCAGATGCACAAGGGAGAGGAAAATGACCCCTTCCTCATTAGATTGAAGGCAATTCAAGATCAGCTAGTTGCTATGGGGGCAACTCTTGATGATGGTTTCATGGTGAGCACTGCCCTGAATGCAGTCACCGATGATTGGGAGATCTTTGTCCAAAGTATTTTGGGTAGAGAACAACTTCCAAATTGGGAGGACATGTGGGCAACTCTTCGTCAAGAGGAGATCGGGAGAATGTCCAAGATGGGTAGCAGCAGCAAAGGAGCCAAGATCAAGGAGGAGGAGGAAGATGCGGCTCTCAAAGACGAAGAGGAGGAAGGGACAGAGGCAGCAGCAAGGGAAGAAGAAGAAGGACCTCTCAAAGGTCGGGTGCTTCAGATGTGGAGTGTAAAAACTCTGGTAAACTTTATAAGTATATATTATTATTGATAAAAGATGAAAGACGATTACAATGGGCAATCGCCGAGGCTTTAAATATAGCCTCATGGTGTCCCTTGGTGAAGAGGCATGATCTTTGATCATGCCCTTTCACTTAATAAAACCTAAGATAACTATATCTAACTAATAATTAATAAAATATACATAACATTGCCCCTCTCTTAAGATGCTTTGTCCTCAAAGCATACGTAAGGACGGGTGTTGCTGGCGAAACGCTTCAGATTCCCAAGATGCTTCTTCGATGGGCAAATCCTTCCATTTGATTAAATATTCCATAATAACACGAGAACGTAGCTTCTTATCACGGGTAGACAGGATACTTTCGAGCTCTCAAATGATCCTTCCTTCATCATCCAAAATGGGAAGTGTTGTTTGGGATGATTGATGATCACCCCGTGCCTTTTTTAAGCAGGACACATGGAAGACATTGTGAACACGATTGGTTTCAGGAAGGCTCAACCCATAAGCGACTTGACTGATCTTTTTAATAATTTGATATGAACCATAAAACTTTGGAGCTAATTTATTTTTCCCTTTTTGTTTTAGGGACAACTGCTTGTATGGTTGAAGCTTGACAAACACCCAGTCTCCAACATCAAATGATCTCTCAGTTCGATTACGATCAGCCTGTTGCTTCATACGATTCTGAGCAATATTCAAATTTTCTTTTAGAATTTGGACGACCTTTTGGTGTTCTTCTAATTGATTTTTTACTGCCGGTAAATTGGATTGAACTGAAGCAAAATCTTTCCACCTTGGGGGCTCATATCCATATAGATCCTGGAACGGAGTCATTTTTGTCGATGTATGGTAAGTAGAATTATACCACCATTCGGCAAGATACAACCATTGAATCCACTTATTTTGTTTCTCCGCAGCAATAACACCGTAGGTAAGCTTCCAAACATTTATTGACAACTTCTGTTTGCCCATCTGTTTGAGGGTGATAAGCTGAATTCATGTTGAGGTAGGTTCCAACATGGTTGAACAATTCCTTCCAAAAGTTCCCTTTAAATTTGGCATCCCTGTCACTGACAATGACTTTCGGGAAGCCATGTAGTTTATAAATATGTTTGCAGAATATCTCCGCAATTTGCTTTGCAGAGTCTGTTTTTTTTATAGTGATAAAGTGAGCATATTTAGTGAATCTATCTACTACGACAAAGATCTTATCCTTCCCATCAGATACAGGTAATCCTTCAATAAAATCCATCGATATTTCTTCCCATTTCTGAGTCGGAATATTTAAGGGATGAAGTAACCCAGGTGTCATAATGTTTTCATTTTTATTTCTTTGACACTTGTCACATTCTGCAACATATTTTTAAATATCGTGACTCATACCCTTCCAGAAATATGACTGACGTGCATTGTAATAGGTTTTGAAATATCCTACATGCCTAGACAACATGGAATCATGCGATTCCTTGAGTATTTTTGATATAAACTTGGATTTGGAGTTTAGATAAATTCTCCCTTTGTACCAGAAGATATCGTTCTTCCATTCAAACTTTGAATTCCCTAGGAGATTATTGATTATAGCCAACATTTCCAGATCTTTGGCATACTCGCTTCTAATCTCATTAAGCCATTCAGGCACAACAATCGAAACTGCAAGTAGTGTGATTCTTCATCTTTCCTGGACAGGGCATCCACTACTACATTTTCTTTTCCTTTCTTGTGTAATATGTCCATGTCGAAAGCGACAATCTTCTCGATCCATTTTTGTTGTTCTTCAGAGAGTGTTTTTTGCTGAAGGAGATACTGAAGACTGTTATGATCCGTTCGGATGGAAAATTTGCTCCCCAAAAGATATTGTCTCCATTTGGCCAATGCAAGCATAATTGCGAGCATTTCCTTGTTGTATGTCGACTTGAGACGCTCACGTTCATTTAGTTTTCTGCTTTCAAAAGCAATAGGGTGCCCTTCTTGCATTAATACCGCACCAATACCGAATCCAAAGGCATCACATTCGATGATAAATGGTTTAGAAAAATCAAGAGTTGCCAATACTGGTGCATTAGCCATTACTTCCTTCAAATCTTCAAAACATTTCCCTGCTTCCTCATTCCATTGAAGCGAATTTTTCTTTAAAAGATTTGTAAGAGGTGCAGTTCTATGTGCATAGTCTTTAATAAATCTTCGATAAATATCCCGTTAATCCTAAAAATCCTCTGAGCTTGGATGTATTCACTGGTTTATTCCATTCCCTTATAGCCTTAATCTTAGAAGGATCCACTTTTACTCCTTCATGGGATATTAGGTGTCCCAAATATTCAACTTCTTCTTTCCCAAAGGTGCATTTGGATTTTTTTGCATAAAATTGATGGTCTTCTAGTAATGTGAGAATTTTATCTAAGTGTTGCAAATGCTCCTTCCAAGTTTTGCTATAAATCAAAATATCATCAAAAAATACTAGTACAAATTTCCTAAGATATGGACGAAATAACTCATTCATAGTGGCTTGGAACGTAGCTGGTGCATTTGTCAACCCAAAGGGCATTACTTTAAACTCATAATGACCTTCATGTGTTTGAAATGCAGTTTTTGGTATATCTTCCAATCTAATTCTGATCTAGTAATAACCTGACCTTAAATCTAATTTACAGAATTATTTTGCGCCATGGAGCTCATCCAGCATTTCATCGATAAAGGGAATTGGAAACTTATTTTTAATTGTTATATTATTTAATCCTCTGTAGTCAATACATAACCGAAACGCTCCGTCTTTTTTTCTTACCAATATAACTGGGGCAGCATACGGACTCTTGCTTTTTGATATGACCCCACATTTTAAAAGGTCTTGGATTATCTTCTCAATTTCAGTTTTATGGTGATGCGGGTAGCGATAAGGTTTGATGTTAACAGGGTCTGATCCTACCTTGACTTCTATTGTATGTTCGATTTCCCTATTGGGAGGCATTTTCATTAGTAGGTCTTGAAATACCTTTTCATGTTTTTGGACTAGTGCTTGTACTTCCTGTGATTCTTCGTGGTTCCTTTTTGTAGATAACATCTTTAAATGATGACATTGTACTATATAGGCTGGCGCTCCTTTTCGGATCATCTTCATCATCTGGGATGATGATACGATTTGATTTTCTAGGGCTTGGAATCCATATAACTTGTGCTTCTGCCCTTCCCACTTAAGGCTTATAAACTACTTCTGATGGTTGGCCGAATAAGTACCCAAAGTTTGTAACCATTGAATTCCTAAGACCACATCTACTCCTCCTAGTGGTACGACATAGAATGGAGATTCTAAACTAAAGTCTTTAATCTGTAATCTGAATTTATGGCATTTCCCTATCTGCCCAATCTTCTTACCATCGGCCACCATTACTTTCATATTTGGCATGGGAAAAATAAAGAGGTTGAGTCTTTTGGCCATGGTTGAATCTAGAAAATTGTGCGTGCTGCCTGTGTCAATGAGAACCATTACGTTGTTTTTCTTAATATGTCCCCTTAATTTTAGTGTCTAAGGTTGTGATATACCTGTCATGGCTGATAATGACACTTGCGGAGTGATTTCATCATCTACTTCTGGGGAGAATTCTAGGGTGTCTTCTATCCCTTCTATGTCTGAATCATCATTGTTAGAATCATTAGTTGCTTCACAATTATACAGATTTTTTTCTTTTCCATTAACACATCTATGCTTAGGGTCCCATTTTTCGCCACAACGTTTGCACTTGCCCTCCCTCATTCTTTGTATTTCCAAATTAGATTTGTCTCCTTCACGAAGGCGTGGTGGAACATATTTCATGTTATCTTCTTTTGTAGATTGAGGAAACCTTCGTCTCGAATATACTTTTTCTGGTTTTGATAGCCTTTCAAATTTCTTTTCAGCAGCTTTTGCTTTTTGCCTTGCTACTTCTACTGATGTAATTTCATGAAGTTCGATCTCTTCTTGTATATGGATTTTAAGTCCTGAGATGAAAGACTGGATTAGACGAGATTCTGACAATCTCGGTGAGCGTTATGCTGTGAGGGGGTGGGTTGAAATGAGAAATCGATAGGGAAGGGAAGCAGAGTGAGTGGGCATGAGCGTGGCGTAGGAGCTTGAGAGGGGAAGGGCTGTGGGGTGTGAATGTAGTGAGGGAATGAGCGTGAGAATGTTGGGAGGAAAAAAAAAATCTGCAAAATTTTATTTTTTTATTTTTTTTTTAAACCAGGGTTGCTGCCCACAAGCACTTGGTAAAAAAAAAATCTGCAATCTGAAATTCCTTAATTCTGGGTGATCACACAAATCTTGAAGAGCGATGGCTCTGATACCAATGAAGTGTAAAAACTCTGGTAAACTTTATAAGTATATATTATTATTGATAAAAGATGAAAGATGATTACAATGGGGAATCACTGAGGCTTTAAATATAGTCTCGTGGTGTCCCTTGGTGAAGAAGCATGATCTTTGATCATGCCCTTTTACTTAATAAAACCTAAGATAACTATATCTAACTAATAATTGATAAAATATACATAACATATTTTGGGTAAAGAACAACTTCCAAATTGGGAGGACATGTGGGCAACTCTTCGTCAAGAGGAGATCGGAAGAATGTCCAAGATGGGCAACAGCGGCGGAGGAGCCAAGATCAAAAAGGAGGAGGAGGAAGAGGAGGAAGGGACAGAGGCAGCAGCAAGGGAAGAAGAAGAAGGACCTCTCAAAGGTCTGGTGCTTCAGATGTGGCGAATTGGGACATTTCACCAATACTTGTCCTCAGAAGAAGAAGGGTAAGGAAGATTCAAATTCTAAGGCTACGGCAGCGAAGGGGGAAGATGCCAGTGATGATGATATGGCTATGAGTGCTCATGTACCTTGAGAGAAGAGGTAGAGCGACATAGATCTGTCAATTGAGCTACAAATGGTGGGGGCAGGATCCTCGAGGTGCCCAAACTCTTGGATCACATACGAGCTACGAGAGCCCTTAAAGATAGTAGCAAGATGACTAGAGTCAGCTGGTGCAGAGGATTATGGAGGCACGATGGCAGTGAGGACGCTGAAGACTGGAACAACGTAGTGCAGAGGCAGCAGCGCAAAGGCTCATGGGACTTCAGCGGCACAGAGGGGCAGTGCTTATGCAGTGCAGAGTAACATCAGCGCAAAGCGTCAGAGGGTCAACACAGTTCAGCAGCAGAGGGTGCTTGAGTATCAAGATGCAACCAAACTAATTTGTTTGTCAGTGTTTTGGGTGATTTCCTTCAGTTGCTTACTTCTCAGCAACTGAGTTGTAGTGCAGCCGTTAACAACGGCAATGCTATGGGCAGCATTTGAGAGGGAGCTGCAGTACAGATGAGCCAGTGACTATGGCAGAGCTATGGGCAGCAGTACAGAAGGCAACAACGTAGTGGATGAGGGGCAGTAGGTCGAGCATCAACAGCACAAGGGATCGATGCCATGGATCAGAGTAATGCTTCTAGAGTGAAAAGTTGCTAGAGCACATTCCTCGTTAAGGAGTGTTGATTTTTGGGTAGCATCGGATGTGCTCTAGCTCCGAAACTTTGTGGAGGGGCTAGAACACATGAGATCTTCAAGACCCAGAAATCGTTTGGAGAAATTCCACCCAGTGTGAAAGTTATTCAAATAATTAATTAATTTAATGGAGAACCTAAGTCTAACTTAGTGAAATTAAATAATTAAAGTGAATTAATTAAAACATGTGGGTGAGAATGTTCTAAGTGACGTGGATCAAGTCTTTTCTAATCTTAGCCATTGATTAGAGTTTAGATCACGGTCGTTGATTGTTCAACGAGAAAAGTATTAAAAGGAGGCTTGGGGTCAGTTGGAGGATATACACAGAGCGGTAGCACTTGAGCTAAGTCGAAAATCTGGGGCACGGTTTGCTGAGAATTTTCAAGTGAGCTTGCAATGTAGTGAGGGGTAGATCGACAAAGGGATTTCTATATCCGAGGCAGAGAATACAATTACAGAGAGGCAGATCCGTACCAGAGAGGTCGAGCATTCGAAGAAGGGTGACGTAGAGGCAGCATAGGCCCAGCAAGGGTGACGAAGACCCAGCCAAGCTCATGCGGAGCCAGTGCACAGGTTGACGCAGTCACAGGAGGCTGACGCAAGCCAAGAGGGGCTAACGCAGAGCCAGAGGCCGCAACGCTAGGGTTTCAGTGGGTCAGAAAGGGCTCGTATTTAGCAGATCAGACAGAGTGACGCAGCCACATTGAAGGGTGTTGCAGTGAGTGTGTAGGCACCTGTGGGGTTCCTCATTCTCAGCTGGATCAGCGATATTTTCTGTCTCCAGAGATAGAGGTACATCTGCCAGGATTTCTCTGTTGGGCAAACCACTACTGGTGCCCTTGTTTGTATTCAGAATTATGCATAATAATAAAACCTTGTTGCACAGGTTTTCCTGCATTGGGTTTTTTCGGGGACATTTGTCCAAAAAATATTGTGTCCTTTGTCATGTGTGCTTAATTCTTCAGTACTTGATTTGTATGTAAGTGTCGGCAACAATAGTATTTACTTTGATGTTTTACTGAATAAATCAGGAAAATAACTTGTTAATTAAATTATATAAGTAGGAGAATTAAATCAGAATACTGCAGTAGGGTTTCTGTAATAAGGATTCAGAAATTTTCACAGAAGAAGCACATCCTTGAGAAGGTTTGACTTGGTCTTAGAAGGGTCTTGGTCTTTGGTCTAAAGGTCTTGGAATTTGTCATTTGAAGAACCTATAAGAGAAGATATTTTTTGTGGGTTTTCCTCTCTTGGAGAGGTTTTGGCCTTGGCTAGCAGTGTACATCTTGTGTTCTTGTGTACTATTGATCTTAGTGTTTTGGTAGTTGTTTGATGATAAGAACAACATAATAATAAGAGAAGAAGAAGCTAATAATAAGGAAAAGTAAAATAATATCACACGCAGTTATCAAGTCACAGAGAAATCACTTCAATTGTAGCCCTATTGATTTCTCAACAGTCCCTAGCTTCAACCCTGCAACTTCGGCCTTATATTTGGTACAAAAACCCTAAGTTAGCTCCTCAAGAGATCCTCCTTTGAGCAAGAAAGATCCTTCCAATGTCAACGAGGTCAAAACAGAGTATTTTCTCTTATAACAACTTGATACTACAACTCGATCTCCTACAATTTGGACTTGCAATTTCGGCCTTCCTTGAAGTTACAAAAACCCTAGATTTTGCATGTGTGAGAGAGATAGAGCCCAAAAACAGATTTTCTTCCTTCTTGGATTATTCTTGCTTTCTAGACCTTCACTCTTCCTTCCTTGATATTCCCAACTTCATATCAAACTTGTTCTTGAGACATCAAACTTGTGAGTGTGAGAGTGCCAAATGAGGTCGAGGGTCGAATTCCTTTTTTTAGGCCGACTTGTAGTTTTCAGGGCCAACTTGTACTTTGGAGGTTACCAGGGCATTCTAGACTCAAAATAAATTCTTTTACAAGGTACATCTTGCTTGGAAGGGTCTTATAATCAATGTTGACTTTCTTGACTCGTAACAATAAATCCTATGACCTAACAAACCCTAGAAGTATGAAGAACATGCTTTTACCTAGAAGACCATCAATAAGGAGTATGAAACCCATGATTTAAAATAATACCTTTTCTTTCTTCTTTTGTTTGTGACATAAGATATACATATTGAAATGAATACAACAACAATTATGAAAACTGAAACTAGTTACATTTCCAACACCTCCCAATCTTGAAATCCTGAAAACTAATAAGTCTATTAGATTTTAAGTGGGATCTAACGTTTTACTTTCTCCATATGAAGTTGAATGAGGTTGAAACCACTCTCAAAGATCCTAAAACAAGTAATATAATGCTAAAAATTTAAACATTATCATGTATCCTCCATTTCATCCTTTTTTTTATGAACTTAACATTAACATTAATTACATAGCATTAGTAGGGTCCTAGGATTGAATATCAAGCTTTCCCACTCATAAATTATTGGTTTTAGGCAAAATTCAAGGGCATGCACACAAGCACCCCCTTGAGGGAAACACATCTCCCATATTAGTAAAACATTCCCCTATGTTTCTGGTCAGGTGCCTAGTGTAAAAGCTCAAAAATGAAAGTGCTCGGAATTGATTGCAAACTGAATGACCACGACTGGCCCGTCACCAGGAATCCGACGCACTTCATTTCGACGAAAACCAACTCCGAATGAAGAAGTTATAGCCCGTTGATCGCCGTTCAGAACAGGGGAATTTTTAAAAAAAAATTGCAGAACAAAGACAGGTTCATTAAATAGCATCCTAGTCAGCAGGTAGGGAATATTCTTCAGTTTTTGCCCAGTGGCACTGTGACAAGAGTCACAACAAGATTTGACTATTTGGTTGGAAAGAGAAACTTTTTTAAGGATCTGCTCCGAAGGTTGAATTCAAAATTTTTTTTAATATATGGATGGGTAGCGAACCAGAGGTTGACACATGGTGCAGCCAGGGGCCACCACGTGTGCCCCCTTTAGTGTGCACCACCACATGCCCCCAACTCCAAGGTTGAATTTCCTATTTATTCTATGGTGGCATAGTCCAAAGAGTTAATCCAAAGTCAAAACATTATAGTCGGAATTACATTATATATGCCAAGGTTTATATATTATGGAGCGCATTATATATATATATATATATATATATATATATATATATATATATATATATATATTACAAAGTTTGCAGATTATCTGAAGTCCGAAAGTAATTACATATACGGCGCATATTTCATAAACCAAAGTTCGTGGCATTATTCCAAAGTTCAAAGTTAAACTATGGTATAGTTAATATCAGAGAAAAAGTTTATACCACAAGCTGGGCGGAGGTCAGGGCTCGACCCTACGATCTCCCCCAAACCACCGACGCTCTGTGCCAATAGACCACGAGTTGAGACTTAACCCATTACAGCGGCCACATCTATTTGAATTTCAAAGGATTCTCCAGTGGGGGTTTGGAGGGGGCTAGTCCCCTCCCCATGCGACCAAACCACGAAGACCACAGGCGAGCGAAAGTTTAATGGCGGGATTTAAATGTTAAACGCGGATTAATTAACAAAATCTGTAGTTTAAAATTGTTTAAACTATGATTTGTATTAAACCCTGCTTATCACGCTTATCCACATTAATCCGCAGTTTAGTCTTAATTAACTCACAAATTAACTTGGCAGGTTTTTCAACAGTTCCTCCAGTTTCGGCAGACTGCCAACTTTGGCGGTCTTAACTGGAGTCTTCTCCAGTTTTGGAGGAGGATTCTAGGGAAAATTTAAATTGACCATATCTTGAGCAATTTTCGACCAATTTTGGCTCAGGAAGAGTCATTCCTAGCATATTAGCATGCTCTAAGTCCATTGGTAAAGGTTGCAGAGGCAGAGGAGCAATTCTAAAAGTGTTTTTGTCACTTTGAAGAAAAAGGAAGCCTCGGGCCACCAAGAAGGAAGGCCATGCCAAGATCAGCTGAAGGCCAAATTGAGAGAATGAATAGTCATTTCTGATAGATTTTGACATTCTGGACTCATTGGAGTATTTCACAGGCGCTGTAAGTTAATGTAAATAGCAATTTTTGCACTTTTGAGCTAATACAGAGGCCCAAGCCATGGAAGCTGGACCAAGGAGATGTAGCCCGGGAAGGGTGAACTCCTTCATCAAAACTTTGTGTTGATGGATCAATTGTGACGGTTTGTTGTGTATTAAATTGATGTTGTTCAACATTTGATTTTCATACTTTATGCTCTTGAATTCACTCATAAAACTCAATTAATTTACCTGTTTGACACACATAAGCAACAAGGAAATCTATGCACATCAAACATAAGATCAACAAATAAATTTTAAATCTGAAGATGAAATTAGCACAGCAAAACTAACATTCATACTCAGATCAAGTTGGTATCAGAGCTTGGTTGAAAGGCAAGATTAGTTGCTTGATACTTGCTTGAGTTTTGTGCAAGTTAAACGGTTGCAAATTTGTGATGTTGAAAAGGTTAAAGTTGCAAAAAGGTGAAGGGAAATTGTTGGTTGCAAGTCCTGAGATTATGACCAAAAAAAGGAGAGCTACAAGAGCACCATCTCCACCCAAAGTTTCACTCATAGCTGCACTTGAAGCACCTCAAGTTTTGTCTCAAGAAGTTGAGCTGGAATCCATAGCCATCATGTCAGGTGTTGGAAAAACTGAAGGTCATTCAGAAGAGGATGATGTCAAGAGAGACTTCAATGACATAAAGAGGATAGTTAAAATTATGTTTGATGCATTTACTGTTGGGATAGCAAGAGGAGGTTCTAAGCCTCCACATGGAGAAGGAACTTCAAATGATAAGAAGGATGAAGAGAAGAGTTCAAAGGATAGTGGAGGAAAGTCACCTCCATCTCCACCATCTCATCATCCTCATTTTCACCATCAGCATCATCTTCCACTTCCACCACAAAAACCACTCACACTCGCTCAAAAGCCACAAGAGGAAAAACACCCTTACTCAAACTTGATGTCAAATTTGAGCTTCCAATGTATAATGGCGAGATAAATGCAGAAAGATTGGACAATTAGATACGTCAATTGGAGATTTACTGCAGGATTCAGAACCTTCATGAAGATGACATAAAAATTCAGCTGGCTTCTTTGAGGATGGAAGGATCTGCACTTGTATGGTGGGAAGCAAGGACTCAAGAAGAGATTAAAAACTACATTAAGATCATGTCTTGGTCAAGTTTTATTGCTACCATTAAAAGGCAATTCTATCCCTTAGCTTACAAAGGTCATTATGGATTGGCAAAATTTTAGACAGTTGGCAAAATGTGCAAGATTATACTCATGAATTTAGGAGAAGCACTCTTATTTTGGGTATTAATTTATATTCTCAAGAAACTTTGTTAAAGTACATTGGGGGTTTGCACGGTTACCTTAGGCACACTATTCTCATGTTTAATCCCACAAACAGAGATGAAGTTTGTGTTCAAGTTACACACTTAGAAGCAAGAGGGAAACAGAACATAAATGAGAAGAGTGAAAGTGAGGGTATAGGAAGGGAAAGTTTTATGGAAGAGGAAAGAGAAATAGCTATGTCAAAAGAGAGAAGGAAAAATTCACATGCAAACATTGTCTGAAGAATGACCATGATGAAGACCATTGTTGGCAACTTCATCTAGAGTTGAAGCCAAACAAATTGAAGGCCAAAGAAAAGGGGAAATTGTTGCTATAATTGAACATGACTTCGGGTCAGATTCAGGAGATGAGACAAAGATTACAGCCATGCATTTGAAAGGTAAACATATAGCAAGCACTAGTTCTTCAAATTGTTCAAATGTCACTCAAGATGAAGATACAAGAATAGAACTTTTCCATATTAGAGTTGTCTCTAAACATACCAAGATTGATACACTTTTTGATAGTGGGTCACAAGCTAACTTGATTTTTGAAGACTTGGTTACGCAGCTAGACCTTGAAACTGTTGTCAGACATCCAAGACCTTATCCTTTAGGTTGGATATGCAAGAATGCGAACTTGCAGGTTACAAGGAAGTGCATACTAAGATTCGCCATCAATTCAAACTTTTTTGATGAAGTTGAACTTGATGTGGTGTGGCTTGAGATATCAGATATTGTATTGGAAATTCCTTATCTGTATGATAGGAAAGCAGTATTTCATCACCATGAGAATAAGTATCACTTGTTTAAAGATGGTATTGAGTACATAATTAGAGAGCATAAAAGTTTGTTTCTTATACATGCAAGAAAAATGGATAGTGAATGCAAGTCAAAATCTGACATTGTTAATGATCAAACAAAGAGATGTTTTGAATCAAACTTTTCAAAAAGATGCTTATGCTTGTAATGAGATGTTTCAAGATTCTAGCAGGTTGCCTTTGAAAGGAGGTAAACAAGATGCAAAACATTTGCAACAGTCAACATCAGTGTTGAGCAGTGTTGGAAACAAGATGCCGTACAAGAGAGTGCAAAGGTCAAAAAGAAAGCGACAAAGCAGCGTAACAAAGAAGGCATGGGTTCCACAAATGCTAGTTTTTGGTTTCCAAAGGGTACATGGCAATGGCAAAGATACTTGGTGAAGAGTCGACGCAAGTACAAAGCGAGATCAGTTAAGAATCACCATGGTGACAGTGTGCAACGTGACACAGTTTTTAAGTTTCCTTTGATTAATGACCAAGGTAGGAACAAGATGGTTTCTGCAAGAAAAGCTTGTTGCTCTGCAAATTCATGGGAATTGCATCAATGACAGCAAGAGAAGGTCGCAAGAATCAAGGAAAAAGCTTACTTTTTGTGAAAAGCTTCATTTGATGAAAATGGGAAAAATTCAATGGATAGAGACTGGAAGGGTGAGGGAACAGTACCCTCATCCACATGATCAATAATCAAAGAGCTTTTGGGGTCCAAAAGGCTTCTAGTGGAGAGGAATGATTAGGTGCTCAGTGTAAAAGCTCAAAAATGAAAGTGCTCAGAATTGATTGGAAACTAAACAACCACGGTCGGCCTATCGCTAAGAATCCGGCGCACTTCGTTTCGACGAAAACCAACTCTGAATGAAGAAGTTATAGCGCACTGACCGTCGTTCAAAACAGAGTTGATGACATGGCAGCCCAGTCAGCATGCAGGGAATATTCTTCAGTTTTTGCCCAGTGGCACTATGACAAGTTTCACAACAAGATTCACCAGTTTGGTTGGAAAGTGAAATTTTTTTAAGGATCTGCTCCTAAGGTTGAATTTGATTTTTTTTTATATATGGATGGGTAGCCAACTAAAGGTTGACACGTGGTGCAGCCAGGGGCCACCACGTGCCCCCTCTGGTGGACCCTCTCCAACTCTAAGGTTCGGATTTCATATTTATCATATGGTCGAATTTAATTATATGGTGCCATAGTCCAAAGAGTTAATCCAAAGTCGAAATTACATTATATATGCCAAGGTTTATATATTATGGAGCGCATATATATATATATATATATATATATATAGATATATTACAAAGTTTTCAGATTATCCAAAGTCCGAAATTAATTACATATATCGGGGCATATTTCATAAATCAAAGTCCGTGGCATTCTTCCAAAGTTCAAAGTTAAGCTACGGTATAATTTATATCAAAGCAAAAGTTTATACCACAAGTTGGGCGGAGGTCAGGGCTCGACCCCACGACCTCCCCCAAACCACCGACACTCTGTGCCAATAGACCATAGGTTGAGACTTAGCCCATTACAGCGGCCACATCTATTTGAATTTCAAAGAATTCTCCAGCAGGGGTTTGAAGGGGGCCAGCTCCCTCGCCATGCGACCAAACCACAAAGACCACAAGCAAGCGAAAGTTTAATGGCGGGATTTAAATGTTAAACACGGATTAATTAACATAATTCGTAGTTTAAAAAAATTTAAACCATGATTTGTATTAAACTCCACTTATCGTGCTAATCGTGCTTATCCACATTAATCTACAATTTAATCTTAATTAACTCACAGATTAACTTGGCAGGTTTTTCGGCGATTCCTCCAGTTTCAGCAGACTGTCAACTTTGGCGATCTTAACTGGAGTCTTCTCCAGTTTTGGAGGAGGATTCTAGGGAAAAATTAAATTAACCATATCTTAAGCAATTTTCGACCAATTTTGGCTCAGGAAGAGTCATTCCTAGCAGATTGGCATGCTCTGAATCCGTTGGTACATGTTGCAGAGGCAAAGGAGCAATTCTACAGGTGTTTTTGTCACTTTGAAGAAAAAGGAAGCCTAGGGCCACCAGGAAGGAAGGCCATGCCTAAACCAGCTGAAGGCCAAATTGAAAGAGTGAATAGTCATTTCTGATAAATTTTGACATTCTGGACTCATTGGAGTATGTTTCAAGAGTTGTAGATGAATGTACACAGCAATTTTTGCTCTTTTGAACTAATACAAAGGCCCAAGCCATGGAAGCTAGACCAAGGAGATGTAGCCCAGGAGGGGTGAACTCCTTCATCAAAACTTTGTATTGATGGATCAATTGTGATGGTTTGCTGTGTATTTTGTTGTTGTTGTTCAGCATTTGATTTTCATACTTTATGCTCTTGAATTCATTCATAAAACTCAGTTAATTTACCTGTTTGACACACATAAGCAACAAGGAAATCTATGTACATCAAGCATAAAATCAGCGAATAAATTTAAATCTGAAGATGAAATTAGCACAGCAAAACTAACATTCATACTCAAATCAGTTTCCCCAAAAGGGGAACGAGGGTAAATGTTTCCCCAAGTGTCTTCCCATTCCGAGAGCATGGGAAACATGCAAAACATGCCCCCGGCGCTAAAGGAATGCTAGGATGTATCCCTCTGGAACACTACCATACACCTTTCTTTGGAAAACTGCCCTACCTACTTGCAATATTAGCTTACTCCCCTAGAAGTCATATCAAATTTGTCACCGGAAAGATGGTTTTCTAGCTTATTCCCCATAGACATGTAACTATCACATTCAAGACCATGTGGAAGTCCCAAAGAATTTGATGGCCCACGGCTTCAGCAGTGTAAATCTTAATGGACGAAGCCAGGAGCAACTCTGTAATGAATATGGAAAAATAGACATGTCATTTAATAACAATAAAAGAAAAAAATTGATCCTATAAAAATCATTCTAACATGCTGCAAGAGGTTAATTAAGAACCTTTGAATGAAGATTTATTTCTAACAACCCACAGCAGCAAACAAGCATAAGGAATAGGAATAGGTTGATCGTGGCAGCAGAATTCTTGTGGGGCTTGACACCATCATTGGGATGGATGGAGTTCATATTCTTTCGCTTCCCTTGATCCAATTTCTACAAGGGTGGGGTTGCTTCTTCCTTGCTGATATTGGCCTCCCACTAGACACAGGACTCTCCACAACCCGCTAGATGCACGTTGACAAGTTGGACATACCTCAGATTTGGTGTTCGAATGGGAAAGATATTGTCATCATTTATGCCATGTTGGAATTATCTTGACGAAACAATCTGACACTCTCACTTGGGATGGATGCACAAATGGAAAATCTATCTCTGCTAAGAAGGCCTATACATTTATTATAGAATGCAACCATCAGACCCTGGGTTATATCTGGTTAGCTAGTATGTGGAGATGGGATGTTCCAATGAAGTTAAAATGTTTCATCTGGGTCATTTTTCATAATAAAATCCTCACATAGGAGAATTTCCTCAAGAGAGGATTGTAGGGCATGGGATTTTCCCACTGTGCAGATTAGCTATTGAGGAGGTAAACCATCTTTTCCTGCACTGTTATTTTTGTTGAAATTTGGTTACTGGAGGACAGGTGGTTCCCTAAGGCTTTGATCTTTGGCCTAGGGAAAAATGTCCAAAAGAATTTAATTTTTCTCCTAAAGTGACTTTATAAAGTTATAAAGTCAAATCTAATTTAAAAAGTGACTTTAAGTGATAAAACTACTAAAGTCTAATTTTAAAGTGACTTTAATAAAGTCAATGTAAAATTAGAAAGGAAAAGTGACTTTGGAAATAAATGACTAAGTGGGTCTTTATTAAAGTGGGGTGAATTGAAAAATAGAAAGTGAGATTTAAATGAGCATTCAATCTCAGCCCCAGATCTAAAGCTTTTTCAGCCATTGGATTTAGGGATTCCCTAAAACTCACTTAGGATTAGGTTAAAGGAGGAAAAGGTCATTCATTCTTTCATGAGAAGATTGAGAGTGGAAGAGAAGGAGAGCTAGAGACATTTTTTGAAGAGAGCTTGAGAAGGTGAAGGAGAGGCACACTCAGCAAATCCGTACAGCAGCAAGAGGGCACGGTTTTTGAGGCAGCAAAAGGCTGCGCGAATATCGAGGCAGTAAGGTCGTACAATAGCACAAAAACCGAGACAGATGTCCATACAGCGGTTTTGAGGCATGATTTTCGAAGTGAAAGGCAGCACGATTTTTTAGGAAAAGTACATCAGCAAAGGGCTCGATTTCCAAGGTGGCTGGGCATGTTTTTCGAGGCAGCCAGCACAATTTTTCAAGAAAGACAGCCTGTTGTAAATTCCGTACATTTCGTACAGTCCATGTGGCCGTACAGCTAAGTTCTGGGCACGAATTCCTAAATTGTCATTTGCTGTAATAAATTTCTGTTTTGAGCTTTTTTGCTATTCTGGCACGTTTTCCAAGGCGGAGGCAAGCACGGAAAACTAGATAAGTCTGTAATTAATTTGCTGGAATTTTTCCTGTATATTTCACCTCTCTGTAAAAGCATTTTTCAGAAATAAGAAGGAGCTTTCAAATTGGTTTTCCCCCAGAGTTGTAGGGAGTTTTTCCAGAGTCACCTTGACCAAAAATCACTGTGTTGAAATGTGTTGAATGGCTATTTGAGTCTGCTGATTTTTATTTCTGCATTTTCCAGCATTGTGAAAAATTTCCATAATTTGTGTTTTCAGCAAATATTTATTTTCCAGCTTGTTGAATGTAAAGTTATGGGAAAGGGCATTTAACTAATTGGAGAAATAAGGTGAAACTGAAAACCGGGGTGGGAAAACAGAAATTTCTACATGGTATCAAAGCTTGGGTGCTGGAAGTGCAGTTTGGGACAGCAAAGGAGAAAAATACAGTCTGCTGATTTTTCACTCAGAAAATCCCAACAAGCTAATTTTTCACACACAGAAATTTTATCCTTACTACAGCAGTGCTATTTTCAGTTTTTAGGATAGCAAGGATGTCATTGGGATTGAGGGTAGAGGATAGGTTGAATGGGCATAGTAACTACAGTGTTTAGAAGGAGAGAATGCAAAGTATCTTTGAGGAGGCAGAAGTCTGGGATGTCATGGTCCATACTGCACAACAACCTGTTGTTGTGCCTACTGATGCTGTTCAGTTGGCAGCGTATAATAAAAAGAATAACAAGGGTAAGAAACTGATTCTAGACGGAATCAAAGACCACTGCATTCCTCATGTGAGAGGAAAGAGAAATGTTCATGAGATGTGGACAACATTGACCAATCTCTACCAGAGTACCAATGAGAACAGAAAAATGGTCCAAAGGGAGAAGCTGAAGACCATTAAGATGGGTAAGACAGATAGTGCAGCTGGATATCTCACAAAAATTACTAATGTGAGAGATGAGTTGACAGCAGTTGGAGAGGTCATTCCACCCACTGAGTTGGTGCGGATTGCAGTGAATGGCCTCCCCAGTTCATGGCTGAACTTTGCTGATGGGGTTTGTGCATGTGAGACCCTTCCCACGTGGTTGAGGTTTTGGGATGATTGCATTCAGACAGAAATCAGGAAGAATCAGCTTAGGGCATCCAAGCCAGTTGAGCAGGATAAGGATGTAGCACTGTTGGCAGGAGGCAAGAAAGGCAAGGGAAAGAAGCAAGCTTCCACAAGCAATGGTGGGGGCAAAGGCAAAGGTAAAGGTAAACAGGAGAACACGCAGAAGGACTATTCCAAGGTGAAGTGTTGGAATTGTCAGAAGATGGGACACTATGCAATTGTGTGTCCGGAGAAGAAGAAGAAGGGGAAGAACCAGGGCTTTACGGATCGCTTTGACCGGAAGTTTGGGTTCATTGCTTGTGAGTCCACTGGTGCAAGATCACCTGCCATGGAGGTTGAGAGGGATTGTGCATTTCCCTCCACTAGCAAAGCATCGTCAGGTATCTGGTATGTTGACAGTAGGGCTTCACGTCATATGACAGAGTCCGTGAGTACTTCTCAGAGCTTTCAGAGAGTGGCACTGATATAGAGGTAGTACTCGGAGATGACAACGTTGTTAGAGCAGTCGGTGTGGGGACATTAACATTTGATAGGGAACCCAAACCTCCCTTGAAGGTGTCAGATGTTCTATATGTGCCAAGGATGAGGAAGAACCTCATATCCGTCTCAGCTTTGGAGGACAGAGGATATGAGATATTGTTCAGGAGAGGACAGTTACTGATATATCCCAGGGGTGCTCCAGCTGATTCAGCTAGAGTGATTGGTGTACGCCATGCAAAGGTGTACAAGTTTGCATTTCAGCCCCTTTTGGCATTAAGCAGTAGTACCGACAGCAGAGCTAGCAGTTCAGAGCTGTGTGAGATTTGGCACCGCAGGATGGGGCACATGTATCATGGAGCCTTGAGGACATTGCGGGAGATCATTACAAGTGTGCCAGATTTCAGTACTGATCACTTTGATACTTGTAGAGGATGTGTGATGGGCAAGTTTGCCAAATCCCCTTTTCCCAGCAGTGACAGCAGAGCGACTGGGATACTTTATTTGATTCATTCTGATGTGAGCAGTCGGATGTCTCATGTTTCCTTGAGTGGATATGAGTATTATGTATTATTCATTGATGATCACTCCAGGAGGACCTGGATTTATTTCTTGAAGACCAAGAGTGAGGCCTTCAAGCGGTTTCTGGAGTTCAGAGCTCTTGTGGAGACCCAGACAGGTCGGAAGATCAAGTCCCTGAGGTCGAACAATGTAGGAGAGTACACCCTTGGAGAATTTGTTGACTATTGTGCGGAGGCAAGCATTAGGAGGGAGTTCACTATTCCTTACAACCCCCAGCAGAACGGAGTTGCGGAGAGGAAGAACAGATCCATCGGAGGGGCTGCCAAAGCCATGTTACATGATCAGGGGTTGCCATTGTTTTTGTGGGCAGAGGCCTGCAACACTGCTGTTTATTTGCAGAACAGGAGTTCGCATCGTGCCTTGGGGCATATGACTCCGGAGGGGGCTTTTTCCGGGAAGAAGCCTGATATTGGTCATCTTCGTATCTTTGGGTGTATTGCATACTCCTACATACCCAAGGAGAAGAGGACCAAACTAGAGCCCACCGCAGAGAAGGGTATCTTTGTGGGCTACAGTGAGACCTCAAAGGCCTTTCGGATTTATATTCCCGCACAGAGGAAAGTTGTTGTCAGGCGGGATGTGAAGTTCGAGGAGGACAGGGCCTTTAGGAGGTCACGGGAGTTAGAGTATCTGGATCAGCCAGACCCTCAGCAGCAGCTGAGTCAGTCACAGGGATCCAGTGGGCAGGGATCAGGAGGATCCGAAGGTACATCTATGACGATGTCTGGTCCGTCAGTGAGCAGTGGCTCACAGAGTCAGAGGGGTGGTGCTTCGGGCAGCATGCAGAGCAGTCCACAGAGCAGTTCACTAGGGAGTCCACTGATGGATAGTTCACATGGTACTTCAACATCTACAGGTTCAGGTGCAGGTAGAAGGACAACAGACAGACAGTCAGGAGTTCATGCTTCTGATGATGATGATGAGGAGGAGTTTCATTCTCCAATGGGAGAAGTATGCTCAGGGAAGAGGAATCCCAAGTGGCTTCAGGACACCTTGAGAGAGGCCACATCTGTTGTTGGGCCTAAGAGGCCAGTCAGAGAGAGCAGACCACCTGAGAGGTTTTGTAGCTATATGGCAATGGCTGCCAGCATCCTTGACTCTGAGCCTTCTAGCTATGAGGAGGCAGCTAGCCAGCAGGTCTGGAGAGAGGCCATGCAGGAGGAGTATTCTTCTATCATGAAGAATGATGTTTGGGAGGTGGTGCCGAGGCCTGAGGGCAAATCCATGGTTACTTCTAGATGGCTTTACAAGGTAAAGCATGCTGCAGATGGCAGCATTGAGAAATTCAAAGCGAGGTTTGTGGCTAGAGGGTTCTCCCAGGTAGAGGGAGTTGATTATGATAAGACCTTCACTCTCGTGGCTCGATATACTTCGATCCACTCCATTATATCGATAGCAGTAGAGATGGGTTGGAAGATCCACCAGATGGATGTGAAGACCGCATTTCTCAATGCCTTCATACAGGAGGAGGTGTACATTGAGCAGCCACAGGGCTTTGAGGTGCATGGGAAGGAGTCCCATGTGTGCAGACTGAAGAAGGCCCTTTATGGCCTGAAGCAAGCTCCCAGAGCTTGGTACTCCAGGATAGATACTTACTTGCAGAAGATGGGTTTCACAAAGAGTGAGGCAGATACGAACCTTTACTATATTGTGATAGGTGAGGAGCCTCTCATTCTGGTGCTGTATGTGGATGACTTAGTCATTACAGGTGCAGAGAGACTCATAGAGCACTACAAGAGAGATCTTGCGGCGGAGTTTGAGATGAAGGACATCGGCTTGATGCATTACTTTTTGGGTTTGGAGGTGTGGCAGGAGGAGGGGCATTTCTTCCTGGGGCAAGGGAAGTATATTGTGGATATCCTTGGCAGATTCCACATGGAGGATTGTAAACCCATGTCGACATCGATGATCACCAACTGGAAGAAGCTTCATGCTTCGGATTCCGAGTTGGTGGATCCCACATTGTACAGACAGCTGATTGGTTCCTTAATGTATTTGGTCAACACTAGACCAGATATTTGTTTTGCAGTCAACACGATGAGTCAGTTTATGTGTGAGCCTAGGAAGGTTCACTGGGTGGCTGCAAAACACATTTTGCGGTACTTGCAGGGGACAGTGGATTATGGTCTGGACTACAGGCAGGGGGATGGAGTGAGATTGGGAGGTTATACTGATTTTGATTGGGCAGGTTGTGCTTTTGATAGGAAGAGCACTTCAGGGTGCTGTTTTGGGTTGGGTTCGGCAGTGGTGTCATGGTTCAGCCGGAAGCAGCAGTCAGTAGCATTGAGTTCAGCGGAAGCAGAGTATATGGCAGCCAGTCTAGCTAGTTGTGAGGCCATTTGGCTTCGCAAGATGTTGTTTGGCTTATTTGGTTAGCCATTGAGACCTTCAGTGATATACTGTGATAATCAGAGTTGCATTAAACTCACGAATAATCCAGTATTTCATGACAGGTCAAAGCATATTGGCATCAGATATCACTTCATCAGAGACTATGTTCAGAAGGGAGCTGTGAAGCTTGAGTATATTCCCACTGATGAGCAAGTGGCAGATATTCTTACCAAAGTCTTACCACGGGGCAAGCATGTTTACTTCAGAGACAAGATGGGTGTGGTGAGGAACACCTTCCTTAGTAAGAGGGAGTGTTGAAATTTGGTTACCTGAGAACAGGTGGTTCCCTAAGGCTTTGATCTTTGGCCTAGAGAAAAATGTCCAAAAGAATTTAATTTTTCTCCTAAAGTGACTTTATAAAGTTATAAAGTCAAATCTAATTTAAAAAGCGACTTTAAGTGATAAAGTTACTAAAGTCTAATTTTAAAGTGACTTTAATAAAGTCAATGTAAAATTAGAAAGGAAAAGTGACTTTGGAAATAAATGACTAAGTGGCTCTTTATTAAAGTGGGGTGAAATAAAAAATAGAAAGTGAAATTTAAATGAGCATCTAATCTCAACCCTAGATCTAAAGCTTTTTCAGCCATTGGATTTAAGGATTCCCCAAAAGTCACTTAGGGTTAGGTTAAAGGAGGAAAAGGTCATTCATTCTTTCATGAGCAAATTGAGAGAGGAAGAGAAGGAGAGCTGGAGACATTTTCTGAAGAGAGCTTGAGAAAGTGAAGGAGAGGCACACTCAGCAAATCCGTACAGCAGCAGGAGGGCATGGTTTTTGAGGCAGCAAGAGGTTGCACAAATATCGAGGCATCAAGGCCATACAACAGCACGAAAATCGAGATAGCAGTCCATACAGCGGTTTTGAGGCACAGTTTTCGAGAAAGGCAACACGGTTTTCAATGAAAAGTACAACAGCAAAGGGCTCAATTTCCAAGATGGCTAGGCACGTTTTTCGAGGCATCCAGCACAGTTTTCGAGAAAGACGGCCTGTTGTAAATTCTATAGAGTGCGTACGGCCGTACAGGTAAGTTCTGGGCACGAATTCCTTAACTGTCATTTGCTGTAATAAATTTCTGTTTTGAGTTTTTTTGTTGTTCTGACACATTTTCCAAGGCGGAGGCAAGCACGAAAAACTAGATAAGTCTGTAATTAATTTGCTAGAATTTTTCCAGTATATTTCACCTCTTTGTAAAAGCATTTTCCAGAAATAAGAAGGAGCTTTCAAACTGGTTTTCCCCAAGAGTTGTAGGGGGTTTTTCCAGGGTCACCTTGACCAAAAATCAATGTGTTGAAATGTGTTGAATGGCTGTTTGAGTCTGCTGATTTTTATTTCTGCATTTTCCAGCATTGTGAAAATTTTCCAAAATTTGTATTTTCAGCAAATATTTATTTTCCAGTTTGTTGAATGTAAGGTTATGGGAAAGGGCATTTAACTAATTGGAGAAATAAGGTGAAACTGAAAACCGAGGTGGGAAAATAGAAATTTCTACAATTTTTTTATCTCTGTCTGGAGGGAGGTTTTTAATATTCTCAAGATCATTGAGTCGATAGACAGAACCAAGGTTACTTGGGAGAGGAAGCGGGGAGCGAAAGTGGGAAGTGGGACGGAAGCGAGAGCGAGGAACGACATTTTCAAAAGCTCCCAAGTTGAGAGCGAATAAGGAGCGAATATATATATATATATTGATGCATATATGTGAACAAAAACATGTAGAATGATGAATTAGATATAAAGGCATAAAAACATGGATTAAACCATATAACATCAATCATCTACAAGTTATAATCTTTATCAACCACGTCCACAAGTTACAAGTTCTCATTGATATAGCATGTAAGGGTGCACATAGCCATAATAGAATCGAGTGCAATCTATCTTTGAATTGAAAATACATCAACAAATAGGCTCTAGATGGCCTCTAATATCCAAAAAAATCATGCTACAACAAATAGCTACATATCATCAAAAGCATTGCCTATCTTGGGATCTTTGTCATTAATATCACCCTCTAAGCAATTAAAATAAGATAGAAAAAAATGTAGAAAGTCAAGTCAAGATTTTGTTTGAGTGATGGATACATTTTTAGTAGGGTCATGATAGAGTTTGACAACCAATCACTAACATCAAGGTACATAGAGGGCTTGGTGCTCTTGATTAAATACGAGTCCCATACCCTAGTAGAGGACAAAATCCAATGGAAACATTGCAACCCCCCCAATTCTGAAATCTTGAAGAACTAATAAGTTTGTTGGAGTTTGAGTGAGATCTAAAATTTTACTTTCTCCATATGAAATCCAATGAGTTCGGAACCACTCTCAAACATCTTGAGTCATTTCATGGTAATGTTAAAAGTTTAATATAAGGATGAAATGAAAGATAAAAGAGAATGTCACTTTAACTTTAAGAATTTAACATTACCATGAATTGCATATCAATACTAGGGACATAAGCTTGAATATTAAACTTCTCTACTCAAAAAATCTTGTTTCTTTGAAAAAAAAACTTGCATTTGGAACATCTTTGTGACAAATATTTTGTGGAAAAACCAAGGAGCGAATTTTTTTTGTCGGAGCGCGTTGTCGAGTCACTCCCGATTTGCTCCTGCTCGGAGTGCACTCTGAGAGCAATTCGAAGGAGGGGCAGCCACTCCCCTGCATCCCTGGACAGAACTTCTATAGCAAATTGCATGCAAAACTGGTCCCTCCTTAATAGAGCCTTTAGGGCTCTACCTTTGTACATTTGTTGGGGCATTTGGCGTTGCAGAAACGCCTTCATCTTTGAGAATAAATCTCTAGATCTAACGTTCATTGCGTTGTCTATTGTGGCCTTTTTTATGGAGATTGGCCCTTGGAGTCCTTCCTCCCACGCCTGCAGCTGGTCCCACAGGAACATTGCAGATATCTTCCCTATAGGTTTTTTTGATGGTGCAACTGCGCATGGGGCATGTGGATGGGGTATCTGGAATATCATTTCTACTTGTCTGGAGGACATGGCACAAACAATTGGGCAGAGGTGTTGGCGTTATGGGGGGCAACCAGATGCACCAAATGGTTGGCTATCGATCAGATTCTGATCGCAGGCTCAAAGACTTCCATTGACTGGGCCAATGGACACTCCTCGCTATTTGTCCCTTCCCTTTCCCACTGGATGGAGCGCATTCAAGCCATGTCTACCTTTTTCCCCTCCATCTCTTTCTGCCATATTTTCAGGGAGCAGAATACCTTGGCTGACTCCCTCTCCAAGAAGGGGACCACTGTCAGGGATGCGCAGATGGACTTCGAGATTCTGGTCAATGGCTCTATTAGCAGTGCGGGGTCTTTTTGCTTTTGAATAGACGCTTTGCCTTGCTGTCATCTGTGGCTCGACCAGGGTATGCGCTGCTGGCTTCCTCTCCTGGTGGTCTTGTTGGTTTTCTGGACATATAGGTTTACATATGCCCTGTATTTGGTTCTCTGTTTACTATACTTTGATGTTTGTTCTCTTCTCACGATCCCATATCCTGAGATTATTTGGAACTTTGATGCCTTTCAGAATTATGCACATGTAACTATCTTTTGTTTTGTAATCAAAGATTGTTGTTTTTCGCTTGAATAAAAAAGGCTTGATTTCTGATAGGGGTTTGGTCAAACTTGTCGAAATTTAACCTACTACAATTTCAGGAACGAAACCCTGGCGTAAAACCAAATTAAATGTACATATCATTTTGAATGCGATCGCAATATGAATTATTCTTTTAAGAATGGAATAACACAAGAGAGGAACTTACCAGTGAGAATAAGAACGCTGGCGTCCGGGAATTTGAACTTGTTGATTAACAAGTACTTAATACAGTTGGCATCGTTCGCGCAGCCCTTCAATTCGTGATTGGAATATTTGTAAGAAATGCCGCAGACAACCGCCTTCTTCCTGCCGTGGGAAGAAGGCGGAGCGGGTGAATAGTGCTGGGGACTGACCGCGGGGGCAGGAGGAGCGTGAGGAGCCAATGGCTGCTGGTGGCGCTGACCTCGAGGCGGAACATCGCCGTGCGATTCTGCTATATGAGTGACCGCTTGACACAGAGCACAGCGTATCGACTTCGCCCCCACCGGGAGCTGCAGTGGCGTCAGACAGCCAGAGCAATTCACAAGCAACGGCATCGGCATCGCCATTAATGATCTCTGTACACCTTCGAACGAGATCGGCGGCCTCTTACAGGCAATTCACCACCACTACAGAGTCCGAACCTTCGCTGGGGTACAGCAGCCACTTACAGACGAGCACATTCGTGACATGCGCAATTTCATGGAGCATTACCTACTCCCTAAAAGTAGGTTGCAAGTCAATGTCACTGGAATTTTGTACACACTACTGTAACGTATCTCCAGTGCGTTTTTCTCTGTTTCATAATAGAGGAAGCTACAGTGCACAAGTTGGAATTTTACTCGCATTAATCCTGTAACGTAGCTCCAAATTTGTCCGTGAAAAAAGGTTTAGTGTTGTAATAATGTTTCATCGGTTATCAGAATTTACATTTTACAAGTTTATATTGATTTAAACTTTCGATTAATTTTTTATATATATAATTTTGGTTTAAATGATTTTGATTCATTTAAAATTGTATATTTTTAAATAAATTTGTATTTATGACCGGTTTGAAAAATGTTTTTTTTTTCAGTGTAATATTTGTATACTTATAGTTATTTGTATTTATGACCGATCTGAAAAATGTTGTTTGTATATTTGTTGTTATGGTACGGCTCATAAGATATCTAAAAAGACTTGAGGAAATGGGAGTAGGTAGATGGCCTAATGTTATCTTCAAGGAAGACATGAGTGAAATAAAGAAAACATGGATGAGACAAAACTACACATGAATGCAAAAATGGGATATCTACCTCAATGCTTGTCCCACAAATAGCAAGGAGCTAAAGAATTTTGTCATGGAGAAGTTTAGTAAACAAATATGGGAAAGAAGTTGGGTAGAACAAAGAAGCACTGCATTGAAGAATTCAACCCTAAGTATGATCTACAGCAAAAATAGTACATTGGAGCTAACATTCCATGTAGGGCAGAGGTTCTTATTGCTTAATTAAGAACCAACTGGCATCAAATTCTGTGGAGGGCAAAGGTTCTTATCGCTCAATTAAGAACCAACTCACATCATCTTTTGTGTGAAAAAAGATGGTGGAAAAGGCCTAAAGAAACTTGAGAAGTACTGTGTACATTTTGCACGTCTGGGGTAGTGGAATAGGAAAAACCTTTCATTTTGGAATGTGATGCGTTCAAAGACATCAGAGAAAGTTATGGAAATATGTTAGCATCGGTTTCTTGGCATTGTCTTTTCAGTGATGAGATTGTTGGAAGGTTGGGCCAGCTCATCATTAATTTGAATAAGAAAAGCACTGAAATGCAAAAACATCAGAGAAAGTTGTGGGAATATGTTAGCATATGCATTGTCTTTTCAGCGATGAAATTGTTGGAAGGTTGGGCCAGCCATCATTAATTTGAATAAGAAAAGGACTGAAATGTAAAAAGCCAAAAACAAGAAACTCATGGTCTCATAGACTATTTTTAGTCTACTTTAAAATTTCATTACACTTCATTTCTTAGTAATTATATATTAAATTTTATAGAAATAAACTAAGTAAGATATTTTTATAGTTTTTATAACTCAACATTTTGTCGATATAAAATTAAAAAATAATGATAGTGAAGTGTTGTGAAATTTTTGGGCACTAAAATATCTTATGAAATTTACTTTTAAATTTTTATTATAAAATTTTTAAAAATATATATTTAATTATAAAATATATTTACTTTAAATTTTATATATATATATATAGTGAATGCTATATATGCATATTTTTATAGCTAAAAATATTGTTTTTTTAAATGAAAATATTTATTAAAGAATTAAATAAAAAGAAGTATTAAAAATAATAAGTTTTAAGAATTATAAGAGAGTAGGTAAGTTGTAGATTTGATGGGCAAAAGCATCATTATGATCTTACAAATAGAATTATCAAAATAAATAGTAGGGAATAATACTCATTTCTTTATGTATCAAATTAATGTTGTAATGGTCATTAATAATATTAATCTTAATAAAGATTAGAAAAAAAAAATGATCATTATCATACCTAATACTAATAATTTAAAAGTTTTAATCTTTTTCTTTCTTTCTTGTCTTCTCTCATTTCCTCTCCCTATTCATTATTAAAATCATTTTGTAGTTACATTTCCATCTTTCCTTATACAATTCATGGTTATCTTTTTTTTAATACTATTTCTTCCTTTTTTTAACAACCTACCCTTCTCTTTCTCCTAGACCTTTCCTATTTAAACCTTTGTTTTTATCTCTGTCAATGGTCTTTTTGCAATCATTGGAGATTATAGTGTCGTTATCCAACATTGGTTCTACACAAGTCTGAAAGATAGCAACCTAACCTCAATTATTGCAAGAATCAATAAGGTATTCCAAAATCTAAACAAGGTATCATTTTATCAAATTTTAAGAGATCTAAGTACTCAAAGTCGATTAGTTAGCTAATGAAGCAACATCCCTCTCACGGGGCATTGTTTTTGTCATATCCCCTAAAGTTTGCAACCTATTTGGACTTCAAGCCACATCGCTCATTTAATTAACATATGTCACAAGAATCATCATTTATGTTTTCATTTGCAGGAAAAATACTTACAAGGATGCAATCCCAAATTTGTTACATGTGAGAATTAATCCTCACCCTGATCTTTGTTTTCTTCATTATGGGCTACCATCAATGAGGTGGGATAATGGAAGAAGTGGAGTTTAGATTTCGAGGTAGCCTTAGTATCTCCAAACTAATTAAGAGTTAACTTGGGTGAGAGCTTTGGTTATTTCTGGTTGGAAAATCCTTCTAGTATTTTGTTGGTTGACCTTTGGTTTTGAGTTCTGGCTTAGGGGAATGTTCTCCTTGTCTTTCACCTTTGTTGGTTGGGTTTTAGCTCTCGAGTTCTGTCAATTAAAACTCATCCATTGGGATCTCTCAGTCCATGTAACAAAATATTTTGGAAGCATAGTGAATTTAGAGCTAACTTGGTAAGAGTTTTCTTATTACTTTGGATGTTGTATCAAAATTATGCTCTATAGGTTGTATCTCCTTATTGGTTTTCTTAGGATTCAAGCTCTAGCCATTTCTCATTGAGGAATCCTACTTGTATTTCATTTGTTGGCTTCTAGTTTCAGGTGTTGGGATTGGTGTATTGTTCCCCTTATCTATCTCACCTCTATAGGTTAGGGTTTAGCTCATTGATTATATCACTTGGAACTCCATCATTGGGACCTCTCAGTCCAAGAATCACTATTTTTGAAAGTGCAATGAAGTGGAATTTAAAATTTAGTCAGTGCATTGGTGCTAGCTTTGGTCAGTTTGCTCCCCACCTAACTCTGTCACCTACAAGCATAATTGAAGAGGAATTAGATCTCATGGATTTCAAGGATTTACCCAAAAAAAACAAAAAGTGATATGAATAGACTATCCAAAACAATCAAACATCTTTGATCTTGGTGATCACTAAGATTCACAAATATGAAATATGGTGTACTTATCAAAACACGACTATCAAGAGTCTTTTTATTAAACCAAGACAGAATTTGGACATCCTTGGAACAAAATGTTACATGCTTTGAAACTAATTCACCTGACACATCCCCCCATGTGTCACGTATTTCACTTGTCAAACATGACATGCGCATGACACATGTATGACACAAGTTTGACTCGTGTCTTGTTCACAAGACAAAAGTTTGACTCATGTCAAACACGAGCCCTACTCTTGTCTTGAAATTGGACCGCATGTCCAGTGAAGTAGCCCATGACTTCTTAAAGTCAAATGTTTCCCTTATTCTCATGCAATTAACTCACAATTTAGGAGCTCTCAAAGGTTTTGGAGTGCAATCAAGGGTGATTAAGCAGTGTTAGAAGGGATTCTAAGGATTGAGAAGTGAATTTGTCCAGGCCCCACTAATGTTATGTAATTAATGGTAATGTTAAATTCTTAAAGTGAAAGTGACATTCTTTGTTATCTTTCATTTCAGTGGCATTCACCTTTATCTTTTATTTTCATCCTTTTACTTAAATTTATAACATTACCATTAATTGTTTCGGGTGTTTAAGATTGGTTCCAACCTCATTGGATTTCAAATGTTGAATGTTTCCATTCGATTTTGTCATGTATGAGGTTATGGAACAAGCATTTAATCAAGAAAGCACTAAGCCCTTTATATACCTTAATGTTGGTGGCGATGAATGTTGAACTTCTCTATCATGACCATAGTAAAAATTTACCTTCACTCAAACAAAATCTTGATTTGACATGTTAAGGTTTTTCTATCTTATTTTAATGCTTAGAGGGTGATATTGATGATGAAGATCTTGACAATGATTTTGATGATATGTAGTACTAGTTATTTGTTGTAGCATGGTATTTTTTGGACTCTAGAGGCCATTTAAAGCCTCTTTGTTGATGTATTTTTTGCTTCAGAGATGGATCACACTCTGTGTTATTTTGGTTTTATGCATTATTTATATCATTGAATTTGTATCATCCTTATGTAAAATTGTAAATGTTTCTCTAAATTTTGAAGAAATTTGAATGTTTCTCTATACTTATTTTTTGTATGTGTCTTGTTTCTGAGGTCACCATGTCCCGTGTCAAACACGCATGTTTATGTGTCTTCTATGTCCCATGTCAGCGTGTTAGGTGACTTTGCTTCAAAACTTAGCTCTAAATATCAACAAGGATTCTCTCTCAATTGCCTTATTCATCAGTTATTCAATCAACCTAGGTCAAGTAGATTTCAAAGAAGACTAGCTTGTTCAGTGGTAAAAAGAGGCCAAGGATGTTAATCAACAAACCTCCATGGACTTCAATGTTGGCTAGGTGGAGACCACCAAACAACACGTGTTCAATTAGTCTTTATGTTTTTAAAGTTATTCGAAATTTTGATGTTTTTATGAAGCAATATACCTACGTAAATAGTTTGGAAGTAATAATTATGAATAGCTATAAAGTCTCTTATTTAGTTTGTGAGAGTTGCAAATTTTGTTTGAAACTCCATAACAATTTTTTTTGTCAACTTCTTAATATCATATTTCCTAGGTCTAGCACAAATGTGTGTGTGTTTTTCTTATTTGAACTAAATATAAGAAAATTTATTCATTTAAATAAAGTATTGAAAACAAAATAAATTATTATACTAGATACACCTTTATTTTGACTAATAAGTATTAAAAGGACTCAAAAACCCCAAGGTGTGTTTGATAGATTTAGAGTTTAAATAAATTTGTGCCAAAAATTTTCTATTTTAGAAAGTTCATATATTTATTTATTTTCCAAGGAATCTTCCCCTCTAACTCAAAAGATCTAGATCAAGGGCAGATCAGTTTCCAATGTTAATAGTTATTGGTTACCCCAGTGTAATAAATAGGGGATTTGAACACAACTTAAGACCTCTTTGTCAATAGATGCCTTCAACAAATGGCTCAATTGATAAGTTCATATATATATATATATATATATATATATATATATATATATATATATAACAATGAGTTATGTCACCTAGGTCATAGAGTACCTCTTTTCTCATTAGTGCAACCAATAAAAGCCTCAGATGGCATTTTCTTCTTAATAGACATTTTCTAGGAGATTTGTAGTGATATGTGCTCTAATTCCCTCTAAGTATAATACTAACATGTGCATGCATATAATTGGTTCATAAAAGCCCAATGGGCTTGGCACCAAGGGTGGGTTGTGAGGAGTTTCACACCAATGCTCATGGTTTCATTTTGATGAACTTTGTTGATTACTTTATAGTAGTCCTTAATGATCTTGCATGTATGACCCTAGGAAGTGTAAACATCATCAACTATGTTTCATTCACATAAGTTTTACTCAATCAAAGTTTAATTCCCCAAACTCTACTTACTCCCTTAGGGTAGTCAAGTGAGCCTCTAGAAGGTGTTGACTAAACCATGCCACAAAGAGGTAATAACCCACATGTATATATTACATATCCAAAGCCAAGTACATTTTATCCTTAAAATTAACACCATTGGTCATATTTTTGTTTCCACTTGCCTTCAATGACACCTCATATTCACCTTAGAGCATACATAAAAGTTAGCACTTTAAGTGTTTAAAACCATATTCAAATTTCAGAAGACATGGTGTCTTATTAATATGAGCTACAAAGTTAATTATTGTGAGACATTAATGACTATTGGATCCAACACATTTCAAGTGATACGATGAAATGCACATCATAAACATTGGACAAATTTGAGAAAATGGTACTCAACCTACCTTAAAAATTCCAAACACGCAGTATCATGTTAATGTGACAACTAAAATTGACTACTACATTTGAGATTAGGTGTCTTTATTATTCATGTATATAACACATTTTTTAAAAACAATCCATGCCATCTAAGTCATAAGGGTGATGCAAGTGCAAAATATGTCTTATATTTGCATATCTTCAACTTGGGTAGGAAGGTGGGTACTCTTTTTTTTTTGACATAAATAAATAAACCATTTTTAAGGTTATGAAAATTAATAATTAATTATTGTTATTTACATTAGATTTTATTTAAAAATATATATTTATAATTAAATAAAGACAACCCTTATATATTATACAAATTCATGTGAGTTGTTAGACAAGTACTCTGCTCATGCTCATAAAACTTTGATGTACCTTTTGCATAACATAGTGAAAAACTGATAACTAGCATTTAAAAAGTCCGCATAGTACATAAGTATTACTATAATATATAAATAAATTAAAAATATATATATTTTCTGAAAAAGTTCAAACATTTTATTGAAAAAATAAATTTATAAATCAAATATCTTAAAAAATAAATTTATATGAAAAGGATATAAAACTATCTCCCAAACCATTACCCTAAACTAAATCATTAAATAAATAATGGCCAGACTGATGTAGCATTGTTCAGATTTGCTTGTTGGCATGGTTTATTTAGCATAAAGGCAAAACGGATCAGGCATGATTCAGGTTTGTTTTTTGGGTAAAAAATAAATTTATATGAAAAGGATATAAAACTATCTCCCAAACCATTACCCTAAACTAAATCATTAAATAAATAATGGCCAGACTGATATAGCATTGTTCAGATTTGCTTGTTGGCATGGTTTATTTAGCATAAAGGCAATACGGATCAGGCATGATTCAGGTTTGTTTTTTGGGAGAGGTTTCGTATAGATGAACTTTCATGACTTTTCATGACTGAGAGTAGAGTAATGAGGTTATAATTTTGTTTGGAAAATAATGAAAATTTTGATAAGATTTTGACAAAAATTTAGTAGAAATTTTGAGAAAGTTTTATGGTCTGATTCAGGTTTGTTTGTTGGGATGGTTTTAGTATAGATGAAGTTTCATGAATGAGAGTAGCGTAACTAGGTTATAATTTTGTTTAGAAAATAATGAAAATTTTGGTAAGATTTTGACAAAATTTTAGTAGAAATTTTGAAAGTTTTATGATTAGGCATGATTCAGGTTTGTTTGGTGGGATGGTTTTAGTATAGATGAAGTTTCATGAATGAAAGTAGTGTAACGAGGTTATAATTTTGTTTGAAAAATAATGAAAATTTTGACAAGTTTTTGACAAAAATTTTGGCAAAATTTTGAGAAAACTTCATAATTTTGAGCGTTCTTAAATTTTGATAATGCTGAATCTTCTTCCATCACAAAAGAAAATTACCAATTAAACACCACTATAGTTAAATTTTTTAAAACAAAAAATAATTAAATTACTGTGAAAAATAACTTTCTGGACAAAATTGTGACCTTTATAGAAAACTCCCACAAATATATACCCCAAATATATAATTAAACAATTAATTAAAAAAAACGCTTTTTAACATCGAATCGGATTGTTTAAATAAATAAATAAACAATTAATCAACAAAAAAATTTGAAAACCTATGAATGCAATCCTATTCGTTCACGACACGGAACTCGAGAAGCAGCAAGCATCAAGAACAAAATAGGTTTGATCTCCGCTGGTTAACATATTTCTCGTAACACAGATTTGAGATAAGCAAAATAATAATTTTAAAGTGGATTCCAATCTGTTTCAGAAATAGGGAATCCAGCCAAAATTAACAGAAATTTCGAATACGAGGGCTTACCAGTGAGAGTGATAATGGACTCCTCCGGGAATTTAAACGTGTACATTAACATGTACTTTATACAATTGACATCATTCAAGCTGCCATTCAATTCTCTCCGCGTATTTTTGTAAGAAATCCCGCAGATAACCGCCCTCTTTCTGCCGTGGGAAGGAGGCGGCGGTGGCGAGTATTGCTGGGGACCGTGTTCCGCAATGCGAGTAATCTCTTCACACACAGAGCACCGTATCTTCTTCGCCCCCGTCGGCAGCTGCAGCGGCGTCCGACATCCGGAGCAATTTACCAGCATCCGCATCGCCATGAATGATCTCAATCCGCCCGCATCTTAATGGAGAATGCAGACCTCCACGGGGTTCGAACGTTGGCGGGGAGATCGAACCCCATTCGTTGCCCCACATGCATTCCAATTGCATCAAATGCTCGGAGTATCTGATGCACTTTCTTTTTTAAAGTCAACCCGTCGCACCTCCCATGGAATATTTAAATGGAGGATTATTATTTTCTCCAAATTCGTATATATATATATATGATAATATTACTATTATTTTTAACGAAATAAAATTATTTAATAATTTTAAATGTAAAATTTTATATAACATTATTATAGTTTCCGTTGTTAAAGTAATTTTTATAGAGACGTTATGGATTAAATTCTGATTAGAGTTTGTAGTTGAGTCAACATTTACCATTGAGAAGTCACTCTTGGGTTAAGTTCTGTATTCCATAATTGCAGAAGCCCAAGATGATCCCTTTCTATAAATCTATTTGGTATAAATATTTTATAAAGATAACAATCATATATATATATATATAATTTTTTAACTTATTAAATTATGATAAATTAGAAATATTTTTATAACAAATTCAATAACTACTATCAATATCATATATGTACATTTAATAAAATTTCAATTTTATGGATCAATTAAATTCATCTTAGTAGATAAATGTTTTTCGGATTAATCACATCATTAGGATTTCTAATGTGGTTCATCCTTGAGACAAAGTGAAAAAGTCCAAGGATCTTTCTGAATAAATAGTGTAGATGCATCATTGCCCAGAAAACTATTTGTTTAAAAACTATCTGTTAAAGAATTAGTTAATTAGTTATATATAAAATTTATTTTATACCTTTTCAATAACCACTACCAATATTTTATATTTATATTTAATGGTTCAGAGCTGGCCTCATGGTTAAGAGCATGCGTTTCCTCCTAAGAGGTCATAAGTTCAAAACCACAGGAGGTTAAAGTATGTATGTCTTCATAGACTTTCCAGTCAAATCATTGAGGAGGTGGGTCCATTGTCCCACAAATAAGGAGATTTAGAGTATATATGTCCCTTGTTTCACAAATAAGAAAGCCTCATACACTAATTTAGTGTCTCAAAATAAATCTCTTGTTCCACAAACAAAAAAATCTCATACATCAATATAAAAATAAACAAATTATACCATTATAAATCGTATTTTAATAAATTTATAAGAAAAACCATAACTTTTATTCATTTATATTTTGTAGTGTTAAGATCATACCCATGTTAAATCCCATGTTCGTAAATTTCTAAGATAAACCCTAACTTTTATTCATTTATATTTTGGAGTGTTATTTATAAAATGATTATAATAAATTTAAAATAAAAAATAAATCAATATAAATATATTAAAATTAATTAATCAAATTCCTCGCGATGTTGGAGAGGCGTTAGGTGAGTGGGCATATGGCAATGGTCTCACTAAGCGAATGTTGGAGAGGTGTTAGGTGAGTAGGCATATGGCAATGGTCTCACTAAGTAATAATAGGAAGGATGTGCCATGCCATTCACCCTTTAATCATGGGTACCACTCTGAAGGATGTGCCATGCCATACACCTTTTCATGAGAGATTATGGTTTCTTCTCTAGTTTATTGTGTGTTATGGAAATTCACTTCATCTGGTCGCCACACCACTATGATTTGTGATAGTTTATGGGTACTATGTATAGCTTTTATTTCTTAATTAAAACGTTAAAAAACTAGTACATATATACTTCAAAGTTTATAATATAATTGAGACAATTATATAAAAGTCATTTTGAAATTATTATTATTATTATCGAAGTGTATGAGTATATCAAATTAGTGGATGAGATTTTTTTGTTTCCATAGTTATTTTACTACTAAGAGGAACCTGTCACCTCTTAAGAGGAAACACATGTTCTTAATCATTAGGCCCACTTAAGCTATACTTCAAAGCTCATAATATAGTTGAGACAATTATATAAAAGCCAAAATATAGTTCATCTTAAAAGTATTATTATTATTATTATCCAATTTGGTATATGAGATCTCCTTGTTTTATTTGTGAAACAAGGGACCCACCTCCAAGTATCGATTTGACTACTAAATCTACAAAAACATATATACTCTACCCTTCTGATTTTGAACATATAACCTCTTAAAAATAAATACATACTCTTAACCATTATAAAATACCAAAAATTATTCAATTCACCTTGTGTCGTATTACTTCATCCATCCTAAAATCGTGACGTACACATAACTGACCACCGCCCATACCCAATATGCAACGTGAACTATAAAAATGAAGAGGTATCAAAAACTAAACAGGTCTGGAAAATCCAAGAACTCCACGTGAAACCTGGAAAAGTTGCAAATTCAGGAAATGGCAATCTCTCCCTCCTCCTGAGTCGCATCCAAATCTCCCCACATGAAATGAATGACACCAGGCGTAGCTCGCAATACTTTCTTCGACAAAGCATCCACAACTTTGTTTCAATGTCGGTAAACATGTGTAAAAGAGATATCTGCAAATGACTCTTTCAGCATCATAACACGATCTAGCCAATTGTTTAGATTGGGAATAGAGAGAATAGTTTTTCCAGAAGCAATCTCAATAATGGTTTTTGAGTCCCCTATATAGCCAGAGAATTCTATTTGCAAAATATAATAGCCTCCAAAGGGCCAAAGGGCCAAGAGTTCAGCTCTACTGTTTTTGTTTTTGCTCGTCCCGGCATACCAATAGAGAGACTGTTGAGTCTGGAGATTAATCCACATCACAGTTCTGCATCCACATCTACCAGATTGGGCAGCCCCATCAAATAAACCCGCTGGAAACTGCAACTGTAAAGTATCATTGATATGCTTGGGTATACGGTTCTTTTGAATACCCCTGCTCCCAGTCAACATCCACGCAAATATTCAAAGGAATATATTACAAAGGTATATCCTCAAAAAAGCAGAGAGTTTCTGGCACACCAAATTTCTCAGGATATTGAAAGAGGGACGGCCCTGAATTTTCCTTTTTTACATACCCACCAACTAAAGCATGATTTGAGGGAGGAAAAGGGAAATAAAGCATGATTTGAGGGAGGAAAAGGGTTTGAAGTGCGGGTAGTGGAAAAAAGGACAGAACACAATCCCATACCGCCAAAGAAAAGGGGCACTGTAAAATCAGATGTAAAGCACTTTCAAGGGATCCTCTGCAAAAAAAAAACACCATCTTGGACTATTAAAACCGCACTTACTTATAGCTTATTGCTTATTTGAGATTGAAGTGTGGGTGATCCCACATGGAATAATGATGTTATGGAATTTAAGTTGGAATTGCCATTTGAATAGCATTTTGTCTCCTAATATTGGCATTTGCTCGAATGTCATGGAATTGAAGTTGGAATTGCTATTTTAATAGCATTTTGTTTCCTAATATTGGCATTGCTTGGAGAACAATTTATTATAGGTGTTAGAGACAAGCATGGCAGAGACAAAATATGAATGATAAAGTGGTTCATTTCATTTCTATTAACCATATATGTACATTTATAATACATTGGGGTGATCGTTGGATTCATATTCCAACGTCTCTTGGACTCCCCTTGATTGTTCAATTCCCACACATTAACCCTTGGCAGATTAGGTGTCCAACATTCCCCCCTTGATCTGAGGGGTATGTATGAATCCAAGAAGAGAGTTGTAACACAAAATGGCAGCACTGGGTTGAATGTGCTTTCTGACATGTAGGTATAAAGAGGTGGTTTAAGGATGACCATCAACACTAAAACGCTTAGTGCAGTTCCCAGAACTCTTCCAAATCTGGGAAAAAGTTGAGGTCTTCTGCTAGAGGAAGTGCTCTTAATGCTTTGAAGAGAGAAACCTTCAACCTGGAAAATGGAGGTCTACAGCCTGCATAAAAAGGGAGAACCTCAACCTGAAAAGGGAGGTTTCAACCTGTGGTGGTTTAAGGATGACTACCAACCCTAGTAGAGTCTAAATTGTATAGTAAAATTGTTATTTGATTGAATTGTTGATATTTAAGGATTTGAGTCTCTAAGATGGAATCTAGGGTTTGTAATGGATCATAGAAGAGTCTGTCATATATCTTTGAAAGTAATATTGAGGCCTTAGATATAATGAGACTGATATCTTGATTAAGTTGCTCTAAGTCTTGATGATGAAGTCTAGGGTTTATGACAAAACCCTAGCAAGAAGTTGATGTCTAACATGTAAAAAGATGTGTCTTGTGAACCTCACTAGATTTAACTGTTTGATGTCTAAAATCTAATGCTATAGTATTGACGTGATTTTGATTAGCTAACTTCATGCCTGTTTTTGGTTGTACTTGTTGTTTGAGTTGTGCAGGTACATACTTTTCAAAATATTGAAGATGTTCGTAAGAAAAGTTGACTTGATAATATTGGTAAGCATGGTGAAGGAAGTTATGATGACCTTGATGTCGTAAGAAGGGTTAGAGCCATGAAAGGTTCTTCGATGTTATAGAATAAGGAAGTGGTTGATCTCCCCAAATTAAGAGGGAGCATGGAATACATCTCCCTAATTAAGAGGGAGGGCATACTATGATAGTCATGATGGATACCTTGTAGAAGAAATCGAAGAATGAGTAGATCTGCAATGTATTGAGGATATCTTGGTGTTGTTGAAGAAATGAAAGAAGAAAAAGCTTTCGAATATTTGAATATGAATAACTAAGTGGCACCAAGATGATTGAGAACCCCAAAGGTTTGTGTTTACTTGTACATTTGAAAGTTTGTTATTGATTGGGTTGTGTTTGAAAAGGTAAAGAAGAACGAACACTTGGGAAGCATGCTTGGACAAATGGACATATCTAGTTTATTAGGGAGAGTTGAAGCATCTAATGGTAGATTCTTGGGAGGACATTTGGTCGGCCTATGTGTGTTTGATGTCTAGATCCTGAAAAGGGAGGGTGGCATTGGTCTTGAAGCTCTGACCTTGGATATGCACCTAGATCCCTGAGTTGATGGTTGGTTAGTAAGTCTGATGGTACCTAGAATAGCTGAAAGTTTTAGTCCATCTTAGTCTCACGCAGATAGATTAACTTGGTCAAGAATTTAGTATGTGGTAATGAGCATGCCAGAAATCTTCGTAGTTCATTTTGGATATTTTCCATGTACCTCTATAGATATAAGTAATTATGAATACCTCCCTAGTTAAGAGGGAGTGTTGAATAATGTAACTAGTGTCGGTCTTCATAATTGTACTTTAGTCATAATGAAATGTATTTATCAAAAGAAAGAAAAAGAAATTGTATTATTAAATAAATTGGCTTATTAAAGCATGGGTTTCATGCTTGGCTCAATTGTTTTTAGGTCAAGCTCTCCATTGAAGACCTCTAGGGTTTATGTCAAGTGTCCTTGTTCATGTCATATTGTAAAAGACCCTTCTTGGGAATTATTTGTCAAAGAAGAAATTTATTTTATTGTAAAATAGGTCAATTAGGCCTCCTCCACTAAGTTGACCTCAAGAAAGGACAAGTCGGCCTCAACAAGGGAATTCGACCTCACAAACTCACTATATTGGCGCATCTCGACTCATTTGAAGACACATCTCTCACAAGTTTGAATTCCAGTAGTTGGGAATAGAATAAGTGTGAAGTTGAAGAAGGAAGTCGGAATCAAAGTTTTCTCTCTCTCTCATTTGCAACGAAATTCTGAAGATGCATTGAAGCTGGGAAGCTACATCGAAGTTGTGAAGTTGCATCGAAGCTGGGAAACTGCATCGAAGCTGTGAAGTTACATCAAAGTTGTGAAGCTACTGGAGGGGCCGAAATTCTATAGTTGTTGGGGAGATCGAAATTTTGGTAAAGCTGGGCCGAAATTTTTGGGTTGATGTTGGGTTGAAATTATTGGACAAGAAGGGACTATTGAAGGTTGTTGCAACTCATTGAAAGGCTAACTTGGTGGAGGAGGAACGTTTGTTAAGGTCTTGGTTGTCTCACTGTCATATGAATCTACTAAAGGAAGAGTTCTTGACTGGGTTTTGCCCTGGTTGTGTGCCTACATCTGGTGTCCTTGATCTTTGTGTTTTGGTTTTGGTAATTGCTTGATGAACTAAGATAAAAGAAGAACATAAGAAAGATAATAATAACTCAAATAAATCACAAGTAATTATCAACAAAGAGAAAATATTTTTGCCTTTCTGATTTTTTAACAGCCAGGAGGACCGAATTAATTTTCTAGGGCCACACGTGTAAGCCAAATCGAAACTCTAAAGGAGGGCTAAATTTGATCTGAGGGGCCGAGTTGTTTCCATGAGGTCAAATTGACTTGCAGAAGTGAAGAAAGTATTTTGCCAAAGGTTTGCTATTTTAAGGCAACCAATTGTAACATTTTAGTTATATATTTTGCTAAATAATAATAAAACCCTCATTTGCTAAATTGGTTTTCCCCAACTGGGGATTTTCCAGGGACAATTTGTCCAAAAACACTGGTGTCAATTATCTTGTGTGTGTGCATTATTTCTCAATTTCTGTTATATTTGTGAAAAATGCAATAGTAATTTAATCATTATTTGTCGTAATTAATTTTTGAAGTCAAATAATCTCCAGTAAATAAAAGATTAAATTCCAGTTGCTGCAATTAGGGAAATTTCACAGAAGAAAAATGACTTGGGCTTGTATAATACAAAACCCTTCCTTTCTTGTAGGAACAGTGACAAGTTACAGATTTGATTAAGTAAATGTACATCGAACTTGTTCATAATGAAGTTGCCTTCAATACTCATCATTTAGTGCATATATGAGGGATAATCAATGTTTTAGGGTTCGCCGAATTTGAAACTTGAAGCTCGAAATTTGGTGAATCCCAAAAAAAAAATCAGATTTGTTTTGGTTCGCCAAACCTAAAATCCGAACCTGAAGGTTGAACTTGATCGAATTTGAACCTCAAGTCGAAACTAAAGTGAAATTTGATAAAAACAATTGAGGTTTGTGCTTATGGATTATAACTAATTGACATTATTGACTTCCTTTTTTAAATTTTGAAATTTAAATATGTTCTCCATGATTTTGCAATATAGGTGTATTTTAATTTGTATGTTTAAATTTAGATTTTGTTTCAATTTTGTGAATTTTTCAGAGATTACAAGTATTTGACATTATACACACTCTTAAATTTTGAAGATTGAAAATTATGCCATTTCTTTTTTACATTTGCAAACTACTATGGTGTATGTTTATATTTAGCTAATGTCATTGATAATTATATGTTACTACAATTAAGTTATTCATGTATGTTTACTAATCAGAATTCTTACTCATATTCTTACTCATATATAATGAAAATATATATAGTCGAATTTAATGTCGAACCTCATACAAATCTCATTCAAAAATTTGAATTCAAATCGAACATAATCATTGCAGAACTCGAATTCAAACCCAAACCGTGTGCCATAGGGGGTAATTGAGTAGCTAAAGCTGGAAACATGGGAGAAAACTCAATGATTCAACCAGACGTAATACTATTAAAGAGAAATCTACCACATTGATCTATATTCTATTAGTGATTAGATTTTTGGGTTGGTCAGTTAGCCTCAGTTTGATATATATACATACAGATTACTTTATGGATGGAGTGTATTCATGTTAAGATTTTTGGGTTGGTCACCTAGCCTCAGTTTGATAAATATAGATACAGATTATTGTATGGGTAGAGAGTATTCATGTTAGAATTTTGATCGATACAAACCAATAGCAAACTTTACAAACTTACATGTGTTGTAATTTTACATCCACGTGATATACATGTCTGTACTAGTAGAATTAACCTACAGCTAGAAGAAAAAGGCTGAAAACACCAATAAAAATTTCAAATCTGAATAAACAAAACTACTGAATGGTGAATTCCACTATTCAAAAGTGTAAACGCCACATATCAGAAGACAAAATCAACCCTGCAAAGTGCAAACAGATAGAGACTAGATCCAATAAATCAGCAACATGAATATGGTGGACAGCAAACAAAAGTTTGGAACAGCAATCACTACCTTCTCATTCACACGATACAAAAGTTATAAACACTGGCCTGGCCTCAAGGAATACAATGGCCTTTTCAAAAGCCTTAGGCACTCGGCCTGGCCTGAAGGAATACAATGGCGTTCTCAAAAGCCTTAGGCACTCTCTTGGTAGAATCATTCTACTCAAGCTCAAAATACATTATCCAAACCTCAAATTTGACAATAGACAGAAGAGCTGCAACAAAAGTAGTGGGCAATAGTATCCTTCATAAAAAGAGTAATTCGCCACATATAACAAGGAATCTTTCAAGAGATGTGTAACCCCCTGCATAAATGTGTCATTATGTGTAAGAGGAATCTATCATAACTATCAGAACCTTATACTGACCAAAAATAGATGCTGCGAAGTGTTACAAGTGTAAGGAATCTGTGACAGGGGTGTAAAGGAATCTCTCCCATGTGCCACACCCATCCTGCAAGGAATCCTCTTCAATACTTGATGCACACTGTTCCTATGCATCACTCTTCCTATTAGAACAACTTGGAGCAACCAAAAAGTAACAAGGTCTTAGCAGCAAAACCATTTTATGAGAAACCCTCTTAGAGGACAATTTTCCCTGCCATACTACAGGGAGAAGGATTGGAGGGTCTAGGTAGAGGAACCACAAGTCCATACAGCATATTACATGTGATAGTCATAGCTTGCCTTCTCAGACGAGCAGTACATGGGAAACCTATTAATTTTGGGGCAACTAGGTCCAAACTCCATGTTGCACTGCTCATATGACGATGGTCATATTTTTGTTGGATTCCTCTTTCGGAGAGGTGCGAGATTGATCTAAAGATCATCTTGTTTGGATGAACAGAACATTTATTTTGAATTTATTTTCCACATGTGCAAGGTCAGCCAGATTTGTAAATGTAGGTTTACATGTCTAATAGATGTGTCACACACCCTGACTGATGGATATAAATTGGAGAGACTTGGAGGTCATTTTCTCATCAACTCATCACGCATTCTCTCATTGTGATCTGATTGGTCGATAGCCTTTGGAGGCCTTTTTTCCCCCTCACACGTGTGGAGTTGAGCTGTTGTTTTCTGCGGATCTGTTTAGGGCTTTTTCGCTGCAGCGTTGACTGTGGTCAACCCTTGGTTGTTTGACCTCAAAACTCTGCCAACATTCCAATTTTGAGAGGTTGTACCGTTGGGCACTAAAATCGAGGAAATCAAAGAAGTTTGACCAAAGCCCTAATCTACAATGTTGACTTTCTGTTGCTATCCTGTGTTGACTTTGGGTTGACCAGCGTTGACTTGTGATGAGCTATCTTTGAGGTCTGTGGGTGTGACACTTGGAGGATTGGCTAACCAAGAAGGACTTTGTTGGCTGAAGCATCCTATTGACTGCCGTAACACAACAATATCTAATATCTTTGCTGGACAAAAGGAATAGTAAATCTGATCTATATTTGGCTTGTCTTCTGTTGATCTATTATTGTGTTCTATCAGCATTTTACTTTCATGTTTATGTGATTGCTATTTTGTATCGGGCCTAAGAAAGATTGAAGTAAAAGTACATCAAGCATAGAACACTATGGTTATCTAAATTTAACATGGTATCAGAGCTGAGGTGAAGACAAAGTCCAAGCTGGTGAGCATGTTCAGGGCTAGCAATGCCAATCAAATCATTTTCTTCAAGAATCAATTGAAGAATATCAAGAAGGGCGAGGATGAATCTATTCAATCCAATTTTATGAGGCTCACAAAAATCAGGAATAACCTCCTAGTTTTTGGAGAAGCAATATCTAATTGAGAGATGGTTCTTAATGCACTTGGAGGTTTCCCCCGTGATTGGTATGTATTCAATACCACTATTCTTAATAATAATGTGATCCCTGATTTTGATGAAATATTGACAAGATGCACTCAAGAGGAAACAAGTATGATGGAGTATGCCTCTAATGGAAATGGAAGAGACCCTACTGCCTTCGCCGCTCATGCAAAGAAGAAGAACCATGGTGGCCCGAGAAATCAAAACCATGGTAGATCGAGGCACAAAGGAAGGAAGGGAAGATGTTACACTTGTAACAAGATTGTTCACTATGCAAGAGAGTGCCCTAATAGAAGGAACTCTCCCAGGGATGATGACAACAACTCGAGAGGGAAAGGTAGGAACAACAAGTTCAAAGGAAAAAGGAAGTCTCCCTCTGATCGTAATGGAAATGGGCAACCTTTCAAGAGGTCAAGAAATTCCAGGTACATGTTGTTGATAATAAGAGAAATGAATTTATTCATGTATCTGCCCTCTCTGCTGCATCTCCACCCGACACCCTAGATGTCTAGTTGATTGATAGTGGTGCTTCAAGGCACCTCACTAGTTATAAAGAAGCCCTCTCTGATTTGGTTGAGAATGATACTAATCTGGAAATTATCCTTGCAGATAATGCCACCTATCCCATGAAAGGGACAGGGACTGTGACCCTCCATATATCTCAAGGTCAAGTCCTCTGATTATAAGATGTGTTGTACGTGCCTGATTTGAAGAAAAATCTTGTGTTCATTTCGGCAATAGAAGACAAAGGGTTCAAGGTGGCATTCATTGATGGAAAGGTACTTATCTGGAAGAAGAAATTCAAAGAAGCTCTTTCTATTGGTTTTAGAGTTGATACACTCTACCAGGTTGGAGGAAGTCCATTGGGGGCTATGTCATGTGATACACCTCTTCAAACAGAGTTATGGCATCGGAGGTTTGCACACCTTCAGCAAGGAAGGTGGTGACAGGGATGCCCGAATTTAAAAATGAATTCGAAGACACTTGCAGAGAAGCTGGCATTAAGAGGGAGACCACAACTGCGTACACTCCTGAGCAAAATGGTGTTGTTGGAAGAAAGAACAGGACTATTGTGGAAGCTGTCTGCACCATGTTATGTGACCAAGGTCTTCCGAAGTTTCTATAGGGAGAAGCTGCGAACACTGCTGTGTACTTCAAAATAGATGCAAGCATTCTGCTTTGGACTCCAAAACTCCCAAAGAAGTCTTCTCTGGTAAGAAACTTGATGTTTCTCATTTTAGAGTTTTTGGTTGTCCTGTTTACTTTCATGTGCCGAAAGAAAAGAGAAGCAAGCTAGATGCTTCTGGAAAGAAGGGTATGTTTGTGGGCCACAGTGAAACTTTGAAGGCATATAGAATCTATGTGCCTGGTCAAAGAGAAGTGGAGATATGCCACGATGTCACCTTCGATGAAGATGTTGCCCTCAAGAAAGTGAGAAATCTTCCTAGCTCTAAGGAAGACAAAGAAGATGAAGAAGCAGGGAAGCAGGAAAGGCCGAAGGATGACCTGATGTCCGATGTTGAAGGACCTATGGATCCCATTGATCCACCTCCTTCAAATAAGAGAAGACCCTCATGGCTCAAGGATACTCTTGCAGATGTAGAGAGACATGTTGCCCCAAGGGGGACATTTCGTGAAAGAAAGAAGTCGAAGAGATACCAAGGGTATCTAGCAGCCATGAGTACGATGGAACAATCTGAGCCTGGATCATTTGAAGAAGTCGTTAAGCATCAAGTTTGGAAGGATGATATGCACGAAGAATATGAGTCCATTATGAAAAATGATGTCTGGGAAGTGGTCCCGAGATCGGAGGACAAATCTGTTGTCACCTCAAAATGGCTCTATAAGATCAAGCATGGATCTGATGGAAGCACTGAAAAGTACAAGGCAAGATTTGTTGCCCGAGGCTTCTCTCAAAATGAAGACATAGATTATGATGATATATTTGCACCTGTGGCCCGCTATACCACCATCCAATCCATTATTGCCCTTGCTGCAACGCAAGGATGGAGTCTCCATCAAATGGATGTGAAGACCGCTTTTCTACATGGTTCTAGAAAGGAAGAGGTGTATGTGGAGCAACCTCTGGGGTTCGAAGTCCGAGATAGAGACACCCATGTATGCAGGTTGAAGAAAGCCCTCTATGGGTTGAAGCAAGCCCCCAGGGCTTGATACGAGATGATAGATAGCTACTTGATGAAACTGGGCTTCACTCGAAGTAATGTTGATCCAAACATTTATTTTAAGGTTGATAGAAAAAGGCCTCTCATTCTGGTTCTCTATGTGGACGATCTCTTCCTGACAGGTGCTGATCCTCTCATTCATCAGTGTAAGAGGGAGCTAGCTTCCGAGTTTGAGATGAAATACCTAGGACTGATGCACTACTTCCTAGGCTTGGAGGTCTGGCAGAGGCCAAGTGAGATTTTCCTTTCTCAAGAAAAATATGTCGTGAAGTTGCTGGAGAGATTTGGTATGGTGGATTGTAAGTCCGTGTCGACACTGATGGAACTCAACTTCAAGAAGTTGAGTGCAAAAGCTGTTGGGCCCATGCTAGCAAATCCTACCGAGTATTGACAACTCGTGGGGGCCCTGATGTTCTTAGTGAACTCCCGTCCGGATGTATGTTTTGCAGTGAACACTTTGAGTCATCATATGGTTGATCCTCATCACATTCGTTGGATTGGTGCCAATAATCTATTGAGATATCTTCGGGGCACAATCAACCATGGGCTGAGATACACTGTTGGGAGTTTAAGACTCCATGGATATACTGATGCCGATTGGGCTGGCAGTGTGGTGGATCGCAAGAGCACATCTAGATGTTGCTTCACCTTGGGTTCTGCTTCGATACCTTGGATGAGCAGGAAGCAGAAGTCGATGGCTTTGAGCATCGCTGAGGCCGAATACATTGCAGCGAGTATGGCCTATTGTGAAGCTATTTGGTTGCGAAAGCTCTTCAATGAGTTGTTTGGGCATGTGCTAGATACCATCGTTATCCTTTGTGATAACCAAAGTGGAATTCATCTTTCTGAGAATCCCATGTTCCATGATTGATCCAAGCACATTGATATCAGGTACCACTTTGTCTGAAACATGGTACAGCAAGGTGTCATAAGGCTTGATCGTATAGGAACTAATGAGCAGGTCGTCGATATTCTCACACAGCCCCTAGGAAGGTCAAGTTCCTAACCTTCTGTGAGAAGCTTAAAATCATGGAAAGACCCTATTCTGAGGGTCTCGATTGAGTTGGACTATGAGCTCTGGGAGCTCCAAGGGGGCTTGGGGATAAGCTTCTTGGAGCTATAAGCACATACGGGGCTAGGCTTGTCGAACCTTGTTGTGCTTCTGCCCCACCGTTATGATATTGAGTTGGTTCACCTCTCTTTGATCTGTGCCCCGCATGCATTCTACCCATGGAGTTTTGGACTCATGGAAAGTACCTCTCATTTGGCCAATAAGGTGGGAAATGTGGATAGAGACCAATAGCAAGACCGATGAACGCATCGGAGATTGTCGTACTCTCTATGTCTAGGATGGCACGTGTCCAACACCTTGATTTGGGATCAAGTATGATGAGGTTCTTACCCCTAAACTCACTTCGGGTCAGTAAACTAACTTCAAGTTAGTATGTGACTCTTTTGAGTCTATTGAGGTTTTATCGTCTAAACTGATTTCGGGTCAGTAAACTAACTTCAAGTTAGTATGAGACTTTTTTTTGAGTCCAAGAGAGGTTTTTACCTCTAAGCTGACTTGTGATGAGCTGTCTTTGAGGGTTGTGGGTGTGACACTTGGAGGATTGGCTGACCAAGAAAGACTTTGCTGGCTGAAGCATCCTGGTGACTGTCGTAATGCAACGATATCTCATATCTTCGCTGGACAAAAGGAATTGTAAATTTGATCTATATTTGGCTTGACTTCTGTTGATCTATTATTGTGTTCTATCAGCATTTTACTTTCATGTTTATGTGATTGTTATTTTGTATCGGGCCTAAGAAAGATTGAAGTAAAAGTGCATCAAGCATAGAACACCATGGTTATCTAACTTTGACAAAACCACAGCTTGTTAATGGAAACTCACAAATTATTGGAAAAACAATCACCAATTAAACCTAAATTCCAATAAGATCAAACTCTAAGTTGAATATATGTAATCGTAACTGGAATTAGTGTATTGCCTCAATTTAATTCACTGGGTGTTAAAATTGTAAACTAGGGCAAAATTCCACTAATGGACAGCTCATTTGATGGAGATGATTATTGCATTGAATTCCTCTTTTCGAGAGGACCAAAATCGACCTAAAGACCATCAAATTTGGATAAGCAAAAATGTGTTTTTAAATTTATGCCCACACGTGTAAATTGTCAAGGTCGGCCACATCATCATGTAGGCTCATGAAGCCCAAGAGACATGTCACTTCACCCTCAACGACTTGTATAAATATAAGTGACCTCACACCTCATTTGGCATCATCATCACTCACACATTTCTTCTCTCTCCTTCTCTCGTTGGTTCGTAGAGCTATTGGTAGATCTTTTCTCTCACACGTGTGGCAAGGAGGACGAATTTTCTGGGCAGATTGCAGGGCCAAAATTTTAGATTTGTTGTAGGGTTTGACCAGACACTTTGACTCATCCTTTGACTGTGATTTTTGTGGGAAAACGTCGTTTTTGGTAGGTCGTACAGATTGGCACAGAAATCGAGAAATTCTGAGCACTTTGTCCTACATTGACCACAAGCCTATTTGACCGCATGAGTTGATTCAGTTGACTGAGTTTGACTATTGTCTTGTGGACTGTTTTAACTACTATTTGACCAGCTAAAGAGGCCAAGTTTGACAACTTTGATGGCCTTCGACCAAGCTTCAAAGGGAAGTTTTGTTGTTGTGTTGACCATCTTTGACTTTCTGTTAAATTTGGCAACTAGGGCCAAACTCCATGTTGCATTGCTCATATGATGGAGATGATATTTTTGTTGGATTCCTCTTTCGGAGAGGTGAAAGATTGATCTAAAGATCATCTTGTTTGGATGTGCAGATCTTGTATTTTGAATTTATTTTCCACACATTTGCAAATTGTTAAGGTCAGGCAAAATTGTAATGTAGGCTCACAAGCCCCAAAAGTTGTGTCAGACACCCACAGTCATGGATATAAAATGGAGAGACATGATGCTCATTTCATCATTCACTCATCTCACACATCTCTCTCTCATCTGATTGGTTTGTACATCCTTAGAGGCTTCTCCCTCCTCCACACGTGTGAAAACATGAAGCTGCAATTTCAGATTGGTTTAGGGCATTTCTAGATAGCGTTGACCAGCATTGACTTTGGGTCAACCTTCACCATTTCACTGCGTTTTTAGCTTAGAAAATCCAATATGGAGAGGCCACAGTTGGAGGCACAGAAATCGAGGTCAAACGTTGAATTTGACTGCAGCGTTGACTGCAACATTGACCGCAATGTTGACTGGTTTGACCGCAAAGTTTTGACTTCTGCGTTGACTATTTTGTGGACTAGATTTGGGTTGTCTGTGACACTGATGGAAGGCGGAATTTGACCAAGTTTGACTGAACCTGATTGGAGGTTAAGGGTTGGTTTGACCAACAAAGTCTCTGATGGCTAGGGCATCCTGTTGACTGTTGTAGAAGGCATTTTCTCTTTCTCTGTTGAATAAGAAGAATTATATAAACTATTGTCTCTTTTCTTGGCTTGTGTTCTGTCGATTTATTTTATGTTCTATCAGCATTTACTTTCAATGATTATGTGATTGCAAATTTGAATTTGAATTCGGCTAATAAGAAGACTGAAGTAATCTGCTCTAAGCATAGAATATGCCATGGTTAACTAAAATTAACACTTTCTGATTAGGGTTGAATTTGACTGCAAATTTGACAGGATTGTTTTGACTTTGATTTGGAAATTCAACTTTGACTTTTTGTACTCTCTCTCTCTCTGTTGAACATTTGATATAATAATAAGAAGAATTAATCAATGGGTTTTCCCCACATTGGGGTTTTTCCCTGGCCTCCGCCAAATCTGGTGTCCTCTTGTCTTGGCTTGTATTCTGCATTTTATTTTATGTTCTATCTACAGTTACTGTCAATGTGATTTATGTTTAATGTGATTTCTATTGGAAATTTTCATTGGGTTGCCAAAGGAACATTGAAGTAATTGTGTCAAGCATAGAACATACCATTGTCAACTAAAATTAACATGGTATCAAAGCCCAAGCAAGAGAGAGAAAAGAAATCACTAAGGGAGATATGTTTGACAAGATTGGTATGGCCTCAATGGCTACTACATTTTACTTCAAATCTGAGGATAAGCTCAAGGACAAATCTGACTATCATGCATGGAAGATGACTTTGGACTTGCCTTTGGAGAGCATGATGCCATGGACTATGTGCAGGGAAGAATGGTGGAGCCTCCTTCAAATGCACCTGATTCTGCAAAGACGAAGTATAAGAAAGGTGAAGTCAAAGCTAAGAGAATTATCATAGACTCCATTCAAAAGCATTTGGTTAACTATATTTCTGATTTGGAAACATCTAAGGAGATGTATGATAAGTTGGTTGGGATGTTCAAAATAAACAATGCAAATCAAATCCTCTTTCTCAAAAATAAGTTGAAGGACATCAAGATGGATAAAGGGGAGTCTATCCAAACCTACTTTATGAGAATAACTCAAATCAAGAATGACCTACCATCTATTAGAGAACTTATTGCTGACAAGGAACTCACTCTCATTGCACTTGGAGGCTTTTCAAGAGCATAGGATGTGTTTAACACCACCATTCTCAACAATGAAAGGATTCCTAGTTTCGATGAATTATTGGCTAGATGCACTCAAGAGGAGTCGAGGATGATGGAGAAAGGCAAGCCCTCAAATGGAAATGTGCCTACTGCTTTCTCCGATCATGCAAAGAAAAAAAATACTGTTGGTCTAAAAAGACAAGGTCAAGGGCTCAAGCAGGGATTCAAATAAGGAAGGAAAGGAAGGTGTTACTATTGTAACAAGTTCAGCCACTATGCTAGAGCATGTCCTCACAAGAAGGATTCTCCAAGGGATGACAACAACAACAACAACAATTACAAAGGCAATAGCAATCAAAGAAACAACAAGTTCAACAATAAAGGAAAGAGGAATGATGTCGCTGCTTGATATGGAAATGGTCAACCTCCAAAAAGGACAAGAAATTCCATGTATGAGGAAAGTAATGTCGTAGAAAAACAAAAGGAGTTTTATCTTATTTCTGCTCTATCTACTGCCTCTCCTCTGGATACATTGGATCATTGGTTGATTGATAGTGGAGCCTCAAGGCACTTCACTAGGTACAAGGAGGCCCTCTCAAATTTTATTGAAAAGAAGACTAATTTGGAGAGCATACTTGGAGATAATGCTGCCTACCCCATGAAAGGGATAGGTATTGTCACTCTTCACTTGAATCAAGGTCAAACCATTCATCTACAAGAAGTGTTGTATGTACCCGATTTGAAAAAGAACTTGGTGTCTATTTCTGTGATGGAAGATAAAGGCTTCAAGGTAGCATTCATTGATGGAGCGGTACGTATTTGGAAAAGAAACCCTAAAGATGCATACACACTTGGATTTAGCTTGATAGGTCTCTATCAAGTTGGAGGAAGTCCTTTGGGAGCCTTGACTTGCGATACTTAACTTCAATCTGAATTATGGCACCAGAGATTTACCCATCTTCATTACAAATCCTAACCTGGGGTAAGAAAGATGATCACAGGTATGCCCGAGTTCAACGTGAATCATGAAGGGGTTTGTCAAGGTTGTGCAACTAGGAAACTTACAAGGGGACCATTGCCTTCTAGTGAAAGCCAAACTATTGATATTCTTCAATTGGTCCATTCTGACCTATCTGGTATGTTGCCCATAACATCGTTGGGAGCATACTTATATTATACAATCTTTGTGGATGACTTCTCACACAAAACATGGATCTATTTCTTAAGGATGTGATTAATCGACCTTGACCAGCAACTTATGATGTGATTAATCCGAAAGACATTATCAAATCAGTATGGATCACAAAAGTCTAAAATCAAGCATCTACATGATATAATTGTGTTCCTCATTTTCAGATTGAATAAAAATATGCTTTTTTTTTCTTCAAAAAAACAAAACTAACTGGAAGTCCGTCCCAATGACCTTGATGGCTCAGTACTGCTGCAGTGTATATCTTCTTAATCGACAAAGGCAGGAGGAAGTCTCTGGTGAATTTGGCATAACAGATATGCCGTTTAAAAACAATAATAAAAGAAACAAACTGGTTCCATAAAAAGTGTTCTAACATGCTCCAAGAGGTTAATTAAGAACCTTCGAATGCAGCTTTATTTCTAACACCAGACAGAGCGAACAAGTATCAGGAATAGGCTTGCCTTGCAATACAGGTTTTGGTCAAATTTATAGGAATTTAACCTACCGAATTTCAGTAGCGAATCCCTAGCGCGAAATTAAATAGAATTTACATATAATTTAGCATGCGATCGCCATATGAAGTATGTTATTAAGAATAGAAGAACAGGAATGAGGGGCTTACCAGTGAGCATGAGAATGCTGGCTTCTGGGAATTTGAACTTATTGATTAACAAGAACTTCACGCAGTTGGCATCGTTCAGACAGCCCTTCAATTCGTGCCGGGAGTATCTGTAAGAAATGCCGCAGATGACCGCCTTCTTCCTGCCGTGGGAAGGGAGCGGCGCGGGCGAATAGTGCTGGGGACTGGGAGCGGGGCTGGGAGGAGCCGATGGCTGGTAGCGTTGTTGGTGGTAACCTTGAGGCGGATCAGTGCCGCGCGGTGCCGCGATGTGACTGATCGCTCCACACACAGCACAGCGGATCGAACTCGCCCCCGGCGGAACCTGCAGCGGTGTCTGACAGCCAGTGCAATTCACGAGCATCGGCATCGCCATTAATAATGTCTGTACACCTTCGATCGAGATCGACCGCTTCTTATTGTCAAATCAGGGTCCCCGCGGGTTCGAACCTTCGCGGATCGCAGCCGCATCCGTTCGATCACATTCATAACACGCGCAATTTAACAGTGGGCCTTTCTAAACATCATATAAATAGATTGCAAGTCAACGTAGAAGTGGGATTTTACACGCATTACTTCACGTGACGAAAAAGAATTGCCCTCAGCAAAAGTAATTGGAGCCCTGTAATTTTGTATTTCCCTCGTCATATAAAAATAACAATCAACTCGCACAGGGATTATGTAATTTTGTATTTCCCTCGTGATAGTAATTTTGTATTTCCCTCGTCATATAAAAATAACAATCAACTCGCACAGGGATTATCAGGGATTATAAGACCACTAACTATCAAAATGAATGATATGACATAAGGCTTATTGAATGAAATTGTGGACATGTATATATTTCAATTTGATATATGTTAGAAGTTGAATTTTTGTTATATCATAATATAACAATGGTTTTGTTCTTTAAAATATTTACGAGCACTTCAATGTGATCATATATCTAAATATTTTTATTCTTTGGAGGTAAAGTTGAAGTGAGTTTGTCTACCAAACTTGATAGAGTATTACTTTAGGATGATCATAAATGTTATCTTTCTTATGATATAATTTAGATTGCACTATCTTTAGATTAAATTCATTTTTAATTGAGGTGAATTATTTTCGAAATATTATTTATTTAATTCGATTTTTTTAATATTATATTTTAGGATTGAAATTATTATTATTATTATTTTAAAATAATCAAAGAAGAATTATACATAAATTAAAATTGTTAATTTATTATTTGAGAAACTAAATTAATAACAAAATAGTAAGTTTTTTTGTCTATTTAATTTGTGAGAAATAATCCATCCATATATTATATAAAAAGAAATTATCCTTATACAAAAGGTTATCTATATCGTAAATTCTAATATTTTAAGAATCAACCGAGTTTTGAAAAAACATAAACAAAGAGATAATTTGGATGGATTGATCTAGGTGGATATTGGTGGCCACCCGCCTATTCCACTTGGAGCCCCACCATCATTTCTTTCAGTTTTTCAGTTTCCTTAATTATAACACAGTTTACTATTTTTAGCAGTTTTTCGGTTCCTAAACTTCCAGAGCCGTTTTGAGGCCCTAAAGGACTTTTTTTTCTTGGGAAATTTTGAATCTCATGGTCCTTGCTCAAAACTTGTAGTCCTCAGATAGATCTTTCTAACAAGGTATTTAGTGCGTCAAATGAAGATCGTATGCCAAAGTTACGTCCCCGGGAAGTTGATGTACGAATTTACCCAAACAGGGCCCATAGTTTTGGCACTTCATCTCCTAGGGCTAGGTTTTTGGATGTTTAGGATTTTCCATTGCTTCTCAATAATAAATAGGCCCTCGAGCCTCATTGTAACACAGTTCAGAAGCTTGTAGCCACCACATCTCTTATCAAAGATAAGCTACTAGTGCCCTAGCTAGTTTATTTCTTTGATATTAATGAAATGAAGTGTTATTTCCGATGCATTTTTGTATTTATGGTTATGCATGTATTCTGTTGCATTCCTGCATAAATCCGAATCATAGATCCACATATTTTGGTTGTTTTTGGCATTTAGTCAGTTTCAAGTGTCGTAGTCAATATCACTTAATCAAGCCCTAGTCGATAGTCCTTGGTTAATTTTGAATATTGCCCTATCAAATCTACAAACCAATTTATTGTCCCATAATATATGAATCTCAAGGTAGATCCTTGATTTTGAATACTAGTTGAAATATCTCAATCTTCATTTTATCAATCCACATTTTGACTTATTCAAATTAGGTTTACAAATGCCAACAACCCCCTTTAAACACAACTTGGAGAATTTGGAGGTGATATTATCTCAACACCCACATATACAACAACTACTTGAAGGCTAAGAAAAGAACCAAACTTTACAAACTTTCCCCTTTTTAATGGCTTTGTAAAAATATTATCAATTTATTCATTTGTCCTACTATAGAAGAGATACCACATGCTCGCACACCCATTGCTTGGTATAGTGTACATGAAGTTGAATATACCTCATATTGTTATGAGCGAATGGGTTATAAGCCACTTTTATTGCACTTTGATTGTGACAATGCATCATAGTAGATTATGCACAAGGAAATGTAAGCTTACCCTTTAGGTTGTGAATCCATATTGCCGCAATACTCGTACCCATATCTCTGATGTAGTCAATGTCGATAGTTGATAACAAAATAATCCAATGCTTCTTACAAAACCATACAATCAAAGTAGATCCAATATGAAACATATACCTAAAAATAGACTTCCAATCATCCATATCACCAACCCAATCTGTGTATCCAACCAACTTATTTGAGTTGTTATTAGAATTCTTAATGCCAAATTAATGTGCTCCTTTTATGTACAATGCAATTCTCTTTGTGGCCTTTAGATCTGTAACCTTCAGATACTGCATGAACTTAGACACCAAATAAAAAAATGAAGGATATATAGGGTCTCCTATGGGTTAGGTAAATATCATTGACAAGATTATTCTTGTGCATAGTAGCATCAACTTAGCAAATATTGGAGATTTGATTCCTTAGTCAACTAAACTCTCAATGGATATTGGTTAAAACAAAGCTAAAATACTTCCATTCTAAACCTCTTTAAGAGATGTGAATCATACTTAGGATGGGAGATGAAGTTATTGTTATCTAACTAGATAACTCGGATGTAAGAAAATAAATGAAGCAAATCCAAGTCATTCATATCAAATGTATCTTTCAACTTCACTTATAAACCATGAATTGAGTTACCACTATTCATAGTGAAAATCAAGTCATCCACATATAAATCAATAAGCGATCATGTTATTTATAGTTTGTAGATAAACACAATGATATAATTCATGGCACTTGAAACCATGAAGAAGAAAGAACTAATCAATCTTCCATACTATGCTTGACATGACTATTTTAAGCCATAAAAGGATTTCTTCAATTTTCATAAAAAGATTTCTATTATATGCAAAACTAGGTGGTTATTGTATATTGACCTCTTCATTAGGATCATGTAATAAGGTGTTTTTCACATCCATTCAATGTACCTCCCAACCAAGGTTGCTAGAAAGAGAAAAAAATGGAAAAAAAAATTGGCAACAAGAGTAATAGCCTGTGTGTAGTGAATGCCTTCTTATTAATGAATTTTTTTTTTCTACCAATTAGTAAGCCTCGTGTCTCTCAACAACACCATTCAAAGTAAACTTGTTATTGTAGTCTACCTATCTATGTTTCATCGCATTCTTTCCTTGTGGATAGAGAACTAATTCTCAAGTCTGATTTTTTAGCAAGGAATCACATTCTCCAACCGTAGCATCACTTGTTCAAGCATATCACGTGCATATACATATGTTTCATGATCACATGTGACATGAGTACAACATTAACCCATTATTTCTAGCCAAAAATATTTATTGAATAAGTTGCATCGCTAACGCTAATCTTTGTTATCCAGTTGGGATAATGAATATTTGTGAAAAAAGTGTCCTTAAAGTGCATTCACCATTAACTAAATTAGTGATGCCATTAATCAATTGACCATCATATATTTGACCAATAATCCATTCAAGAATGCAAATTTGATTAGAAGTCAATTTAGATGCCCTCATTGATTTGGAAATTGGATTAAGATTGGTTTAGAAATAATTGACATCTCAGTTGAATCACATGAAGCAAATGTTAAAATCAAATCTCTCAAAGTCTACTCATGAAGTATGGCATCCTATAAAGTAATCACTTCTTTCTTAGTTAAACCATACACAAAATAGGCTTTAGTATCTTTAGAGTCATTAACCATGGTGTAAGAATGACCCTTGGAATTTGACTTTTTTCACTTGTCGTTAAGAACATGAACCCCAACTATGCATACAAAGGTTCTGAGATTTCCAACCAATGGTTTCTGGACCACTCCATTTTTAAAGAAAAGTCACATCCCACACTATTTTGGTCAGAACCTTGTTCATAATGTAATATGAGCAAGCTACTATATTTTCCCAAAACTTGTTTGATACTCCATTTGCTTGAACCAAACATATAACCATACTCCATTTGCTTAAACAAAACATATAGCAATCTTAATCAAAATCTTCAACTTTGTTTAACACCATTCTGCTAAGGATAGTAAGGTATTATTATTTTTTAAGAGATATCATTATTAGAGTATCCTTCAAAGGAATTGTTGAGAAATTTAGGGGCAGCTGGATCATGTGATTTCTCTTACTTTGATAATTGCTTGTGATGTATTTTTACTTAACTTGATTAGCTTCTTCTTACACTTGATTATTATTAGTGTTCTTATCATCAAACAACTACCAAACATAAAATCAATGAGACAATAGGACACCCACAATAATTCTTCTCTTCTTATATAACTTCAATCAACGAGTTCCAAGACCTGCAACCCTTGACCAAGACCCTCTAGGACCAAGTCAAACCTTGCGTCCAACAACTTCTGCAATTCCGACTTACCCAACAGATTCTTCTGGAACTTCGACTTGCCCAACAAATTCTTTTGCATCTTCGACCTGCCTATCAAACTCTTCTGCAACTTCGACCTTCCCAACAGATTCTTCTGCAACTTCGCCCTGTCCAACAAATTCTTCTGCCCAACAAATGTAGAAACCCTAACATGAGAGAAAGAGAAGCCCAAAAATCTTAATCTAGTTCTTCTCCTTCTTCTTCTTTTCATCCTTTTTCCAGCTTTCATCTTGAGAAGATCGAACTTGCTTGATGAGTCTCCAAATAAGGTCGAGTTCCTTCTTATTTATAAGCTTGTGAGGGGTACAAATTGTTATCTTTAGGCCGACTTGTTCCTTCATGTAGGCTGACTTGACCTTTGCATCATGACGAGGTCTTAGAGGGTTTTTTTACTCTATTTTGACTCAAATAAATTATTTTTACAATATGTAACATCCCCAAATGGGTCTTCAATACATGTCAATGAGTCAATTGACCTGTAGACTAAATAACAAGCCCTAGAAGCACACAATGGGTGCTTGAAATAAAAGTAACTTTCTCTTGAGCATGAAACCCATGCCTCAAGAACAACAACAATAAATTTATTTTTCTCTTTTCATTCAATACATAAAATCATGATTACATATGCCAATATGAAGACCAAACCTAGTTACATATTTCAACATTCCCTCATAACTATGGAGGTATTGGTAACCCATTTGTATAGCATCATATCATCCAACATTGTCACATAGTAAGGCCTTGACTAACAACTCTATCTCTCCACAAGATCGAAGCACAATGCTGGTGAGACCAATTATTTATAGACACCTTCATCATTGTCTCTCAAAGAACATACCCCACCCAGGTGTTCACAGGGTATGTCCTTCAGGATTATTCTTATCTTGGATTCCCAATCCTCAAATAATATCAGTCCTATACGATTACTCTTATCTTGGATGCCCTACCACATCCTGAAAGAGTATCAGATGCCAAATGCTTACCCAATCCTCCCTTATTTCTTCCCAAAGTGAAGACAAGAATGATGTGTCTATCTCTCCCTATCAACTAGGGAGGATATACCCATTCCTATGAAGGAATGTACCCATTAATATAAAAAGGAATGCAAGCTGCCTCTTAACAAGGGACTTGACCAAGTTCCCTCTTAACCAAGGACTTGATTCCAACAAATTTCTACTCTAGGTGAAGATCATGGGACCTTCAGCTACTTGTAAAGCTCCTTTCGATGTCATGAAATTCGTCTTCAAAAATTTTGGAGCCTTCTTCTTTTTGTAGGGCATAGGCCATCCATCCCTTTCCTCAGTCATGTCATCCTTGTTATTATCATAAGTGATCTTCTAGTCCACATCTAGTTTTCCTTCATACTCAGTCACGCCATGTTTCCTTAAGGATCTTCCATCCCACCACATGAGTGCTAGTTGTAGGTGACATCTAAAACTCCTTTTCGGTAGCCCTGCATTAACCCATCCAGATGTTGTTCAAAATAAAAAATGGACATCAAATCAAAATTAACTTTTATGATGGCCTTTCATCATGACATCTTGCTTTCCTGCAACATCCTACATACTTAAAGACACATCTCCAAAACTTCATATGTCAAGGGTCTCCTTTCTTTACAGACCTTATCATGGTCTTCTTCTCCATGGAGATGTCATAGTAAATTATTCTAGTCATCAGATGTTGATTTTCTTTTCTACATGATCATAGTTGCATCTTTCATGATCTCTTCTTTCTTTCTTCACATATTGCTCCCCAGGAAGTTCCATACATAATTCCTTCATCTTTGTCAACCACCTCATATTCCATATGAGGACATATTATGTTGATTTCATTTAGTCAATATGTGAACCATGCCTTCATGCATCTTTCCAAAGAAAGTGATCCTTGAACATGCTCTCAAAGTAGAGCATTTACCCTTGCTTTATGCAACTACATGATAACATGACTTTGTCAAACGTAAGCATACATACCTATTTTCTTCTTTTGTTCAAGGCTTCCTTCGACAACTTCCTTTTCCATGATTTAACATACTTCAACCATATTGACCTACTGCATTCCTTTTTCATCATCCCATCATTCCAACAATGAATCTCGTCCAAGGTGGAATTCTCAGCGAGACAAATGCTTCTTTCAAGAGATGAACTTTCTAGAGAAGATTCCAACGGAGGATCTTAATTATCCTCATTCTGCAAATGCTCCTTTCTAATGATGATGTATGATGAACTCTATGCTAGATGACTTTATTCTACCCATAAGTAGTTCTAATTCTTTCAATGAGGTTATCAAGAGTTACTTCCGTTATATGATGACTACTACATCCATGTAGACTTCTACTTCAACTATTCTTTCAAGATTTTCTAATGATATCATGAGCTCTTGCTTGAACGATATGCTTCTAATATGATGTCATATTTCATTAAGATGCTTATCGTCATAATGCTTCTCATGTTGACTGCCATGGCGGAGGTCTTTTCACCTCGCACTTCTCCTTGTTATGTATTGGAGAAACCCTAATAGTGAATATCTATCCATTTTGAATTTATTTTCATCAGGTTCTTCCACTTATTTAGTGATATGAGCCTCATTTTTTTCTTTCCTTTTGTTGTCCTTCTTGAATTTTGGACATTCTCTCTTGTAGTGCCCATATTCTTTGTTAGAGCTTGAGCTTCTTCCTTTGGAGGTTTAGTGATTGTACCCTTAACATGTTCAACAACTTCATTCTCTATGAGAATCAAATCTGTCCTCTTCTTCCATGCAAGAAAGTTTGATGACCCAACCGATTTGTTGCTTTCCTTGCAAAATGAAGTCATTTTAACAAATTCAAACATATATACAAAGACACTTACTTGACAAGATAATATGCTCATTGATGTTAATATCTTCAACTTGATCCCTTCTAGATTTTGATGATGATAGAAGATGTCTCCCTTCAAAAGTGATCCTTCAACGAGAGGGAGATCACCTTGATTCCTTGATGATGATGATTATGATTCTTCCTGCTGCTCTAGTATGTAGAGACTTTTAGATGCTTTAGTGTGTAATTCTTCTATGGATGAGTTAGCGTTTTGAGGTCTTCTTAGTTCCTTCCAGTCATGCTTGTCAAACTTACAACTTCATATTTTGACCCTTCTTTAGAATTTCAACTTGTTGTTGCAGGACTACAATTCTAGATTCTTATGTAGAAACCCTAGTTCATATGTGTGACAAGAAGATGGATGGATTTGTCTCCTTTCTCCTTCACTTGAGATGGAATCTTTTCTTATTAATTCGGTTTGCAAGGAAGGCTTATTTTTCCCCAAAACTTCACCTTTCTTGGAGTAGCTTATACTTCATAATTTTCTGCTACAAGATGATACCCTAATCTTCGCACGTGTGTAGGAATATAGCCCCAAAACATATCTAAGATGCTTCGTTTCTCCTTTCTATTTCTTCGTTGGGTGTTAGGCTTATTTTTCTCTCTTGATTGAACTTCTTGATGCTTTTCTAGTGCTCTAGCCCTTGACTGGTCTTCTTTAAGTTTCCTTTCCTTGTCTTGTCACCTTAGCTCTAATACCATGTTGAGAAATCTAGGGGAAGCTAGATTAGGTGATTTCTCTTACTTTGATAACTACTTGTGATGTACTTAACTTGATTAGCTTCTTCTTACACTTGATAATTATTAATGCTATTTATCATCAAACAACTACCAAACAATAAAATCAATGAGACAATAGGAAACAAGATGTAGGCAATCAACTACGGCCAAAACCTCTCCAACTGAGAGGAAAACCCACTAGAATTATTCTCTTCTTATAGAAATTCAATTGAAGAATTCCAAGACGTATCACCCTTGACCAAGACCCTCCAAGACCAAGTCAAACCTTACTTCCAGCAACTTCTGCAATTTCGACTTACCCAACATATTCTTCTGGAACTTCGACTTGCCCAACAAATTCTTCTGCAATTTCGATCTACCCAACAAACTCTTCTGCAACTTCGACCTTCCTAGTAGATTCTTCTACAAATTCTTCTTTCTAGCAAATTCATCTGCCCAATAAATTGTTCTACCCAATAAATTATTCTTCTCAACAAATTCTTCTGCCCAACAAATGTAGAAATCCTAACAATAGAGAGAGAGGGAGAGAAGCCCAAAAATCTTAATCTAGTTCTTCTCCTTCTTATTTTTTCATCCTTTTCCAGCTTTCATCTTGAGAGCATCGAACTTGCTTGAATGAGTCTCCAAATGAGGTCGAGTTCCTTCTTATTTATAGGCTTATGAGGAGTACGAATTGATATCTTTGGGCCGACTTGTTCCTTCATGTAGGTCGACTTGATCTTTGCATCATGATGAGATATTTGAGGGTCTTTTAATGACTCTATTTTGGCTCAAATAAATTATCTTTACAATATGTAACATGCCCAAATGGGTCTTCAATACATGAAAATGACTCAATTGACTTGTAGACTAAATAACAAGCCCTAGAAGCATTCAATGGGTGCTTGACCTAAAAATAAATTTCTATTGAGCATGAAACCCATGCCTTGAGAACAACAATAATAAATTTAATTTATCTTTTCATTATATACATAAAATCATGATTATATATGTCATTATGAAGACCGAACCTCGTTACATATTTCAACAGGAATGACTTGCATATTCTGCTCCATTATCATATGTCAAATTTTATAAATTGACCACATCATTTTTTAGCACTGCCCTAAACTCATTGAGTTTATCAAAAGCCACATCCTTTATTTTCAAGAAATAAACCCAAGTGAACCTACAATAGTCATCACTTAGGATGAGAACATACCTTGGACCTGCTAGAGAAGGATGGTTCATTGTACAAAGATCACCTTGCATTAACTTCAACTATGACTTTACCCTCAAAGAATTCTCTTTCTTAAATTTTTATTGATGATGCTTACTAAGAATGCTTCATTTTATAAAGATCACTATGCATTAACTTCAACCATGACTTTGCCCTTCAAGACTTCCCTTTATCAAATTTTTATTGATGATGTTTACCAAGAACACACCACTCACACACATTTAGGAGGAACCATTACAGGAAGTCCATGAACTATATTCAATTAAACCATCAATTTCATACTTCTAAAATTTAGATAACCTAACGTCTCATGCTTGAATTTGTTTTAATCGTCCATTCTAATTAACAAGTGCAACCGATCATTTCTTTCATTACACATTTCAAGTTTCAAAACATATACAATTTGTCCTGAAAATCAAGAATACCCATTAAAAAACCTCAAAATGCTTGTTAATATACTTTGCAACAAACAATTGATCCAATATTCAACTTTCTTATCAATCTCGTGGTACATATAAAATTTCCAATCAAATGTGGTACATGGTAGAGTTCATATCATTCTCAAAATCAAGTATCACATGAAGCAAATGTTAAGATCAAATCTCTCGAAGTCTACTCATCAAGTATGACATCCTATAAAGCAATTACTTCTTTCTTAGTCATACCATACACTAAATAGGTTTTAGACTCTTTAGAGTCATTAACCATGGTGTAAGAATGACCCTTGGGTTTTGACTTTTTTCACTTGCCAATCAGAGCATGAGCCCCAACTATGCACATAAAGATTTTGAGATGTCCAATCAATGGTTTTCTTCCCACTCAAATTTTTAAGAGAAGTCACATCCCACACTACTGTGGTTAGAACCTTGTTCAAAATTTGATTTGAGCAAGCTACTATATTTTCCCAAAACTAGAACAATACTCAATTAAAATCAAACCAAACATATAGCCATACTCCATTTGCTCGAAACCAAACATATAGCCATCTCAATCAAAGTCTCTTGCTTCCTTTCAACAACACCATTATGGTAATGATTGTAAGGTATTGTTCTTTGTCAAGAGATATCATTATCAAAGTATCCTTCAAAGGAATGACTTGTATATTCTTCTCCATTATCACATCTCAAATTTTATAAATCAACCACATTTCTTTAAATTAGCAATGCCCTAAAATCAATGAGTTTATCAAAAGGCGTATCCCTTATTTTCAAGACATAAACCCAAGTAAACTTGGAAATATCATCACTTAGGATGTGAACATACCTTAGATCTACTAGAGAAGGATGATTCATTGTACAAAGATCACTATGCGTTAACTTCAACAATGACTTTTCCCTCCAAGACTTCTCTTTCTCAATTTTTTTATTGATGATACTTACCCAGAATGGTTCATTTTACAAAGATCACCATGCATTTCCTTTCTCTCACATACACATTTAGGAGGAACCACTCCAAAAAGTCCATGAACCATATTCAACTAACCCATCAATTTCATACTTCCAAAATTTAGATATCCTAACCTCTTAAGCCAAATTTTGTTTTCATCATCCATTCTAATTAACAAGTGCAACAAATCATCTCTTTCATTACACATTTAAAATTTCAAAATGTACACAATTTGCCTTGAAAATCAATAATACCCTTTTAAAAACCTCAAAATCCTTCTTAATATACTTTACAACAAACAATTTACCCAGTTTTCAACTTTCTTATCAATCTTGTGGTACATATAATAAAATTTGCAATCAAATGTGCACATGGTAGAGTTCATATCATTCTCATAATCAAACCTACCACTATCAATGATAGTCACTGCATAATCATTAAGATAAATTATATTATTAGAATATAAACTTAATTTGATTGTAGATTTTAGAATATTTTGGAAATATGTGATATGAGTAAAATACAAATCAAATAATTAACTATATTTTTGTTGATAAATGTCTTTTGGATTAATCACATCATTAGGATTAAGTCGACGTTTCGAACTAGCTAATGTGGTTCATCCCCATGACAAGGTGGGTCATTCTTTGATGTTGTGTCCTTATTCACCAAAATCCCCATCCAAGAAGCTGTTGATGTCATTAAATGAATCTCTGATGAGGACACCTCTAAATAGGTTAGCCTCTGCCTCACCTCGACTTTCTTCAGTTTTCAAGGTGATTTTTATGAGCAAACCTGTGGTGTTGCGATGGGCTCCCCTCTTTCCCCCATAGTTGCTAACTTATTTATGGAGGATTTTGAATCTAAGGCCGTGGTCTTTGCTAAATTTCGCCCTAGGAAGTGGAATAGGTTCATGGATGATACTTGTTCATCTGGCCCCATGGTCAGGAGAAATTAGATATGTTCCTTGGGCACATGAACTCGCTATCTGATTCCATCAAGTTCACGATGGAAGTGGAGGTGGATGGTTGCCTCCCTTTCCTTGATATCCTTCTCTCAAGGAATGAGGATGGTTCCATTTCTCACCGGGGTTTTCACAAGAAGACTCCCACGGAACAATACCTTCATGCTGGGTCCCATCATTTCCTTGCTCAGAAATTTGGTGTCATGTGTACTCTTGCGACTCGTGCTCTTAGAACCTCTGACGAAAACTCCTTGGAATCAGAGAAATCCCATCATCTTGACGTTTTTGAAAATAATGGTTACAGTAGATCTCAATATCTTAAGCCTTTTGGAAGGCATATAAAGGGTTGAGTAGAAAATCTACTCGAGTGGATCCTATTTCCAAGGTCCATCTTCCATTTATCCAGGGGACAATGAACAAAATTGCCCATGTCCTTAGGAGAAATAATATCTCTGCTTCTTTCAAACCTCTTTGCACTATTAGAAATTCTCTTGGGTTTGTTAAGGACCATATCGACCCTAAGGACATGAAAGGGGTTTACATGATTCCTTGTTCTTGTGGAACTCCCTAAATTGGAGAAACAAGTCGATCCATTAGGCAGAGAATTCGGGAGCATGCTGTGGATATTAAACACAAGTGGTCCTGTACTTCAGCTCTTGCTGAACATGTGGAAAAATCCTGCCACCATGTTTGTATTGAAGACTCCAAAGTCGTTGCCAAGATAGATCACTTCCACCATAGGAAATTAAGGGAGGCGATCGAAATTGAGCGACATGCTAAGAATCTCAACTGTGATGATGGTTGGAAATTAAGTAAGAGTTGGACCCCGGCTCTCGCCAGGTAATTTTGTTTAATTATTTATGTTTTATTTTATTTTTATTAAGTTATATATTTTTATATACAATTAATTAATTAATTGATTTATTTATTTTATTTACTTATTTATTTATTTTTGATTTATTTTTATTTAGTTATATATTTTTATATACAATTAATTAATTGATTTATTTTATTTTTATCTAATTAATTAATTAATTAATTTTATTTTATATTTACTTTATTTTATTTTATTTTATTTATTTATTAAATTTAAAATTTTACTCTTCCCTATTATCTATTATATTTATTTTAATTACATAATAATTTATAAACCCATTTTTAATAAATTTTATTTAATTAATTAATTTATTATTTAATTTTAATTCTTAACTAATTTTCTAACAGTGACTTCTTGAAAGCTAGTCTTAACGGCTAGTTATTAACAATTAGTTTTCAACGGCTATTTCTAGGCAATGATGCATCTCCATTAGTTTCTCCACCTTATCCTGAGGATGAACCACATTAACTAGTTCAAAGAGTTGACCTAATCCTAATTTTGACCTAATCCTAATGATGTGATTAATCGAAAGACATTTTATCTACATTATGGATCACAAAAGTCTTAGATCTAACATATATTTTTGTTAATTAATTAAAATTTTTAAAATATTCTAAATTCTACAATCCCAACAAAATAAAAAAAGGTGGAGACAAGAAGGAAAGTTATCTAGATATTTTGGAAGACCGCTCTTGAGATAATCTATTCAGCTAACTCTTGGAGTAATCTATTAGGAGATTTGTGGAAAAGCTGAGAGTATCTATTGTAATGCTTCGCAAAAAATAGACTAATACAACAACCAAATGAAAAGCAATCTGTCCCATAAACTTCTTAAACACACTCTTTCACTAGCATCAGAAATAAAAAGAAAAGAAATGTGAAAAAAAAACGAAAACACAAACAAGTTGGTGGTGTTACCTGTTAAAATGAGGATGCACTGTTCTGGGAAGCCATATTTGGTAAGAAGTAGATTTTTCATCGGCGTCACGTCGTAGCCCTTGCGCTCGTATTTCTTCTTTCTATAACAAACCCCGCATAAAACCGCCCTCTTCTTCCCATGAGCTGCCGGTGGCGGAAGATTGTCATGCGGAAGATGAGATCTCCCATTTTCCCCCGCATTCTTCCACGATTGTTTCAAGTGGGCACGTTTCGAACACCCGCCCCCGCCATCGTTAGCAACTCGGAAAAGAAAATTGCAGACTGCACATCTGATGGTCGCGTTCTCCGACGGTGGGAGTTGCAGAGGCGTGCGGCATTGAGGACAATTCACAATCATCGGCATCAATTCCTTCTGTTCTTCCCCCACCAACCTATGTTTGTCTTGTTTTCACGATGGGAATGGTTGTTGTGGGCACAGAATTCAGTGCAGGTGAGCAGTAAGAGGAAAAGAGATTCGAAGAGAAAAAGAAAGGGGTGGCAGATTCCTGTCAAGGGAATATTTCTGCAAATTTATGCGCGCAAAAGTTGCTATATTCTGCGTAACGGAATCGTTGTGTTTGTCGGAAGCTTTATAAAAGAGCAAAGAGTGTGTGTGTGAAGGATTTCATTAAAAAGTGTGGAAGCTTTATGCTCGGTTGCATATCAAGTGACCAAGTACTCTTCTTTTGCATTCAAAAGAGAAAGGGCAAATTAACAATGTTGGTCAATTCCACATCTTGCTACCATGTCCTTTACTTTTGCTACGAGTTAAGTTTTTGATTTGATTGAGTATCATGCATTTTACTTTTTATATGTAAAAAAGAAATGATAAGTTGCTTCTTGTTTTGCCATGGCTTGTGTGTTAATGGTTTTTTTTGGTCACTAACATGGTTCATGGAATCAACTTAAAGTAGGAATATAATAAGAATTTGTGCTTATTCATATAATAATTTATCTAAAATGTGTCTTGTGTTGCCATGTTGGGAGCATGGTTTGTTTCTTCATCTACTCAATTTCAATTCCAAGGAATATGTTTGGCTCATTGTGATAAGGCTCAAAGAGTAGGTGGCCCCACCCACTTGACCTCTCAACTCTTGCTAAGTCATAAGTTATTGGTATATGATCAGGCTTGTGGACTATTGAATGTATTCTTAATGTTTGAGATAACTAATGTATTCTTAATGTTTGAGATAACTACATTAATCTCAAGGAAAGATTATATTCGTGATACTTCCAATAAAGGAGTTTTTCCTCATCTCTTTGCATGTTCAAACATGCATCTCTTGTGGGATGTTAGATATACACTTGATATTTGAGATAATTACACGTATAATTTCAATGAAAGATTAGATACATGATGCTTTCAACCATGCCACAATGAAGGAGTTCTTCCTCATTGCTTTGTAGGTTCTAACATGTGTCTCATGATGACTACAATGCAACTTGCATGGCTATCTTTATAGGGTTGCATTCATGGATCTTAAATCTCTAAGGAATACTTTCAATGTACCTACTAAGACACAAATGATTTGCCTATTATTTTTGTTTCTGAGTGCTTGAATTCCCATGCCATAATGGATCCCACCATGATTTGTCATTTGAAATTTTATGTTTCAGTTGTAATTGAAATATTTAAGCTCCATCAAATCCGTGTATATGACAAGGGATCAAATCCATGCAAACGATAAGGGTTACGGAGCTTGAAACCCTTACTACCTCATCAACGCATTGGTACCTTCCTTTTGATGGTTGTTCTAGCCCATACAATGTGTTTTGCAATTTAAGTACTCTGTACTATTTGTCAAACTTCATATACCTTGTTGGTTGCTCCATGTAAATCTCTTCCTCTAATTAGACACAATTCTATTGTAATTAAAAACAATACCATGATCAAGGTCAACCCATAAGTGAAAACTTTCCTACTAGTCCACAGTCTCAACCTACATGTACCACTTTACTACTATGGGTGCCTCTACATGTACCACTTTGCTACTATTGGTGCCTTATAAAAACCCATACTTCCACAAAACTTTTATCTTTTCTTCAAAAACCACTTACATTTGCATTCCAACTCAAAGGGAGACCTATAAGGATTTCAATGATTCTTAATTAGTGAATTACATTCTCCATCCATGTCATGTTGCCATTACATCACCTTCTTAATTCTAAGTCCCTCTTGCATTGCTCATGATTCAATTTCCTTAGCATAAGTTGCATAAGAATGAAATTTAATTCCTTTGGTGGTTTCTAGTCTTTAGTTGACGACCGTAGTGATGGGTATTGTCCATCTATAACATCCTCATTTTCCCACAATGTGACATCCACTTCCTCTAACAAAGCATTCCACTCAACAACATTCAACAATAACTCTTCAACAAGAAATGGGGAAGCAAGGTCAGTATGGGCAAGCAGGGACAAAGACTCAACGGTGAGTCTTGCATGTCAAAACAAATAGCAATCAATTCGTACCCAGGTTTCCTTAAGATTAGTTTATTGGAACTGCAGGGGTTACCCATGGAGACGAGGACTTGGGTTAGGGCCTATTGCGGAAGGTGGAGACATAATTTTCCTCATAGAAACACATGAGCATGAAGGGTGCAAGACACCTTTGTTTGAAGGGTACTAGAAGATAGCAGTGTGGAACAAGGCAACAGGGAATGGCAAACGGCACGAGGGTATTATGGTATTAGTGAGAGAAAAAGAAGGTCGTTTCATTCAGCTAGAAAAAGAAGACCCAAATAAGCAATTTGTCTGGCTTAAAATATCAGAAAATGGAAATCACATCAAAATTGCAGCATGCTATTTTGCGCCACAAGTTTCAAAAATCTACATAAGTAGAAGGCTTGACCACAAAAATCCCTTTGTAGTCCTAAAAGCAGATATAGCAATATATTCTCAGCTAGGTGAAGTCCTTATAGTGGGGGATTTCAAGAACTGCAGGTGAACAAGCTAGCATTCTTTGTTGTAAAGAAGACTGCGACGCTATTTGGCTTACAGAAGAGAGTAATCATCAATGGGAAAGAATTTCAGAGGATAAAGGCTACAATCTCTTTGGAGAACAATTCTTACGCTATGTGAGGCTTTCAATTTAGTCATTTGTAATGGATTGACTAGATGGGAAAAGTCTAGTAATCTCACTTGCAATTCTTACAATGGAGCAAGTGTAGTAGATTATGTAATTTGCTATAGTTTGTGTGATAAAATGGAGGAAATGTTGATTGCAGATCAAATTTGGGACTTAAAATAAGATCACAAGCCAATTTATTTAAGTTTTTCTTGGACCGGAAATAAGCAATTAGGGTCAAAAACTCAGTGTGTTCAACAAAATCCCCCAAAGGGCAGAATTGTTTTGACTCCAGAGAATTGTAATACCTTCAAAATAACGCTAGAGAGGCTCTTCGAGAAGGAGGAAATTCTCATTTCATGGCCTTCATAGTCACGAATTAAGACATTTAATTCAAAGCACACTTGTTGAGTGCAAAAGAGAAAAAATTAAAAAGTCTGAAACAAATTGCTTTCTGATTAATGCTTGGTTGACAATGAATGCAAAAATGCAAGGAGAACGTGGAAGGAACCAGACAAGGATAACATAAAGCTCAAAGCTTACAAGCAAATATTAAGGAAGAAAAAGGTTGATTTCATGGTTTCGAGGAGAGAAGAAATAATCTTCCTTGAGAAAAATAACTCCAATTTATTCTGGAAGGAGCTCCAACCGAAAAAGGTGCAAACTAAAAACAACATTACAGCTTCTAAATGGTTCAACTATGCAAAACAACTTTATGAGCAAGATCCCAAGGTTGACCCTCCTCCCTTGGTCAATACAGACACAACTCTTCACGGTGCAAAAGGTAGAGATGGATATCAAGAAGTTGGGTGCTAGAAAAGCAAAAGACTTAGTTGAACTCCAAGCAAAGTATCTAAAGTGGGGCTTAAAAAGTCTTTCACCTCACATCACAAAAATTTTAAACAACATCATATCGCAAGGGTTCCCCACAGATTGGACAAATAGTATGGCAATACCTCTTTTCAAGAGTGGTGATGTCAATAATCCCTCCAATTATAGAGCCATAATGATAAACCCCTTGTCTGCAAAGTTGTTTGGAAGCATGTTAGAAAAGAAAATCAGCAAGTGGGCAGGAGAAAGAGATAGACGTGCTAAAGGGAAATCAAGTTTTAGACCTAAACATTCCATAGTTGATCATTGTATAACTTTAAGGCACATCATTGAAAAAGTTTGGGAAAAAAAGGAAGAAGTTTTTTGTTGCTTTGTTGATTTCAGAAAAGCTTTTGACACGGTTCCTAGGGAAAGCTTTGGCGCAGAATGGAGGAACTCAGGGTTCCCAGGCATTTGAGATCACTTGTGCATAGGCTGTATGAAGAGGTGGAAGTCAAAATTAGAACTTCAGCAGGCATTTCTGAAAGTTTTAGAAGCGATATCGGGGTCAAGCAAGGTTGCCCATTGTCTCCTACCCTTTTTGGTTTATATATTGACAAGCTTGAAGAGTGGCTAAATTCACAAGGGGGTGACGGTATCCATTTGGGCAAGTTCGCTATAAAGCTTCTTTTGTACGCGGATGACCTTATACTGATTGCTAAATCGTCTCTTGGTTTGCAAGAGCACTTACATTCCCTTGAGCATTTTTGTAGAAGGGTGGGGATGCAAGTCAATATTAGCAAAACGAAAGTAGTGGTTTTCTCTAACAAAAGAAAGCATAATCAACATAAGTTCTACTTTGAAGGCAACCTTATGGAAGAAGTTGCAGACTACAAATACCTTGGAATTGACTTTAACGAAAATTTAAGTTCGGATGGTTGTAGAAAGAAAAGAACTGTGGGCGGTTGGAAAGCATTTTATGCTCTTCAAAACATGTGTAGAGAGGCAGAGCTATGGGATTGGAAAACCACTCTAACTCTTTTTGGGCTTCTAGGGATTCTAATGATTCTCTACGATTGTGAATTGTGGGCCAGCATCACAACCGAGATGCAGTGGAAACAAATTGAGAAAATTCAAAAGCGTTTGATTACAAACAAATTCAAAATTAAAAGTGCAATTCCTTATGCTATCTTGTTAAGTGAAACAGGAGATGCTCTTATTGAAGCAATTTCTATGGTGCGGGTCATAAGGTATTTGAAAAAAATTGAGCAAATGGAAGAGGGTAGATGCCCTAAGGTTGTGTTTAATGACAAATTGTGCAAAAGAAAGATGACCTAGATGCGGAAAAATAACAAATGGTTTAGTAAATGGGGTATTTGCTTAAGCATGTGTTCTACAAACAGTAAAGAGATAAAAACTTTTGTTATGCATAAGTTCCACAAAAGTACTTGGGAGAAAGAGCTAGGGAGAAAGAAGAATTACTACATTGAAGAGTTTAACCCCACTCATAATCATCATCAAAAAGTGTACATAGGGGTCAATATTTCTTGGAGAGCTAAAATTCTTATTGCTCAATTAAGGACTAATTCTCCATGTGGGAGGAAATGTGGGAGGAAAGAGTGTATTTTTTGCTCTTCCGAAAAAGTGGAAACAGAAAAAACATTTCATTTTAGAATGCGAGGCCTTCAAAGACAGCAGGGGAAATTATGCAGGTATTCTAGCAGCTAGCTCTTGGCATAATCTATTTAACGAAGAGTATGTCGAGAAATTGAGAGCGTTTATTGTAAAACTCCACAAGAAAAGAGCCGAATACAAAAGCCAAATAAAAAAACAATCTACCCCATAAACTATTTTTAACCTAGTAAACATTAAAAAACACTTACTTACTTTAACCTTAGTAATACTTATAAAATTTTATTAATTATATCACCAATTATAATTTTGGAAAATTTCACATACACATATCCAAACCCATACGCTTTAAATTGTTTCTACAATTACTCCACTTTCGTTTAAACCATTCATTCTCATTAAATATTACATCATGACTTCTTATGGCCTCATACAACCTCATCCTTAACAAAATCATAAAATGAGTTAACATTAATCAAAACGTATTACATGCAATTTACACTTATTATTAAATTTATTTTATTTCATATTTTCTTTTTCGAATAAAAAGTTGTTTTGAGTTTTACATGTAATTTCTTCTCATATCCCATGTCAACCGAAGTTTTATTATCCTGCCGCTATGCGGTATAGCGCAATACGTGTATTGTGTTGACCCCCAATTAGTTACGCGAAACCTATGAAATTTATTTTGACATAACAAAGTTTAACTATATAAATTTTGTTTTTTATAAAAAAAATTATTAGTATTTTGTGTTGATAAGTTAGGTGAAACATATAAAATTAATTTGATTTAACACAGTTCAATATATATATATATATATATTTTTAAGTATTTATTTCTGTTGTTATAAATTTTTATTATTATTTATTTATGTTGCTATGCTATTGATTGAGAATAAGAATTTGGTCTCCAATTTTTGGTCTATCGAATCTAAAGAAAAGAGTTATTTAATTTGATTTATGATTTTATTCCTATGCTCAAAAAGCTTGGAGAGAAGTCTCCCGAGCTCACTATAATTTTGACATCTTAAAAGGCTAGAAAGGTCAGTTTAGCAACAAAGATTATGAAATTAAGTTTTAATGTGGTTGTACTCGGGGCACTCTAAGAGGAAGTGATTTTTATATATATATATAATTTTAATATAATAAAACATATGCAATTTTATAAACTAAATAATAAATTAGTATTATTATTATTATTTTTCAAATATAAATTCAATTTTAAAAATAAAATATATGTATTTTTATTACAATATACAATTTTATCAGTAACATTTTTTTTAAATATTTTTTAATGATAATTTTTTTTTTTTTAATAATTAACTAATTAAGTAATAACCACTAGTATCCATTGGCTATATCTGGCAATGATGCATCCACACTATTGAGATCGATTACATATTAGTACACCAAATCATTATGACGTGATTAATTCGAAAGACATTTATCTAAATTATGAATCACAAAATTCTTAGATCTAAAACTAATAATTATATTAAGATATTTTTTTTATTGAATATTTTAATTCAAATTTTAAGAAATAAAATATATAGTTTTTGATTTGGACAGACAATCTTGATTTGGACTACTAATGTAGTTCAAAATGTAAATGCAAGTATAACATATTATAGTTTTTAAAAGCTATGCTTGCATAAACATTGAAATCAAGGTCTTGCTCTTTAATTACACATCTTAGGACTTTACCAATCAGTAAAACACAAATTGATAGAATTCTAAACTTTAACACTAATTTAAATTCAACATTTTTACTGTAGTTTAACTATATTTAAACTAAGCAACAAGACTAGCTACTATATAGCACTTGGTTTATACAACAAGACTAACTACTAATGATGGTGATGATGGTTAACGTCCATTGAGACCAATCTTTGGTCTATCAGACCTAAAGAAAATAGTTATTTAATTTGACTTAAGATTTTATTCCTATGCTCAAAAATCTTGGAAAGAGTCTCACGAGCTCACTATAATTTTGACATCTTAAAAGGCTAGGAAGGTCAGTATTGTAACAAAGATTATGAAATAGAACTCTAATGTAGTTGTACGCGGGGCACTCTAAGAGGAAGTGATTTTCATCCTCGATGTTCATATTCTCACAGAGATGGCAGATCCTTTCCATCCATGGTGTTTTAGGAACTGTCCAACGACCTGTTTCAAAGAGGAACTTCTTTCTATCCAACATTACGAAGTTTGTTGTTTTACAATTATTTTCAAGACCAAAATAAGCTTTCCACCCCTCATTAATCCTTTTCTAAATACTATATAGCACTTATTTTATAATAATACAATTTATAATATATCTTGAACATATTATAACATAAATTATCATTTTTCAATTTCCAAATAAAAATATTCTTTTATATATTATTTTAAACTTTTATAAAATATTAGATTATTATAAATGATTTCTAAATTTACCATTATAAAATATTAAATTATTATAAATAATTTCTAAATTTACGATGTTCTTAATTTCTCTGTATTTTTTTCCATTTTTTTTCTTCTAATGATGTACTATGTATCACATATTTGAAAATCAACGAGTGCCATGTTTTTTTCTTTAATCATGTACCCATGTGCTATTCTCACACAGTGAATCAAAAACCATATAGAATACCCTTTTTTCCATTAAAATTTTGATATTAAAAATATAAATATAGCATTTTAAGTTTATTTCAATCTTATTTTATAATTTCATTTTATTTTAAAAATATTTTAAAATTTGTATATTTAAAATATAAATATTATTAAAAAAGTTATTTTACTAAAGAAAAAAAAATAAAAACACATGAAAATAATGGTAGCGTACCTTATTAAACGCTATTTGTATCATGATTTAATCATTTATTAAAAAAAATGTTTTACTTTTTGGGCACAAGTATGGAGTTGGGTAATATTTTTTGGCAAAAGAGGGTGAGTATGGGTAGAAAAAATGATGGCTCAATCGACCCTTTTTAAAGCGCTCAATCGTGTTCTTCGAGCGCTAAAAAAACAACTCGATCGAACATTAAAACTAACTCTCGGATCGAGCTCCTGTGTAACCCCAAGTTAGGAGCTTTGATATGGCTTGAGTTGGGTTATATTTTTTGGCAAGAGAGGGTGAGTATGGGTAGAAAAAATGATGGCTCAATCGACCCTTTTTTAAGTGCTCAATCGCGTTCTTCGAGCACTTAAAAAACAACTCGATCGAACATTAAAACTAACTCTCGGATCGAGCTCCTATGTAACCCCAAGTTAGGAGCTCTGATATGGCTTGATCAAGCCCTAAAGCTCCATTGGACCTTAAAGCTGGAACATTTAAAGTTTATGTAAATATCAATAATGATATGCAAACTTTAAAATTTAAGTACTCATAGTTACACAAATATATATATATATATATATATATATATATATATATATAAATAAATAAATAAAAAAAATAATAAAAAAAAAAAAAAAAAAATTATTAATTACATTTGAATATGTAATTAATAATGGTGTAGATTAATTTTTCATTGCATTTCTAGTGTTTTGGTGTATAAATTTGAAAAAAGATTCTATCCCACTTGCAATTGAAATTGTAATACTCTTATATTTATAAATATGATTTAAATAATAAATTGATTAAACATAAGAAAATTTATCAATTCATTGAATAAGTGTATCTCAAAAATACGAATTTGACGTTGTTGGAAATGTATATTTTATAAAATTCATTGAAGACGATTCTCTCGGTCATAATCATATCTATTTAAATCTCTCTCTCACTCACACACACATAATGTGTAGTCTAAGTTATGGACAAAATGATCTTTTTTCATGACATTTTTTTCTAGTTAATTTTAATCAAAACCCGACAAATAATTTTAAAATTTTGAGTTTAAGTTGTTTAAAATGTAGAATTTGAGTGCTCGAGGGGTTTTTAGGTTGTTGATTCTAATTATACATTTTAAACAACAAAAGATCACAATCTTTCTTAAAATTTACGTAAATATCAATAATGATATGCAAACTTTAAAAGTTAAGTACTCATAGTTAAAAAATAATAATAATAAATTAATTAATTATTAATTATATTTGAATATGTAATTAATAATGGCATGGATTAATTTTTCATTGTATTTCTAGCGTTTTGGTATATAAATTTGAAAAAAAATTCTATCCCACTTGCAATTGAAATTGTAATACTCTTATATTTATAAATATGATTTAAATAATAAATTGATTAAACATAAGAAAATTTATCAATTCATTGAATAAGTGTATCTCAAAAATGTGAATTTGACGTTGTTGGAAATTCATTGAAGACGATTCTCTCGGTCATAATCATATCTATTAAAATCTCTCTCTCTCTCTCTCTCACACACACACACACACATAATGTGCAGTCTAATTTATGGACGAAATGACCTTTTTTCATGACTTTTTTTTCTAGTTAATTTTAATCAAAACCTAACAAATAATTTTAAAATTTTGAGTTTAAGTTGTTTAAAATGTAGAATTCGAGTGCTCCAATGGTTTTTAGGTTGTTGATTCTAATTATGCATTTTAAACAACAAAAAATCACAATCTTTCTTAAAATTGTTTTGTTGGATTCCGGTGAAAAATTATATTTCGTGTATGACTTAGACAAGGCCTATATATAATGAAGTAATATGGACTTGTTCAGGAAAAATAATAAGTGCATTAATTAATGTAGTTGTAATAGTTGTAAGTTATAATTAATAAAGTTGTAGTGGATGCAATGGTCAACATGTAAAATGTGATTGCACTCAATTCTGTCCTAACTACACAAGTGTTAAGTGTATATAAAAAAATTTAATCTTTGCTGAAGTTTGCAATATATATTTTTAGCATAAGGAAATCATAAATTTTAAAATATTATTTGTCTAATTTCAATTTCCGTAATCTAAATTTATATGTCCAATATAAAATTATTTTTAAAAATAATAATATTATAGAATTTAGTTCAGTTTGTTATTTTATTTAATTATTTATTATAAAATGATTAAGTATAAAAATATGTTATATTTAAAATCAAAACAATAAACAAATTATTATTTTTAAGAAGTTCAAAATTGAAAAAAGTTATTTATATATTATTATAATTATTTTATTGGTAAAATAAAATAAAATTTGGATTTATAATTAAAGAAAAGTAGAGTTTGGAATATATTTGAATATTTATATATATAAAAAATTCTTGAGTAAATAAATTTTATAATTCACTTAAAGACAAGTATTGAGAGGCTTTGATGTTGTTGTTGTTGTTGTTGTTTTTTTTAATGACGTAGCTCGATCGAGTTATTTGAATTTCAAACACTAGATCGAGCGTTTTAAGCACTCGATCGGGGGTTGTTGAGGGCCTAAAAAACAGAGTTTTAGCTCTTCATCTGCAGATTTTTCTGTAGCACCTTTTTGTACCCTAGCAAACTCTAAGCAAAGTTTGTCTTTAAGTGGCAGAGTTGATCATGTTGGATTCAAGAAGGGACTCTCTGTCCAATGGCATATGGGTTTGAAATTTTCAAATTCATAAGATATTTATTATCTAATTTCTTTTAAACATAATGCTTGATTTTTTTTTAATATTTTTAAATAAGTTGAATAAAAAATCAATATCATAAAATATACACAACTAAAAAAATTCAAAAAATACCACTATCTTCGTTTACGGGTACTCTTAGTTTTTCAATTTATTTAAATAGTTGAAACAAAACCTTAAGTGAACACATACACACATGTGTACGCAAATGCCGAAGGAATATTCTTAAACGACTTCGAAAAATAATAAAAAAAATATATTTTTGCATAAAAAAATAAATTTTTAATATGAAAAACTTATCTCTCTTCATGTGGATCATGCTAACATATATATATATATATATATATATATATATATATATATATATATATATATATATATATTACACATTTTAGACTAAGTTATGCTACGTGAACACACACATACCTCTTAAAATGTGAACACATTTCATTTAATGGAAAATTGACATATTATACAACAAAAAATATTTTTGTAAAAATATCATTAGAACAACAGCATAATTCTTCACAATTTTTCTTTTTACTCCGAATCAAAATTCACAATGCTTATATGAATTTCAAAAAACTTGAAATTTCATTGCCACATTTGGCCCAAAAGTGTAGCCCATCTTCATGCTTTCACCCCCTCTTCATTTTATGTCTATGTTTTAGATTTTTTTTTCTTTAACATAAACTATCAATATAGTATGAGTGGGTCTAATGGTTAAGAACGTGTGTTTTCTTCTTGGAGGTCACAAGTTTGAATATGGGAGGAGTAGGGTATTTGCACCTCTATTAACTAAGAGATCAAATTATTGCATAGAGCAAGTTCATTGTCCCACAAACAAGGGCACCTCATATTTCATGCTAGGTCATGACTTTAAATTTGATATGCATGTATGTCTGTGGAAAAACCCTTTAGGAGCTTCCTCACATTTGCTAATGGCACTTGGGGTAATAATAACTGAACCATTCTATATACTTTATACTCTAACCCAGAGGGGCTCTGGCATGCTTGAACAACATGTTAGTGATCTATGGATTGAAAATGGCCAATGGTTGGTTCAAATTGATTGATCTAATCCACTAGGTTTAAATGTCTTGAAACATGTGATCCCACCCTCAAGCACTTTAGTAAAAGTGAGATTATTTTGTACCTTGGTAGCCCCAACTAACCCATGAGCAACAAACACGTAACAAGCGGGGTTTGAACTTGGGTGGTAAGGACAACAACTTAGAATGAAGATCAAAAAATTTGATCCTTCACATGCAAACTCGATGAGAGTTTTGGATTCTACCAAAAAGGCATCAATTTATAATGTATTTTAACTTTATTTTAGAAAGTACAAGTAAACTTAGAAAACAACTATTTGAATTTGACCGTTATTCTTTATTCTAGAGTTATAATGTTATTAAAACCTTTCATAGAGTAGGCAATCACTTCTCCCTACAATAAAAAAAAATACACTAGATATACACCACTCCAAAAGAAGGAATGATAGAAGTGTTCATATTGGAGATGAAAGACCATTTTACTTTTGCTTGGGTCATATGTATTTATTGATTTGAGGGAATGAAGACTACTCTCACATTATCCCCTTGCAAAGAAAAATATTCAACCTACATAGGGGGCAAAGGCCATCATAATTGGTATATATGATCCAATGCATGCAATAAGATGTAGACATCATGACCCTGTACTACACTTTCTACAAATGTGACCTTACCACAAAAAATGAGAAAATATGGAGCCATTACTCTCTCCAAAGACGAAAGGTATCATGAGTCTGCAACTTTAGCAACATCAATACAAGTGATAGAACCCTAGTTATTTTCAATTTCAAATTTTTGATGCTACAAATAAAATTTAAACCACCAAGGCAATCCATTCAAAAATACTATCAAAATCCATACCATTCGCATGCAATATAATGATTCCACTCTTAGGAACCAACACTTTCAATTTTATATGCCCATAAATATGACATGGCTCCATCTTAATGGAAAGGTAGAGCTTTTGGTGGAAATATAGGGTTTCATAAAACCATAGAAACAATAGTCATGTCCTTCACTAGGGTTGGAGCTCAAACTAGAACCCAAATCAACCAAAAGAAACTAATCTAAATGCCAAGAAGAGCCATAAAATAGCAATATGAAATCTTCATCATGGGCCAAACATTATTCTTAGGGTTATCAAGCTTGGAGTCATGTTGTGTGAACATTCTTACCAATGTTGCTCATTTTCAATTGTCGAATTGGGAGGCTTATCATGGACAATTTTGTTGGGAAATTGAGATTTAAACATGACAAATAAAAGCACTCCAAAAAACAAAATTGTGTCTCCCTCTTCTAGTCTCATTGTACTCATCTCATCCTTTCATGCTTATTTAAAAATAAATGGTAAGCACAGGGACAAGTCATTTTGGAACGTTAGTTTGAAATCTCCAATTGAAATTGGCAATTGGGTTTCACATATTCAAATGAATAGATAGAAAAATCAAGCTACAAATTGACCATGCCACCGTCAAGTGAAATCTCAAAAGGAAAAGTGCTAAGGGTTTCTTGACACTAGCACCAATGGGAATGAGAGGAAACTGGAACTAATGAAACAATTTCCAATCGACATGGCATGCATGAGCATAGGTCTAAAGCGACACTAGAAGTAGAGTTTAGAGGAACAAAGGGAATTTCTGAGAATTGTGAATCATGGAGTTGAATGAAAGCCCTCCTTTGATACCATTGTTGGAATGCACACTAGAATGAGATAAGCATGAGTTGCATTTTCTTTGAAATGATAAACATATAAATACATGCTTATGACCTTTGGATTCAACTTCCAAGGTCTCTTGGACTCTTGAGTACTACTCATATTCACTTAAGACTTTTCACATTCTTCCTCAAGTGAACAACAACATAACCCATAAGGATTAGGTTTCCAACATGATCAACATTATTTGCAAAATAAATGTGTTGTGTCATATCAATTCATCCATTGATATCATCAAGTAACGTGATGCTCTTTAGGAGGATGGTAAATCCATCCAGTTATATTGGTATTATAGATAATGATTTTGGATGTGTTTGCTAAAGTGAATATCAAATGGGAAGCATTTCTCACGAAATTTTGTTGTGTAAATGAAAAAAATTAAGGCATGTCAAGCCTTTTCACATGATATTATATCCATATTTATTCTTTATAGAGGTTGATCAAACAATAGTTACCTTAACTCTAGAAGCTTGATTACTATTGTAGTTATTATTATTGAGATCAAGTTTGTGAAGATTGTTGAAGCAAGGGGGAGATGGATTCTTAATTGAGAATTCCTCTTCTTGGCTTTAAATAGGAAAAGAATAACTATCATATTTAGAAGTTTATAAGTTTATAATTCATAACATTCCAATGAATAATAAGTTAAGGATTGCAAAGGGTAAGGAGACAACTTCCACTAATGTTGTTGAGTTGGTAAAGTTTTTCAGGAATGAGATGAAAATGTACAATATATTATAATTTCTATAGTGGTTGATCACATTGTTCCTAAGATTAGGAATCTTTCTAGTTCACACAGAATTTGGACTACTCTATAGAATTTGTATGATGCCTCCTTGCTATAGGAATCAATTACATGCATCAAAGATCAACGATGGAGAGTGTGACATTGATTATATGACAAGGATATATAATATGTGCAATCAACTTAGTACACAAGTGATAATGTATATGCTAAGGAGCTTGTAGCGCTAGCTATTAAAGGTTTGACTAATTTTTTTCATTGTTTTGTAACTAGATTGAGCATCAATGCAATGTGGTAGGATTGACATTGGATGGGCTTGGTAGCATGTTACTACTAAAATAATCACATGTAAACAAATTTAGTCAAACTAATTTATATTATGTTTTTCCGAATAAATCATCTAAGAACAAAGGAAATAAATTCATGCAAGCTAGTTCTATAGAGGTCATGCAAGAACCAAAGGAAACATGTCAAAGACAATATGTGTATGATTATTTCAAATGTAAGGAAGAACAAGAATAAAAGCATTCCAATGATGTTTCAAAGAAGAAGTAAAAAAGGCATAAAGATAAAAGTGAGTTAATTACTTTAATAGTAGTTATTGAAATGGTCAAGGATGCTTGGTATATAGATTTGGTGTAACCAGATGTGTGATTGGAGGGCAAGACAAATTCAATATGCTTGAGCTTGCAACATTACATATACTTTGATGGTGAAAAACACTGAAAATTGGTGGGCATGATGATGTGCCTATTTTGAAGAGCACTCAAAGATGCATGTGATGTAAAAAAGGTTGTCTATATTCTTGAATCCTAGTTTCAAAAATAATTTACTCTATAAATCAAACAAATAAGTTAAACTTGACAGTTGAATTTGATGGAGGAGAATGCATAATCAAAGACAATATGAGAAATTATGGTTTCAAATGCAAGGTTGTGAAGAATATGATTTGTTTTGACTAGATGCCAGTCATGGCGAAAAATGTAGGATGGTAGTGACAATCAATGAAAGAAAATTGTGATGTTTAAGGTACGAACATATAAATTCTCATAGTTTTCATTTTATACAAAAGAATAATATAATTCACATGTTACCACAAAAATAGAAGTTCATAGCTCTATGAAGTTTGTGTCACTAGCAATCAAATGCATGGTTAGTTTCCTAAGGGAAAGTCATGGTCTGATAAGTTGGTTTTGGAGTTGGTACATGTTGGTTAATGTGGTCTTAACAATCAACCTTCTAAATGCAGTAAGATGTATTCCATCACATACATGGATGACTACAATAGAAAGACATGGATTTAATTTTTGACAAGTTAATTTTTTTTTTAAATATTTCTTAAATTTCAAAGCATTTGTAAAGAAACATAGTGAAATCTATTTGAAAACACTCTCATCTAATATTCATGGAGAATATAAGCCAAATGAGTTTTAAAACTATTACAAGGCATATGACATTGAGAGGTAGTCCAAAAATTCTCATACATAAAAGAAAAATAGTCACTGCGAGAAAAAAACATGGCATTCAAAATATGGCATAGTGTATGTTGAAGTATAAAAAACTAGATTAGAAATTTTTAGAATCCTACAACTGTACAATCCATTTTATTAAAAGGAGTATGAATAAAGTAGCATGGAATATCACACATGAGTAAGAATGAAGTGGGTATAAGCCTACAATAACACTTTTAAGTATTTGTGATTTTTATTCTTTATGAATAACACAATTCTAATTTTTTTTGACAAAGGCATAAATGCATATCATTAGGGTCTAATGAATAGTGGAAGGCATCTCAACTATGGGAATGGAAAGACGCCTTACTTACAATTAATGATCTATTTCCAATTATGCCATTAAAATCCACTATTAAGAAGTAATTGAATCTTGTACACTACTAGAAATAATAAATAATGAGACAAAATAATAAATGATATTACTAGCCATTTTGAGAGGGAAACCTCCATCTAAGTCCATATAAATCAATAGATCCACTAGATACATATGATGTCTTATTTAAAGAGTGAAAGGATGGAAGACGAATAACATAGAGAATTCAAGATAAATAGTGTAACTTTTAGATGTCATGGTAAAAAGAAATAAGATTGGGAAAATCAGACAATGAGAAGAAAATAATAATAGTGAGAGTAGGTAACTAGTAGATCATAAAGTTGTAAGAAATCACAACATCATATTTGATGAGGGAAGCATAGTTGAGGAATCAAAGAATATGATAGTGTGTAGGAATACAATTTCTAGGATTAATTGGAAATTTTAAAAGGATCGAATCCACATTTGAATCTAAAGGGCCTAGTACAACGTAGAAGCCACCTAAGTGATTGGTGAAGACACTTCTTGACTTTGGAATTAAACTAGAAAATGGAGCTCAAAAGAAGTGTATGCTCAGGTAATTCACCTACAATTAACTTTGAACATATGACAATCACAGGTTCAAATGAAATTTAAACCTTTGAAGAGATAGCTAAGAAGGATGATTGGTGCAAAGTTATTTAGACTAAGATAAAATTGATTTAAAAGAACCAAATTTGGAGCTTGATATAATTTCCTACAAACAAGAAACAAATTAGATGCAAATGGATTTCTAAGATGAATTATAAGTTATTTACGGTATCGTATGAAAATAGAAATTGTAGTTATGCCATGCAAAAATCGGCAAATGATTGTGAAGAAACCTTTGCACTAATGACAAATATAACTATTGTTAATACATACATGTTAGTGTTGGCAACATAATATGGATCAATATTTCATGAGATGGATGTCAAGGGTGATTTTTTTAATTGGGCATATTTATAAATAAGTGTACATGGAAAAATCGCTTGGATTTGTGTAACCCATAAAAGAGATTTTAGTCTATAACTTGCTTAAGGTATTATATGGACTAAAGTTATACCATAGAGCTAAGCACACACGAATATATGAACACTCTAGAGAAACTAGATTCAAGAAAAGCAACTTAGATCATGATTCAACCATACTTTAAATATGCCAACCATAAGGCTCACAAGATTCTCTGACCCAATCCCTAATCATATTTTGAAAGGGGATTCTACCCATGAAATAACCTCCCATGGCATGTTGGATTTAATCAGAACAATTTTTTTTTATACTTTTCAATTTATATTTGTACAAAGTGATAAAAAATAAGTAGATAACCATTGCATTGTAAAAGAGCTTTAGTAAAAAAAATTTCACTTTGTTTGGTTCCCTTATCCTCTATTGTCACTATGACATGACAAATGTTGGGGCTATGGGTCATTTGAGGTATTTTCCTCACTAGTGATAGAGGCCAACAATCTTGAATAGAAAATTAAATGTAAGGGAAAAAAACCTTGTGATGTAAAACATACAAGAGTAAATATCACTTAATGGCACAATAAAAGGATAAAACCATGCAAACCCTTCAAAAACTTAGAGTCATCGTTCTTCCACAATTCAGCCTTATACTCATTCTCCTATGCATTAAGCTTCCCAATATCCTTTAAATGCTCTAAAAAACACTTAATTGTAAGTTCAAAAGAGTTAAGAGATATTTCCATTCTACTACTGCAAATTAATGAATCAAACAACTATTGGGATAAATATTCTCTTTATTTGAAAATGCAAACATTTCAGTAAATGCACATTTCAATCTAGTTTTGAAAAGAGAAAATGCACAATAATCTAACATTATATAATAATCTTATACTTATTATACTGCAAGGTTAATTCCTTATGTGAAACCCTAACAATCCTCATCCCAATTTATAACTTGTAAAAGGAACCTATTGCCAGTCTCATAAATAATAATTAGATGTCCTTAAAGGTTACAAGTCGGATTTATTAGTACTTTGTGAATCCCACAATGAGTTGTGGGCCCTTGGAAAGTCTCTTAGATGATAATTATGGAGCATTTGTTAGTCGTACTAAAAGTTACAAACCCTTTTATCCCCAAAAATTGGTGTTGTAAAACCTTTAACATGAAAAATACAGTTTGCGAGGATTTTAATAGTCCTATGAATAATAGTTGTGAGGCCTTTACAAATCCCACAATCAAATGTTGCAAAGTCTTCAGGTACTAAGAATTGGCGTTATAGAGATTTTGAATTCTAAATGAGGATTATAAGGTATTTACAAGCCATATATTCAAGGCATTTATAAGTCCGACAAGTAATAACTATAAATCCTTTGGGCCCCAAGTTGGATGGTTTGAAAATCCCTAAGTTGCCACAAATGGGTTACAAATCTCTTTACCTCCATAATTTTTCTTTTTAGTCTACAACTTTAAAACAAATGGAAAGACAAGACAACTTCAATAAGTTATGAGTTTATAGCTATTAACAAACCTAAGTCATTAAGGTTGGAAAAGTGAAGTGTTCCACTATAACATACATTTTGATTCAAATTTGAAGTTGTTGAGGTAGTACAACAAACAAAAGTAACTGATTATTTCACAATATTAATTTTGAAATTTTTTTGGTACTTGGAGTTTGACATATGTAACACGATTTTGAATTCTCAACATGATTAAGAATATCATACCCAATCACAAGTTTAAAATATATTGTGAAAACACCATTTTGAGATGATTAAATAATATTAAGATTCATTGTGACTATAGGTAAAGTTATAAATTTGAACATTATCTTTACAATTTCAAATCTCTTTCTAGCCCTATTACTTTCAAAAATATAATGTAATACCAATTTTTCCTTGGATTCAAGATATAATAATCGAATAGTTTACTACGAAACTCACACTTTTATAGAGATGACATTTGTGTTTACAAAATTATCTCAACCTATTACAAAGTGGCCTAAAGATACACAATTGAACAATGACATGAACATCATATTCACATATTTGTCTAATTGTAAACTTAGCAACAAACCATTAAAGCAAATTCAACAACCATATCATGGAATGCACATATAGATACACATAATAGATTGCTTAATCTATACAATGTATTATTGTTGATATTGTGTACAACAAAAATGAAGTAAATGTGTTGTATACTCTAATATGGGCTAAGGTTGTTGTGCTATTTCATAAAGGTATAAAGAACATATAATCTACTCAATCTAGTCTTAGGAATTTAGGAGCATGTATAAGTGGCTATTGAATTCAGGAAGAACTATTAAATAATAGAATGATGTGGTTTTAAGGGTCATTGTGGATGAGAATGATCACTACGTTGTGGGAAACTAAAGTATTGGTTAATTTGTTGGGAATTGATCACTAGTGGATGTTTCAAATTGACCTAATCAACTTTGATCACCCAACATATTAGTCATATTATTCCTCTACATTAATGATGTGGCACTGATGTGGCTTGTTGAATTACCACTAAGGTGGCATGATGAGTAGAATATTGAACTAAATTGTAAACAAGTGCCAAACAAAATTGGCACTAGATCTAGGTGATTGTACGCTAAGAATGTGGTCTGATTTATGAACAATTGCAATGAGCAATTAGTGTTAGTCATACCAATCCAACAATTTCCTACAAAACTCACAATTCTATAGAGATAACATTTACTTTTGCATAATGAAAGTTTTGTAAATATGTATATACTTGAAGAATTAAATGAACATAATGTTCACATATTTGTCTAATTGTAAACTACCATGAAACCATTAAACCAAATTGAATAACCATATCATGATATGCAAATGTTGATACACATAAGAGATTGTTTAATCTATACAATGTATTGTCAATATAAGTTTGCATAGCAAAAACGAAATAATTGTGTTGTAAACTCTAATATGGGATAAAATTGTGGTGCTATATTTCAAAAAGGTACAAAGAACATATAATCTACTCATTTTAGTCTTAGGAATTTAGGAATGCATGTAAGTGACTGTTGATATAAGAAAGAATGATTATATAATAAAGTGATGAGATTTTTAAGAGTCATAATAGATGAAGATGATCACTATCTTGTGTGAATTATTAAAGCATTGATTGATTTGTTGAAGATTGATTACTAATACATGTTTATGGATGTTTTGGACTGAACTTTGATCACCCAACTTATTAGTCATATTGTTTCTCTACATTATGATATTGCATTAAAATAGATGGTTGAATTACTACTATGGTGACATGATGAATTGTATATTACACTAAATGCCAAATTAAAACCCTACAAAATAGTATATTAAACTAAATGGTAAATCAATACCAAACAAATTTGGCAATAAAGTCCAAAAACAATGTTAAACTGTGTTAAGAATGTAGGCTTGTTTGTTTGTGTACAAATGGTAAATAAGGAATCATGTTTATAATAACATTCTTTTTCCTATCATGTTTTAAGTGGGTTTCAAGTAAATCCATTAGGAAAACTCCTGAATTTTCATTATAAAATTTATGTTCAAATTTAGTGGAGAACGTGTAAACTATAATTTGAAAACAGGGGAGGTAATTTCACATCTATCCTATACTAGTTTCTTGAATAATTTGATTTCCATGAGTATAAAATATTGGTTTTAATGAGGAGATGTATCTAATATGAAAAATGAAATGTGAAAAAGGAAAATGTCTTTCATGTATATCATATACCTACCTACCCTGTAACTCTGTAACTTTCTTGAATAAATACACTCTGTAACTTTTTTGAATAAATTTGTTTTTATGGCTCTGCGCTACCATCCAAGAAGCAAGAAACAAGGCATTCATGGTATTACAGAAAAAACTGAAAACAAAGTGAGGTTAGGTGCTACCTGTTAACAGAAGAATGGACTGTTGGGGAAAGTTATATTTGATGGTGAGGAGGTCGGTCATGAGCTTCACGTCATTAATGCATCCCTTGAGCTCGTATTTCTTCTTTTTGTAACAAACCCCGCACAAAACTGCCCTCTTCGGCCCATGGGGCTGAGGATTGTTGGGTTGAAGCACAAGGGATTTCCACGATTGTTTCGAGTGGGCAGGTTTCGAACCCCCGCCCCCACTATCATTAGCAACTCGGAAAACAAAATTGCAGAGTGCACATCTGATGGTCGCGTTCTCAAACGGTGGGAGTTGCAGAGGCGTGCGGCATTGGGGGCAGTTCACAATCTTCGGCATCATTTCCTTTTTTTTCTTTCGCTCCGCCTCGCTTATTATTACAATTTGTGGGTTTTGACAGAATTCGGTGTATGTAAGCACGAAAACGAAAAGATATTCGTATCACAAAGTTGCAAAAAGAAGGGTGCCATATTCTTGTCTATGGAATATTTTTTCAAATGTTGTGTTATATGCACAGGCAATGGAATTGTTGCATTGTGGGATTGCACTAAGGGCAAAAAAAAAGGTTTTTTTTTGGGTTTCTTTTTCTTTTTAAGATTAAATAAATTAAAAAATGGAAAAAGTCTATTTATAAAGTGAAATGTTAATGGAAAAAAAGAAAAAAGAAAAAAAGAAATGGGTTGGTTTTTGGTTACCAAGTTGTTTTTTTTTGGAGTTAACTTAGAGCATTTATCTCTATTATCTATCTAAAGGATATAACCATAACCAAGTAGCTATAATCTTTTTCCAAACTCTTAAATGTTATTCCAAAATTAATTATATCTTTGAGATTCTTGAAAATTCATATCTATCATTGGCCATGCCTACATTATTGACAATGGATGCAATTTCAATCCTTGTACAAACCATTGCACATGCAAGACTTCCACCCACACTTGAAGACAATAATTTTTTTGAGAGTTTCATCATTCCTTCCAACATGTTTCCTTTGTTGAATTTTGTAACTATGGCCAGTCTTCATAATGTATATTTAGCCCTTGATGTATTTATATTGATTATTGTAAAGCATATTTTAGATGCTAGAGTCCAAAGAAAAATATATTCTGAGTCAAGTCCCATTTGGAATTTTAAAAGAAGAAAATTTTTAAATTTTTCAAATTGAAAATTTTGGTTCCTTCGGCTTCCCTCCAAGTCAAGTCAACCTAGGCAGAGTCACACCCATTCGACCTAGCAAGTTCACTATTTAAAGAAAACTCAACCTCCTCCTCAAGGCATCAATTCACGCTCTCTAAAGCAAGTCAATTTTTGGCATCGTAGTGAAGGACAAGAGGGATAAGGTGGATGAAAAGAAGGACAAATTCATCTCTTCTCTCTCTCTTTCTAGATTGCACGTGTTAAGGGACTCTCTCTCTCTCTCTCTCCCTCTCTCCAACTCACACTTTTTTTAGGCGGTTTCTGTTGTAGGGGATGAAATTTATTAGCAATTGCAGGGGGCTTAATTTTTGGGATTCTAATAGTTTCAGGAGGATCAAAATCTTGGGTAGATCATTAGAGCAAAGTGTTGGATCATATTAGAAGGCTTGACTTGGAGGGTTTGACTAGGTTTGATCATAGATTTTTTAAAGGTCAGTTTGACCTAGTTGATGACTAGAAGGTCTAGGTGTGTCTTTGTTGAACAGGCTTAATTTATCTATTGAAAAGATTACTGGTTTTTTTCTCCTTTGTGGGTTTTCCCATGTTAAATCTTGTGCTATTTTTGTGCATTGCGATCTCTATTGTTCTATTGTTTTTGTATGGTTGAATTTCTGAAGTATAATTGCTTAACGAGATATTGGAAAAACTAAAAGAAGATCAACATCATTAAAAGTAAATCAATTTTCAGAAATATTGTGCTAGTATCCGTTGCACTAGAAAAATCAACATCCTTTGATATCTCCAACTGAATTTTCATTATATCTTTATAATTTTTGGAGGATACTTTCAAAGTATCTCCTTGTATTGAAATGACTCTACCTATTCTTGGTTCCTCGACACTTAAATTCCCAATTGATAATGAATCACACTATGGTTGGTCATCTAAAATGATATATAATTAGGAAGTGGAAGCTTTAAGTACCATCATATCCTTACACAAGAAAATTGCATCATCCACATATATAGCCAAAATGGTAAAACACTCGCCAATACATTTGGTATAATGTACATATCGATCTACAATGCAACCCACAAAATCTTCATCGATGAGGTAGCCATTGACATGTTGGTACCTTGCTTATGAGGGAATCACATGTAATTTCTAGTTCCAAATCATTGGGTGTTTAATTATTCACCTACATTTTCCTCATCCTCTTGCACTTTGACATCATCTTCCTCCTATGAGGCATTCCACTCAACAACATCCTACAATGATCTTTGTTAGGACCCATTTTTGCCTCTTTGTGATACCTTCACCATTTTCCATAGTTATCCTCCATTTTTTATCCTTTGATACTCAAAATTGTCCTTACACCTATCAATGGTCCAAATCAAGAATGGAGGTAAAAATTCATGGATTATATTCATTTCCATGCTTCTTTGGTTAGTTTAGAAAAATGTTTAAGTGAAATTTATATCATGTTACTAACATCAAAGTATGGTTGCATCTTTACTAGGGGTTCTTTATGTGGAAATGTGGACTCCTCAATATTTGGTAGGTCAACTTGGTAGTTCAACACTTGGACTGGCAGTTCAACACCACACAAATTTTTAGGAATTTGTTCCGCACCTAATTTGGTACCCTGTTATTCACTGGCGAACCTAATAGCATTTTTCAGCACTTTTCTCAACAATAGTCAACAATTGTTCAACACCCTCCTCCATCCAGTTCGAAAAAACACCAAATTTTCTAGGAATACACCAGACTTTGAATTGGGCATCAATTCATATGGATTGGAACAATGTTCCACAAAATTTGGTCTTGTCTTGATATGACACTACAAATTTATTCAGCACTATTTATGTTCATTCAATTTTATACTTAGTTTTAGAAGATGATCTCTTTAAAATGGAATCACCAATAATGTCATAGGTTAGACAGAAAAGAGAAGAGCGAGGAGTAGTAACAACATTCTTTTCAAAATACTTGTGAACTCTATTTTGATTTGAACAAGTTGGGAAGTATGTTGTATAAATTTTGAAGACTCTTTTAATACATTATAACGATTGTTATTTTCCTTATTGTTGATGTTTTAATAATCGACTTAGTTTATTGCAATTAGTTTAGCTTGACTCGGGTCCTTGGCAAGGGTCCACCATCGATCTTGGCCAAGCCTTTTGAAGTTAATTCTAGTTAGTTCTAGTTAGACTTAGTATACAAAGTTAAGCTTCGTACAAATTCATTATATTTCTTCATATATCAGTGTTGGTCATTTCTTGTTTCTGAGAACTGAAGTGTTGCTCTCTAGTATTACGCATTGATAATTGATAATTGAAGTTAGGAGATAAGGAATTGATTGCATGTTGATTGTTGTAGGTTATATCTGAACAAAGACTTTATTTTGTCGATGTTGTATTGAGAACCCTTGATTAGAATTATGAAATGAGTTAGATCTATTTGGTTATTGTTAGATGTTTGGTTAATGTTAGACTTGAAACGAGTTTGATCTCAAAGTTTGATAACAATCTCCTAGCATTTCATCATTTCGTGTTTAACAGAGTAATTGATTTTTCTTCTTCATTGTATAACATTTTTTATTTTTATTTTTGGTAAAGTAATTTAGTAGGCTTCTTCACTTCATAATATTTTTTATTTTTCTAGCAAGAGTAATTAAGTGGTTTCTTTTTACTTAGGCGCTAAAGTTGAAATATGAATTTGAGTTCTCGATATGGTTCGGTACTTCAGTTTTTGTTACTAGGATAAATCCCTCTTGTAGACAAGAGCGATCTCCCTAGAATCCTAACAGAGAACTAGAAACAAACAAACATGAGAATATCTCTTTCCCTAAGCTAAAAGTGTTCAAATTATTAAAACTAGAGGAAGAGGATGATGCTCTTATTGAAGTTTGCAACAAGAAATAGTGAAACTGGCATCCGGAAACAACATCCATGATCCTAGTGAAAATTAAGCACTTACACTAGGGTGGGGCCCACATAGGCTATTTTAAGGTGTATGTCTATTTATAGTGCATGTCTATTTCATTATCCCTTAATATAGATGGACATTAAACTATAATCTATTCTCACTGAGAACTTGAAAATAGTTAACTGAAGTGGAAAATCAGTTAGCTAAGTGAATTTCGAGTTAAGTGGTTGGTTGGTGGGACATGCAGGTTGACTTTAGTTATAACTAAGTGATTCAAGTTGTAACAGAATTGGAAGTGCAGTGGTGCATGAGTTGTGCAAGCTGTAAATCAATTTAACTCAGTTAAGTGAGTTAAAGTCAGTTGTGATAGTTGTAACTGCAGATACACTAGTGAGATATCAAGTGAATTAAATATTAATTAATTCACATGTAGTGATCTCACATGCAACTGATGTTTTACTATTATTAGATGCATGCATGTCAGTTCCAGTGGAGACCCAGTTGAGATCTAGGTGAAAGGGAAGTGTAACTATCAGTTGTGATATTAGCAGGCTACCCATGTGTAGTTATAACACCACAGGATGCCCATGATACTCAACACAGTTGAGGAAGGCTGAAATTATTTGTCATTAAAGATTGTATTCATCAGGAACTCCGTGAGCAATGCAGGCTGTCTGGAGACAGTAAATTGGCTAAGGAACTTGCCAGTTTTTGTATGACAGTGTGAGACAATTAGCTGATGTACTGAGAGCTCTTGTGATTGGAGTTTTGTATGTAATTGTTGTGGAATATACAATATATGATAGAGGGGTTTTGAGTAGTAAGCTTTCCCTAGGAATATCTGGTGTTGTGGTTTTGATCTATTCTTCTTTGCTTCATGTGATTGGCAATTGTGGTGTTTTTAATTCCACAAAATATTTATAGAAGTGATTCAGTATTTAACTTTAGTACATTGTTAGATCGGGTGAATCCAAGATATATATGCATGTTGTATAATTTATACATGGTATCGGAGCACGGGAAATTGCAGAAGTGAAATAGGAGCTGAGTTTGTGGTTGGAAAGAATTTGAACTTGCAGAAAGACTTTCTTGGTGCTACAACTGATTCAAGATTGAAATGGCTTTCAATGGCTTGAGGTTAGAGTATGCACTCGAGGGAAGCTCAAACTACATTGTTTGGAAGGATAGGAAGGAGGCAGTACTCAAAGACATTGGCTTGAAGGAATTCATTGAAAAATATGTTCCTAAGCCAGATGTTGTAGGTGCTGCAAATCTTGATGCATGGCAAAAGAAAGTGGAAAGGGCAAGGAGAATCCTGTTGGAGGGAGTATGAGACCACATTGTCTCAAGCCTCCATGGGAAAGCCACACCATATGCTATGTGGAAGGCTTTGACGGATCTATTCCAAAGCAACAACGACCATAGGAAATTGGTGCTCAAAGATAAACTCAGGAATATCAAGATGGAAAAGAACGACACTATTCCGGTATACTTAACAAAGTTTGTCCAATGTCGGGATGAACTTGGGAGTGTAGGAATAAATGTCGTTGATGATGATTTGGTGAGTTTCAATCTCCTAGGACTTCCTAAGAGTTGGCATAGTTATGAAGACCCTGTCAACAGACGAGAAAAATTGCTAGATTGGGAACGACTGTGGTCGGATATGGTGCATGAGGAGTTTAGGTTGAACACCAGAGATGGCTCTTCATTAAAGCATGATGATGAAGAGGATTGTGCTTTGGATTCCAAGGCGAAGAATGGGAAGGGGAAGAAATTCCATTCTAAATCTAAGGCCGGTGAAGATGGCAAGGAGCACAACATGTCCAAAGTGAAGTGTTTTCACTATCACGAGTAGGGACATATTGCCACAAACTATCCCCAAAAGAAGAAGAACAAGAAGGTTGCTGGACCTACAGTTGGTGAGGCCCTTGCCTAGCAATTTGAGCTTGGCTTCTCATTAATCGCATGCATGGTGTCCAGTGCATTGGGATTAGGGTGGTACTTGGATAGTGGTGCTTCATTTCACATGACGAGAGACAAGGAAATTTCCAGTAACTTGGAGGAGAAAGATCTCCAGATGCATGTTGAATTGGGCGACGAAAGATGGTATAGTGCTACCGAGATTGGTACCATTACCTTTTATATGGCATCATGTAAACTCTTTCAATTAAAAAATTCAATGCATGTACCAAGTTGAAGAAAAAATTAGTCTCAGTTGCAATGTTAGAGGATAGATGCTATGATGTTGTTTTCAGTGAAGGAAAAGTTTTCTTGCGACACAAAGCAACAAGGCAAGCCAAGAAGATTGGGATTTGAGTTAAGAATCTCTATAGACTTGTTGTAGATGTGATTTCTACAAAGCTTCCAACCATGGGGAAGTGTGAGAAAGCCATGCAATTGACCCTTGAGAAGGAGTTGGATTTGCATGAAAGTGAGAATGAACCTTAAGATGTGGAGCAGCCACATTCGAAGGATCATGGAGTGGGAGAAACCACTCAAGTAAAGCAATTTCGAGCCGGATGGGTAGAGGGAGTGATTGAAGCTATACCACAAGGTGTGAGGTGGGGCAACATGCATGATTAATCCCAAGAAGAAATTTGAGCAGGATTCATTGACATGGCGTGGGTCTCATGAATCAAACTTGGCTATGAGGAGCCCATAATACAACAGTAGCAGGATCAGTTAGATTGATGTAGTCAGATGTCGTGAGGACATGAAATCAAAGTGATAGTGTCAGATACTGGAGCACAGATAAGAGTTGGAAGCAAGTGAAGAGTGCATGGATGAAAATTTCAGCAGTGTAGGGGATCCAATAGACATGTGCAGTAGGTACCATCAAGTCAAAAGACTTTGATGAAAGATGCATTATACTGGTTTAGTTGTTTGGAGGTTGTTCAGTTTCGAAAGTGTTGCATGCAAAGGTTGCATGTGCGATAAACACTAGCGAAGTGTTGCATGCAAGAGTTTATGTGAGAGAAACACTAGAGAAGTATTGCATGCAAGGGTTGCATGTCGCATGCATGGATTTTCATGTCACATGCATGGAGTTGCATGTCGCATGAAAAGACATTCCTTTCTTGTTGAGAGGGAGTGTTGAAGTTTGCAACAAAAAACAATGAAATTGGCATCCGGAAACAACATCCATGATCCTAGTGAAAATTAAGCACCTACACTAGGGTGGGGCCTACACAGGCTATTTTTAGGTGCATGTCTATTTATAGATGCATGCCTATTTTATTATCCCTTAATATAGATGGATATTAAACTATAATCTATTCTCAATGAGAACTTGAAAATAGTTAACTGAAGTGGCAAATCAATTAGCTAAGTCAATTTCGAGTTAAGTGGTTGGTTGGTGGGACATGCAGGTTGACTTTAGTTGTAACTGAATGATTCGAATTGTAACAGAGTTGGAAGTGAAATTCTGCATGAGTTGTGCAAGTTGTAAATCAGTTTAACTCAGTTAAGTGAGTTAAAGTCAGTTGTGCTAGTTGTAACTGCAGATACACTAGTGAGAGATGAAGTGAATTAAATATTAATTAATTCACATGTAGTGATCTCAAATGCAACTAATGTTTTACTATTATTAGTTGCATGCATGTCAGTTCCAGTGGAGACCCAGTGGATATCTAGGTGAAAGGGAAGTGTAACTAACAGTTGTGATATTAGCAAGATATAGAGGTGTAGTTATAACACCACTTGATGCCCATGATACTCAGTGAAGTTAAGGAAGGCTGAAATTATTTGTGATTAAGGATTGTATTCATCAGGAACTGCATGAGAAAGGCAGACTGTCTTGAGATAGTAAATTTGCTAAGGAACTTGCAAATTTTTGTATGACAGTGTGAGAAAATTAGCTAATGTACTAAGAGCTCTTGTGATTGTAGTTTTGTATGTAATTGTTGTGGACTATACAATATATGATAGAGGGGTTTTGAGCAGTAAGCTTTCCCCAGGAATATCTGGTGTTGTGGTTTTGATCTATTCTTCTTTGCTTCATGTGATTGGCAATTGTGTTGTTTTTAATTTCACAAAATATTTGTAGAATTGATTCAGTATTTAACTATAGTACATTTTTAGATTGGGTGAATCCAAGATATACATGCATGTTTTATAATTTATACATGGATCGAAGCACAAGAAATTGCAGAAGTGAAGCAGGAGCTGAGTTTGTGGTTGGAAAGAATTTGAACTCGCAGAAAGAATTTCTTGGTGCTACAACTGGTTCAAGATCGAAATGGATTTCAATGGATTGAGGTTAGAGTATGCACTCGATGGTAGCTCAAACTACATTGCTTGGAAGGATAGGAAGGAGGTAGTACTCGAATTAATGGCTTGAAGGAATTCATTGAAAAAGATGTTCCTAAGCCAGATGCTGCAAATCTTGATGCATGGCAAAAGAAAGTGGCAAGGGTGAGGAGGATCCTGTTGGAGGGAGTATGAGACCACATTGTCTCAAGCCTCCATGGGAAAGCCACACCATATTCTATGTGGAAGGCTTTGATGGATCTATTCCAAAGCATCAACGACCATAAGAAATTGGCGATTAAAGATAAACTCAGGAAGATCAAGATGGAAAAGAACAACACTAATCTGGTATATTTAACAAAGTTTGTCCAATGTCAGGATGAACTTGGGAGTGTAGGAACAAATGTATTTGATGATGATTTGGTGAGTTTGGCTCTCCTAGGACTTCCTAAGAGTTGGAACAGTTATGAAGACTCTGTCAATGGATGGGAAGCATTGTCGGATTGGGAACGACTGTGGTCGGATCTGGTGCAGGAGGAGTTCAGGCAGAACGCCAGAGATGGCTCTTCATCAAAGCATGATGATGAAGAGGATTGTGCTTTGGCTGCCAAGGCAACGAAGGGGAAGGGGAAGAAATTCCATTCTAAATTTGAGGTCGGTGAAGATGGAAAGGAGCACAACATGTCCAAAGTGAAGTGTTTTCATTGTCACGAGCAGGGACATATTGCCACAAACTGTCCACAAAATAAGAAGAACAAGAAGGATGTTGGAGTTGCAGCTGCTGAGGCCCTTGCCTCGCAATTTGAGCTTGAATTCTCATTGATTGCATGCATAGTGTCCAGTGCATGGGATCAGGGTGGTACTTGGATAGTGGTGCTTCCTTTCACATGTCGAGAGACAAGGAAATTTTCAGTAACTTGGAGGAGAAATATCTCCAGATGCATGTTGAATTGGGCGACAACGGATGGTACAGTGCTACCGAGATTGGAACCATTACCTTTCAGATGGTGTCAGGTAAACTCTTTCAATTAAAAAATGTAATGCATGTACTAGGTTTGAAGAAAAATTTAGTCTCAGTTGCAATGTTAGAGGATAGAAGCTATGATGTTGTTTTTAGTGAAGGAAAAGTTTTCCTACGAAACAAAGCAACAGGGAAAGCCAAGAAGATTGGGATTCGAGTTAAGAATCTCTATAGACTTGTTTTAGATGTGATTATACAAAGCTTCCATCCATGGGGAAGTGTGAGAAAGCCATGCAATTGACCCTTGAGAGGGAGTTGGATTTGCATGCAGGTGAGAATGAACCTTAAGATGTGGAGCAGCCACATTTGGAGGATCATGGAGTGGGAGTAACCACTCAAGCAAATAAATTTTGAGCCAGATGGGCAGAGGGAGTGCATGCAACTATACGACCAGATATGAGGTGGGACGACATGGATGATTAATCCCAAGAAGAAATTTTTGCAAGATTCATTAAGATGGTGTGGGTCTCATATATCGAACTTGGCTACGAGGAGCTCATGATAAAACAGTAGTAGGATCAGTTAGATTGATGCAGTCAGATTTCGTGAGGACATGAAATCAAAGTGATAATGTCGGATACTGGAGCACAGATCAGAGTTGGCAGCAAGTGCAGAGTGCATGGATGCAGATGTCAGTAGCGCAGAGGATCCAATAGACATGTGCAGTAGGTACAAGAAAGTCAGAAGACTTTGATGACAGATGCATTATACTGATTCAGTTGTTTGGAGGCTATTCAGTTTCGTAAGTGTTTCATGTAAAGGTTGCATGTGCGATAAACACTAGCGAAGTGTTTCATGCAACAGTTGCATGTGAGAGAAACACTAGAGAAGTGTTGGATGCAAGGGATGCATGTCGCATGCATGGAGTTGCATGTCTTATGCATGGAGTTTCATGGCACATGCAAAGACATTCCTTTCTGGTTGAGAGGGAGTGTTGAAGTTTGCAACAAGAAACAAGGAAATTGGAATCCGGAAACAACATCCATGATCCTAGTGAAAATTAAGCACCTACACTAGGGTGGGGCCCACACAGGCTACTTTTAGGTGTATGTCTATTTATAGATGCATGTCTATTTTATTGTCCCTTAATATAGATGGACATTAAACTATAATCTATTCTCAATGAGAACTTGAAAATAGTTAAATGAAGTGGCAAATCAGTTACCTAAGTGAATTTTGAGTTAAGTGGTTGGTTGGTGGGACATGTAGGTTGAATTTAGTTGTAACTGAGTGATTCGAGTTGTAACCGAGTTGGAAGTGTAGTGGTGCATGAGTTGTGAAAGTTTTAAATCAGTTTAACTCAGTTAAGTGAGTGAAAGTCAATTGTGCTAGTTGTAACTACAGATACACTAGTGAGAGATCAAGTGAATTAAATATTAATTAATTCACATGTAGTGATCTCACATGCAACTGATGTTTTACTATTATTAGTTGCATGCATGTCAGTTCCAGTGGAGACCTAGTTGAGATCTAGGTGAAAGGGAAGTGTAACTATCAATTGTGATATTAGCAGGCTACCCAAGTGTAGTTATAACACCACAATATTCCCATGATACTCAACGCAGTTGAGGAAGGCTGAAATTCTTTGTGATTAAGGATTGCATTCATCAGGAACTGCGTGAGCAAGGCAGGCTGTCTGGAGACAGTAAATTGGCTAAGGAACTTGCCAATTTTTGTATGATAGTGTGAGACAATTAGTTGATGTACTGAGAGATCTTGTGATTAGAGTTTTTTATGTAATTGTTTCATGATTCCTTGTGGAATATACAATATATGATAGAGGAGTTTGAGCAGTAAGCTTTCCTCGGTAATATCTGGTGTTGTGGTTTTGATTTAATATTCTTTATTTCATGTGATTGGCAATTGTGTTGTTTTTAATTCCACAAAATATTTGTAGAAGCAATTCAGTATTTAACTTTAGCACATTGTTAGATCGGGTGAATCCAAGATATACATGCATGTTGTGTAATTTCGAAAACTCTTACCTTTTCAACGAAATTCCTGATGAATGTTGAAGATTCAAACAAGAAACAGTGAAGGAGGCATCCTGAAACATCATCCTTGATCCTAGTTGGAAAATAATCACCTAAACTAGGTGGGGCCCACACAGGTGATTTTTGGCGTAAAGTCTATTTTTAGACTATGTCTATTTTTAGACATGTCGATCATATTCTATGAGTTGCAGGATGCTATTTGTGGATGGTTGGTCAAGTTGGAAAAATATATGGACTTCTATTTTTAGACATATTGGGCGGAATCTATTTTTAGATTGCCGGTCTAAAAATAGATATGTCGAATATTATTAGCTCTTAATAATATTTGGACTCTAAACATTATCTTATTCTCTTGGAGCACTTCGGTTAAGTGCACAGATGTGGCACAGCAGCTGACAGAAGGAATTACGCTATTCTTGAGGGTTCACTGGAGCTAATGCATGGAGGACTTCAGTTAGAACTCATGTGACAGAGTTTGGTGGAGTTGGAGAAGTAGTTGGTGGAGTTGTATTTACTTTAACTCGGTTAGACTCAGTTGAGCTAGTTGTATCTAGTCTAACTGATTGATACACTAGTGAGAGTGGAGTGAATTAATTAGTTAATTAATTCACTAAATAATAACTCATTAATCAACTGAAGAATACATCAGTTAACTACAGTGCATGGCAGTGTCAGTGGAGACCAGTGGAGAGATAGGTGAAAGAGTAAGTGTGACTATCAGTTGTGACTATAGTGATGCATTGATTGCATCCAACACTCAGTGGAGATGCCTATGAGGATTGCATGAGAAAGGCTGGAGCAATTTGAGTTCATTCAAAGCCATTCTTCAACAGGGATTGCGTAGTAGAGGCAGACTAGCAGGTGGCAAAGTTCGGTGCATGGATTTGCAAGATCGAGCATGATTAGAGTGTAGTGATTGTATTGTACTGAGAGCTTGATATGATCAGCTTTGTATGAGGATTGTTACATGATCTCTATGAAATATATTATATATAGATAGTTGGGGTTTTCAACTTTAGGCTTTCCCATTAAACAACTGTGTTAATGTGTGAATTGAAATCTTGATTTAATTTCCGCAGATGATCAATGGTGGAATAGATTCTGTATTTTGCATGAAGTTAAAAAAGTGTGAGATCAGGGGAATCTTGGACATATAACACATAAGTTATATAATTTCTACATGGTATCAGAGCAGTTGATCATTGAAGCATATTGCAATTATTGAAGCGGTTGAGTTTTGTGCTGGTGGAATTTGAATTTGCTATAGTGTTTTCTTGGTGTCGAAGTTGAGCATTCATTGAAATTTCTTTCAACGTATTGCGATTGGAGTATGCTCTTGATGGGATCTTGAATTATATTGCATGGAAGGACATGATGGAGGCGGTGCTGGATGATAATGGGTTGAAGGAGTTCATCATTAGCGAGGTTCCTAAACCGGGTTCTAGCAATGCAACCGCACTTGACGCATGGCAAAAGAAGGTAGCAAAGTGTCGAAGGATTATGTTGGAAGGTGTGAAGGACCACATTGTGTCCAGCCTTCACCGTAAATCCAATCCATTCTTAATGTGGAAGGCTTTGACAGACTTGTTCCAAAGCAGAAGTGACCAGAGGAAGTTGGCACTTAAAGACAAGATCAGAAAAATAAAAATGGAGAAGAATGACACTATTCCGTTATACTTGACAAAGTTTTTCCACTGCAGGGATGAGCTTGGGAGTGTAGGAGTCAGTGTGGATGAAGAAGACTTGGTGAGCTTGGCTCTCCTTAGGCTTCCGAAGAGTTGGCATAGCTACAAAGACTCTGTCAATGGACGGGAGAAACTGCCAGGATGGGAGCGACTTTGGTTGTAGCTTGTGCAGGAGGAGATAAGGCGAAGTACCAGGGATGGCTCTTCATCAAAGCATGATGATGAAGAGGATTGCGTTTTGGTTGCCAAGGCAAAGAAGAAGAAGGGGAATAAATTCCATTCTATATGTGAGGCCGGTGAAGATGGAAAAGAGCGTGACATGTCCAAAGTGAAGTGTTTTCACTATCACGAACATGGGCATTTCGCCACAAATTGTCCACAAAAGAAGAAGAACAAGCAGGCTGTTAGAGCTGCAGTGGGTGAGGCTCTTGCCTCGCAATTTGAGCTTTACTTCTCATTGATCGCATGCATGGTGTCTAGTGCATTGGGATTGGGGTGGTACTTTGATAGTGGTGCTTCCTTTCACATGATGGGAGATGTGAACTTTTTCAGTGACTTGGGGGAGAAAGATCTCTAGTTGCATGTTGAGTTGGGTGAAAATGGACGATACAGTGCAACCGATATTGGTACCATTACCTTTCAGAGGGAGTCAGGTAAACTCATTCTTTTACAAGATGTAGTGCATGTTCCAGGTTTAAAGAAGAATTTAATCTCAGTCGCAATGTTAGAGGATAAAGGGTGTGATGTTGTCTTTAGTGAAGGAAAATTTTTCCTTCGATACAAAGCAATAGGACAAGTCAAGAAGGTTGGGATTCGAGTGAAGAATCTCTACAGACTTGAAGTAGATGGGATTTCTATGGAGCTTCCTATTGTTGGGAAGTACAAGAAAGCCATGCATTTGACGCTTGAGAGGGAATAGGATTTGCATGCTGGTAAGAGTGAACCTCAGGATGTGGAGCAGCCACAAGATGAGGACCGTGGAGTGGGATCAACCACTCAGGCAGAGAAATTTTGTGCTAGATGGGCAGAGGGAGTGCATGCAGCTATACCACCAGGTGAGAGGTGGGGCGACATGCATGAGTAATCCCAAGAAGAGATTTCTGGGCAGGATTCATTGAGATGGTCTGGATCTCATGAATTGAACCTAGCTACGAGGTGCCCACAGAGTAGCAGTAGCATGATCAGTTGGATTGATGTGGGCAGATCAAAGTGACAGTGTCGGATACTGGAGCGCGGATTAGAGTTGAAAACAAGTGCAAAGTGCATGGGTGCAGAGTTCAATAGCGCAGTGGTTCCTGAAGACATGTGCAGTTGGTACCAGCACAAGTCGAAGACTTTGATGATATATGCATTAATACTGATTGAGTTGTTTGGATCCTATTCAGTTTCGGAAGAGTTGCAGAGTAGATGCATGGAGTTGCGGGGCGCTTGCAAAGGTTGCATGGCGAATGCATGGAGTTGCATGTCGCATGCGAAGACAGTCCTTTCTTGTTAAGAGGGAGTGTTGAAGATTGCAACAAGAAACAGTGAAGGAGGCATCCTGAAACATCATCCTTGATCCTAGTTCGAAAATAATCACCTAAACTAGGTGGGGCCCACACAGGTGATTGTTGGCACAAAGTCTATTTTTAGACATGTCGATAATATTCTATGAGTTGCAGGATGCTATTTGTGGATGGTTGGTCAAGTTGGAAAAATAGATGGAATTCTATTTTTAGACATATTGGGTGGAGTCTATTTTTAGATTGCCAGTCTAAAAATAGATATGTCGAATATTATTAGCTCTTAATAATATTTGGACTCTAAACATTATCTTATCCTCTTGGAGCACCTCAGTTAAGTGCACAGATGTGGCACAACAGCTGACAGAAGGAATTACGCTATTGCATGGAGGACTTCAGTTAGAACTCATGTGACAGAGTTTGGTGGAGTTGGAGAAGTAGTTGGTGGAGTTGGAGAAGTAGTTGGTGGAGTTGTATTTAGTTTAACTCAGTTAGACTCAGTTGAGTTAGTTGTATCTAGTCTAACTGATTGATACACTAGTGAGAGTGGAGTGAATTAATTATTTAATTAATTCAATAAATAATAAATCATTAATCAACTGAAGAATACATTAGTTAACTACAGTGCATGGTAGTTTCAGTGGAGACCAGTGGAGAGATAGGTGAAAGAGCAAGTGTGACAATCAGTTGTGACTATAGTGATGCATTGATTGCATCCGACACTTAGTGGAGATGCCTATGAGGATTGTGTGAGCAAGGCTAGAGCAATTCGAGTTCATTCAGAGCCATTCTTCAACATGGATTTCGCAGTAGAGGCAGACTAGCAAGTGGCAAAAATCGGTGCATGGATTTGCAAGATCGTGCCTGATTAGTGTGTAGCGATTGTATTGTATTGAGAGATTGATATAATCAGATTTGTATGAGGATTGTTACATGATCTCTATGACATATATTATATACAGATAGTTGGGGTTTTCGGCTTTAGGCTTTCCCGTTAAACAATTGTGTTAATGTGTGTGAATTTTTATTGTTTCATGTGTGCATTTCAATCTTGATTTAATTTCCGTAGATGATCAATGGTGGAATAGATTCTGCATTTTTCATGAAGTTAAAATAGTGTGAGATCAGGAGAATCTTGGAAATATAACACATAAGTTATATAATTTCTACAATGAAGACACCACACTCTGTCCCGATGAAGTTCCTCAGTGCTTAGAAGAAACCTACAAACACAAACATACAAAGGATCAAAGGCATCTGCAACATAATAATATTCTAAAAACCAACTTAACCTAATGATCAAGGAGATTAGGAAATTAAATTGCTTTAATGAATATATGAGCATAAACCATTCACAATTCCAAGAAAACAATATAGTGAGAAAAAATATCCAAATGTATTATTCAGGGATAAAAGAGAAATCTTACAACCAATCCTTGATGTTGTATAGGTTCCTCCCAAATGCCTCCAATATTCCTCCTTGGTTAAAAAATCTCTAATAAAAAATTACCAGCATAATAATATTATAAGTGAGCTCCCCTAACCCTGAAGTCTCAGCTCAATTTATAGGAGAAACTAAGGAGGTTTCACATCGACCAAAGATGGGTGAGATCCACAAATGAGGGGATTAGGGTTCCATGATCCAAGGGAATTAGTTCCATGTTTGGAGGGGTTTGGCTTGAAATGATATGACTCAGAGGCTTCTAGTTGGGATATATGTGCCCAATTATGCTTCTATAACTTACTTCTAATTTTTACTTTAATTTGAGTCAGTTGCGTGACTTTTAATGGAAAACAGAGTGCATAACTACGCAGGGCTTCTTAGCAGTAACAACGCATGCGCAAGCATTGATTGTAAAATGTGCACAAGTCATCTTTAAGAGTGTAAAGAGCCACTTTTCCTAAAATCCATGATTTTTTCAAGGAATATGAATGTTTGACTTGCAAGGGAGTATGAGTATGGATGGTGATAGATCCATTTTGATTGTCAAGTGTCATGGTGAGAAAATGGCGTGGAACAGATTGCCCCCTAAAGTGTGAAGTCTGGAAATTCATTAAAAGATTGAAATGATTTATCATACCAAGGATTGGATCAGAGACATCGAATGGAGACGTGCAACGAACATTCCATGTAAATATATAATAATCGTTGAGGTAGGCATTCCCATACTCATAGTAAAAACTAACTCGATGTACTAGTGCAGAAATAACCTAGAATAACATCAATAGTAGACACAATATGGACACAACCATCTGTTATGAATTGGTCTACTTAAACATGAATACATAACTCCTCGCAACCTGGATGGATGAAACTAGATCCAAGGTCTTGATCTCCAGCTCTCGATTTAGTATGAATCTAACCATGCGATTGAATGTGTCGAAGTCAAACATGGTAGAAACCACTTGATTACCAGTCAATAATGAAAACCCTTAACAAGTGTGAGAGAAACCAACAATAATGAAAATGGCTCCTGAGGTACTCCAGTACAATCTATGAAGTGTGAATAAGGAAATAAGGACTTCCAAATTGTTTAGAAGATTGAGTTTTCTCATATTTGCACATGGAAATAGGAGGCTTGAGGTGTAGATAATTAGCTAAGTATTGGCTAGATTTTCTCATTCAACACATAGAAAAATTATCCTTTCGCAGGTTGTGCTCAAAGCTGGAGCAAGAAATTGTAATAGTTTATCTATTCAAGTGATTAATGTAAAGAGGCTTAAGGGATTTTTCCTAGTTGGGTTCCCCTAGAAATCACTATGTACTTGTCGTTTTTCTTGTTGCATACCTATGCATGTTGCTCTAAATTATGACTTCCATTTTGCAGATCAGTAGACTATAATTGTGTCTCTTGTTTTTTAGTTTGAAATCTTGAGCAATTGCAATTTCTATCAAAATTATACAATTTGTAGGCAAGGCATTTGTGTAATAATCCTTCGTGATAGAATCATGTGGTTGAAAATTTGTGGGGAAAGTATTCAATATGCGAGTAAATATTTTATTAACATGTTTTACTTTCTCTTTGTTCCCCATCTTTGTTGGAAATACTGAGAGGGGGGCGAATCAGTATTTCTTTTCAATTGTTATTTTTACCAGTTAGATCACTTATATTTAGAACACAAAATGAACAATAATAATAAATGCTTTTATTATTTTCTTCTTTACAATAAATCAAGTACAATTTATGTAGGGCTCCAACCCTAGATGAAGACACCAATCTTCAATCTCCCAGGCTCCAACCTGTATTTGCCAAGCACCGACTTGGACTTCCAAGGCTCCAACCTTTATTGTGCCAAGCACCGACTTGGTCTTTCCAAGGCTCCAACCTTGTCAATTCTGAGGCAACAACCTCAAGGGATCCAACCCTATATCTGGTACAAGCTCCAACTTGGTCTCTTGAGGACTCCTATCCTCTAGGGCTCCAACGCTATCTTCCAAGGCACCAACCTTACCAATTCTGAGGCACCAACCTCAAGGGCTCCAACCCTATCTTCCAAGACACCAACCTTGTGTGTATGAGGCTCCAACCTCCTGCTTCATTTCGTCGATATATATTTGGTTATACTTACAACTCCCAATGTCATCTGCAACGAGCCCTGACAATCTTCAGCTTACTCTTCACTGTAATCTAGACATCACGTCATCAATGACAACCTTTTCTTCGTAAAAGGTGTCACCGCTGCTCTTCATCGTACCCAAACAATTTCTCCAAGGTTACATCATGAGGCCCTTCAACACTGCATCATGTCTCCAAGATTGTCTTATAGGTCCTTCAAATAGGTCTCAAAAAATCTTCAATAATCTGCTTAAAGAGGGTCCTCGAATTCTACTTTACAAGGCTTCAAGAGTTGCTCCAAGGAATCTTCAAAATCAGCTCTAAAATATATTTCAACGCCTGCTTTCTCTTGGATACCTTCAATGCTTCCTCAAAATATCTTCAAGAACCTGCTTCAAAGTTATCTTCAAAATGGTCTCCAACAAGTTGCTTCAAGTCTGTTAAGAAGACTTCCTCTAGGTCTTCATAGAAGTCTTCAAAAGTCTGGCCTAAGACACTCACCAAGGATCACAAGGGCACCTTAAAGGTATAATTCAAAAATATGCTCTCCAAGGTCTTCTAATATGTTATATTATGCTCCAACAAGTATCAATAAGATAACCCACAGGTAACTTTATCACTGCAAATAATCTGAGCGCTTTTGTCCAAAATTTACTGCCACAGGACTGAGTTGAGGTTACTAAAACTACACCATGTAGCAGCAGGTTTGAACCCTCCAACACTCCACAAAATTGTCCAACAATCCAAGTTACTCAGGCTACAAACTAATTCTTTCAAACAGTGATCCGAGCTTCAAATGATAATTACTGGTGTGAGGTCTATTCTTTGTTGTGGTAAACCGGCACAGATCCGCAGTCATAGAAATGCAATGATATCTTCACAATAGATCAACAGTCTTTATCGTTGGTGTAGCATTAAGGCACCACGGATCCGAGCTCCCACACAACAGATTCGAGGCTAAAATATGTCCTCCACAGTCAATAGGTTTGTATGTTAAAAATTTAGCTCAAACAATGTTAAGCAATCCAAGCTTGTAATCCGAGCATCAAAGAAATATAAAGGTATTTGCCCAAAACAATATGCTTTGTTAATCTCCTCAACTTTCTTTTCGAACTGTTCTTCCTATGGTATATGTCAGTAATTTTTGACTGAAAATTTTGTGATTGAAATGAGGTTCTGCAGTTTTATATTTATAGTAGTTTATCAAATTTGAAAGGTCACGTCTGTTTGGAGGGAGGCCAACATGAGTGACTGAGTGTAGGTCGGCTCAAGGAAAGATTTATTTTCTTTAACTTGAAAAATTTGTATCTCCCAAACTACTTGGAGTTTTGGGCCAAGTAATATCTCATTGGAAAGCTAAAATTATGCTCTAAAGGGTGGTGAAGGTCCCACAAAAAAATGTTGCCTCTAAGATGGTGAAAAATATTTTTCTTTGTGATTGTCCTTAAATTTTATGCATAAAATTTTTTGGACAGCATGAGGAATGTTTGGGTCAGCGTGGCTTCTTCATTCTTTGGCTTCTTCATTGTTATCATAGGATCATAGAGTCAATATGTAGGAGTGAAACATTTATGTAGCATCACGTATTAGTGCAAAGATATGTCATAGTGCAACCTTTATTAATTTGTCAACAACTCCAAAGCAATCTTCTAATCATCAAATGACCTCTAACCATGTTATCAACACATGTATTTCTCCATATGTCATCAAAGATTAAGGCCTAGATCATCAAGTGCATGCAACATTAGATCAAGTACTTCTTAGGGCTTCCTTCTTTAGTGGTTTGAATTTTCTTCATTGATGGTATCCTAGTCAACCAAGAGTCGTGACATCATCATCTGGAACCAAGCATCTCAAGAATATTGACATGTCGGTCAATGCCATATTGACATCAATGACAACCTTGATTAACAATCTTAAGATTCCGGGGTTATTTTAATAACATGGAGAGAGTTTCTTCATCAATATTTTTTCCCAAAAACTACTTCTCAAACTCGCTCCTACTATGGATTGAATTGGTGGGAATATTGTGATACCATACTGAAGTTCTACCTTCTAGAGTGTACGGGAAAAGTTTACAAGTAACACCACCAAAACTTATCTCAAGCATTTGTAAATGCATGTAGAAATCATCAATATGGTCTTCAACTTTAGTCTTCTTATCAGGATCGAACTTTGGTAGCAACTTTTCCGGATGTTTAGGCATGTAGTGAAGATTATCTGATAGAGTTAGTGGCCCTTGGGCCATCCAATCCAAATCTTGATAAACCATGTCTTCTTCCCTTCCTCTTCCTCTCTTTTTTAATATGAAGAGTCTTTCCCTTCACCTTTCAAATCTTCATTATTACCAGGTTTTTTTCATATCTCGATTGTTCTTCCTCAAAAAATTAAAAATTTTCCTCGTCAACTCCAAAATATTCCTTAATAGGTGGAATTTAACCTTGTTGATATGTTCCTTCAATAGGTTCTACTAACTCTTAAAGGATGGAAATGACCAAATCTTCCACCGAAGAAACCAATACGTTGCGACAAGTTGTTTCTTTCTTACTCGACTTATGAGGGAGACTAGAACCAACATGAAGTAAGCCAAGATATCTTACAAACTGATGAGTAATTGGTCGAAGTGTCCAAAGTTGATTGTAAGTAACTTCAAAAGCAGGTTCTGGACCTGGATGTGAAGACTCTCTTATCTCAAGAATAGAATAGGAGTTGGAGTTGAACTTAGACCATTGTGAATATGCTTTGTTGTTGAGGTGAGGTGAATCATCAACCATATAAAGGTGTTTTCCATCCTCCTAGTGCCAAATTGTTGACAGTGATGGATCCTGCCAACGTATAGTGGAGATCCTCGATATGAAGTCCCAATTAGACCTCACACTATTTGGTAGAGGAGTCTCATCTAGAATGTGGCCCAACCTCCATTGATTTTACTTGGCTTGAGAAATTGGCATAAGAGAGTAGCGCACATGTACTTTTGAACACGCAAGTAAGTGTTCCTTGTGAAGTGTTCAATTATAGAATGTACCAGGGTTCTTCCACTAAAAGGGAACAAAGTGATTATTTAGGAGAAAAGTAATAGTAATATTCTAATAAAGACACATGAGCAATACAAAAGAATCGTTAGTCATCAAGAGAAATAGTTCACATAGATGAAATGATCATTAAAATAGTCACAACACACTTTCAATAATATAAGCACGAAAGCCACTGAAGTAGTTCAATTTCCTTAATACATATGAATTACAACATACACTACAAACATACATAAAATAGACTTCTTCATGTGGCTCTTGTCCATATATGACTCTTATATTTACACATATTTACATTTTCAATAATTAGATCATTATCTCCACATCATCATGTGATGAAAACATGACAGGTCATTAACAATTATGAATTGGACCCATAATGACTTATGATATGGACTTCCTTGAGGGCTGACAATGTTGCCACCTATGCCTTCAATAATTGATGTATATTTATCGTTGTTGTTTCCTTCTACCCTCTAAAGGGTCTTGAGATCATATTGAGTCTTTATGGATCACTTTGCTCATATGAATAAAATGTTATTTTACTTGTCACAACATGTGTTATTTTGTTTTTGAATGCTTCCTTGGGTTGCTTCCTTCGACAAATATCTGCATGCATCCTTCCCATGCTATTCTGAAAACATTTGCAAGCAATATCACTCATGGAAAGCAAACTTTAACTCCAAAATCTCCTATTCTATCATGATTTATGAAAAAATTTCGATTGTGATTCAACAATGCGCTTGGGAAGGGAAGAAGAATATTTTGGGCGGGGGACACACTTACATGAGACAAGGGGTTGTGTTTATTACTAAGAGTGCCTTGTGCACTTCTGTTAGGAAGAGGAGGCCTGATGGAGGGAACATGGCGTAGTCACAAGGGACAAGCTAGTTAACTATCAATTTTTGATGTGATGTGCACTCAAATGGGAAGGCTTGATCCACAAGGAGGGCATAGGGTGCATTTTAAAGGTTCAAGAAAGGCTTTATTGGCCATTGATGGTGTGTTGTTCACTCAACTAGGAGAGAGGGAAATTTTGGTGCAGTTCGGAAGAATAAGGAGGGTTTGATTCTTGAGAGTGCATTGTGCACTCGGAAAGCTGTAGGTTGAACTTAACTTAGGTGCAAGGAACCATCTCAACAAATAAAGAGAGTCTGAATAAGCCTTGAGAGTGTGAATTGTGCTCTCCCTAGCCTAGTGGGCAAGCTTGTAAAGTCACAAATTTGTCTAAGTCTAGAGGCATAGGGTAAAATCAAGTGTGACACATACCAACTCATCAATAAAACTTAGACATGACCTAATAATGAGAAGTATACATCAAAACACCAGTTCACAAACACTCTCCAAGTATGATAGACAAAGTATGAGCAATTTCTACCAAAAATATCATTTTACGACCCCAAAATTGTGCGACGACTCTAAACTGCATTTTTTTATAGAATTCTTTCAATAATAATCACATGCAAATGAACATTGTCGACACGTTTCGAACCAACCAATGTGGTTCATCATTGGGACTAGGTGAGAGATCAGATTAGGACGTTGAGTTTAAATAGATGTAGAAATGACTAAACTAGCTATTAGAATAACGACTAGTTTGACTTTGAAAATTAAAATCAATTAATAACGACTAGATTTAATTAATAAATTATTTAATTATTTAATAATAGTGATAATATCTATATAAATATAGATATTCTTATTTTATTTTATTTAATCAATTAATTAACTGATTTTATTTTTCTTCTTTTATATATATATATATATATATATATATATATATATATATATATATTATTATTATTATTATTATTATTAAAGAACAAGGGCCAAAAAAAATGAAAAACGAAAACGATAACAAAATAAGCAGCAAAGAAACAAAAAGCGAGACTAAAAAATGAAGGAAGCAAGATGAAGGGCGGAAACACAAGACCATTAAGAATATAGGGCAGGGATCCAACACCTGCTGATATTCCAGTCGTCATCTCTATTGAGATTAACATGTATTTTTTCAATTTATAAGGCCTATCTTAACTTACGATGATGGAAATGGTCAATCCTAGCAATAAACTTAGCCTCCTTGATGCAAATATGATGGTTAGTCTTTTATGCATGCTCAACTAGGGCAGAGGAGCAGGATCTTCCATGTTTAATGTCAGCAACATGTTCACAGATCCTTTGATTTATAGACCGACCAGTTTCACCAATGTAAGGTGTCCCACAAGAACAAGGAATAATGTAGACACCTTTCCCATCCCTAGGGTCTACTAGATCTTTAACCGATTTAAGAGAGCTGTGAATCATGTTAAGGGGCTTGAAAGAAGAAGAAACCTTAGGTTCCTTATGGATCCTAGCAATCCTATCAATGGTTCCCTGAATGAAAGAAAGGCGTACACTACAAGACCACTCACAAAGCTCTTTTTTATTTTTATTGTTATTGCTCTTGATGATGTAGTGACACTTAGGAAGGAACATAGAAACTTGAAACATGTATAAGAACAGGAAACAACACTTGGCGACTGTTGGGTGCAGGAATTACACTTAAGCAAACTCCTCAACACTTAATTGTCAACCCGGGGGATTCGTAAACTTAGAGACGAAGCACAGGAAATGCCAAAGATGGTATGAATCTCTCTGATATAAATCCCTACTTTCTTTGAAGGAAATATTGTAGAACCAAATCAAGATGAGAAAAATATAACTTGAGTCATCAAAATAATCTAAGACTGAAACAAGAAAGAATGCATTTGCGAAAAGGAGATCAAAGATAAAAATTCAATCACTCTAGCTGATTATGCTTAGCTATTAAGGGTATGTTTCTCTTCAGCAGAGGCACTTTAGCAGTCTCGTTAGATGGGCCCTTAAATCTTCTTCCTTAGAGATTTCCTTCTTGTATTAATCTGTCCTGCACTAGTGCAGGATCAGAGTTTTATGTAGAAGGTATAAACTCTGTCTTTACTGAAGGTTTTTCTATTTCATGCAAGGGCTCGAACTGTTCAAGGTTCAGAGCACTCAAATCTTATGTCAATAAACTAGTTCTTGCACCAAATCAGAGCTTCCTGCACTTAGCTTTTGATTCTTGAAATGATTGTTTAATTGTCGCAAGTGCTACTTTGCTGTAAAACCATATTGCATATATGAAAAGTAAATGTTTCTGAATTTAAAGAAGTGCAGAAATAAAGAAACGTAAACATCTATCCTGTCATAATCATTCAATGAAATAAAGTTGCGGAAAGTAAATAAATACTTGTTGTAACACACCAATGTGCGCTGGTGTAGGTATATGTTTCCTGCTTGGACCAGGCAGGAAAGCCAATCAACCGAAATTGCAGAAAAGAAATATCACACCAACGTGCACTGGTGCAGGATGATTTCTCCTGCTTGGACCAGGCGGAGAAAGCCAATCTGAAATCAGTGCAGGAAAATAAATTGCAGTAATTTAAATTCTATTTGCTTCACACAACGGATTTGTTTCACACGGACAAGAATTTATGCGCTAAAAGCTAAATAACACTTTGACAATAAAACATAAATTACAGAAAGAAGAGAATGGGGTAAACGTGCTGGGTTGGCTGGGCCCTAGCCAACGAGCGCGTTTCCCTCTTAAGAAAAAATGCTACTCAACACTTAATTTAATTAATCAGCCAAACCATAAAGCACAATTCATGAAGCCAAGGCGAAATTCCTTTTTATTAGATCATTGAGGCAAATACATGCGTGAATACACGTTCAACCCAGATTCGGGCGATAACAAAATAACCTGCTATCGCCTCTCTGTTCTTCTATATTCTCCAAAAACTTTCACTACCAAGTCCTATTTACAAATTACATTATATAGATTTGTTGACCGAAGGCCGAAACAGATCGTTCAACTGCTTCATAACAAAATGCAGAATTTAGATTGTTCGGTCTTCAAAATAAAACGGTTTTGCAAAACTGGCCGTAACCAATCTTCAGCTTCCACCCTTCGTGGATCTAATCTTTGGCTGCCTTCGGATTAAATGATGTCGTGGCGAAAACTGCTTGATTCAAGGCGGTGATCGAGAGGGTTCGGCTTTTCCGTGAATATCTTCTGTGCTGCTCACGGTACAGGATCTGATCCTGCACTAGGATCAGCGATCACAATAAGCATTCTAACCACCAAACAACATTGGAGATATCGATAAGTTACAAAGAATAATTTAAAAGTAAGAAATCATGTAATAAATATTTAATAAATGCTAAATCGAATAAAAATATGAATAATAAAGGTTTGTACAAAATATGTTACCATGCTTGGACTGGTACAGGATGAGGGTGCATAAAGGAGGTGAAACAGGGGTAAATAGTTATGATTTAGGAAGGGAAAAGTAGTAAAAAGAGAGAAAATTAGGGGGCTAACATCCTCCCATCCATAATTTTTTGTGTGTCCTCACGCAACTCTTTACCTCTGCAAAAAACTTCAAAAATGTGAGCGTTCCAGCTCACTCCTGCTCTGGCATACTATCATCAGTCTGCAGTGTTTCATAATTCATATTTTTGTTGTTATTCAATTTCTTTGTCACCTTTTTAGGCCATCTGAAACATTTTGAAGCACGGTACTTCCATACCTTGACTTCTCCTTTCTTCTTTTGCATCTTCGCCGTGAACTCTTCCTTATTCTGTTCTTTTTCTTCCTGTGTTTTGGCTACGAGCTGCTCTAAATTCTGTACTTGAAGCTCAAGCTCAAGTATCCGAGTAGCAGAAGCTATCGAATATTCTTCCTTTTCTATCTCAACAGGAGCTATATTTTCTTCAGGGACCTCAGTATCCCTTGGATTTTCAGTCAACACTTCTTTTTTTTCTGGTTCTTTTTCTTCTTCTAACTCTTCCGGTTCTTCTTCTTCTTCTTTCTTTTCCAGTTCTTCTTCTTCTACTTCCACTTCTTCCAGCTCTTCTTCGTCCTCTAACTCTTCTGGCTCTTCTTCTTCTCCTTCTACTTCTATCGGTTCTTCTTCGTCTTCTAACTCTTCTCGCTCGTCTTCTTCCTGTGTCGGTTCTTTTTCTTCTTGTGTCGGTTCTTCTAGTTATGGTTCATCTTCTTGCACTAGTGCAGGAGGGGACTCAACGTCTTGTGGAGACTATGGTTCTACACCCATACCAGGTTCATCATCCTTTCCCCAGATCTGTTTAAGAAAATCGGCCAACAATATATCGTCTTTGACCTCTACAGATTTTGCTGCGTCCGCAAGGACTGATAGAAAATTGTCTTCCTCAGGGGTTTGTTCATGTACTGGTGGAGATTTTTCAATAGGTATACCCGTTGTCTTCTATTTCTTTGGAGATGGAACAATTTTTTCTGTTGATTTCTCGGTTTGTTTCCTTCTTGCACTGGTGCAATAAGGGCTTCTCTTTGCACTCTTACTCGGTCCTTTTCTCGTACAGGTGGGGTTCTCTGTTTCCTTTAGTTGTTCTAACAACGTCTCCGAGGTCATTTTTTTAGTCTTCAACTATTTCTGGACCAAGATCTTGATCAGGCCGTGATGATACAATTTCTTATCGACCTGGTCCGCCCGTGCTCCCTGTACACCCTTGGTCATCTTCTCTAAACTCTTAAGAAAAAAGTAATTAAAATCCATCCTCCATCGGATGTGTCGGTCGGGTTCAAAAGGTTGTAGCATCCTGAAATGATACACAAAGGTGAGGGAGTACCTCCCCTCACAAGTCACGAATTTCTGAATAAAGAAAAAGGAGGTCTCGCCATTGTCCCAGCAGGGCGCTACGTTAAACTCCTTTCTTCCAGTTTACATTCATGTATTTATCAACAACAAAACGCTGCCAGTGCTTCCTCTCGAGCTTCTGATTTTTAAAGTACTGCACACCAGTGTTCTGTAAACCCGTCACTGCTGCTATTTATTTTTCCCTGACTTTAAATCTCAAGGGCCCAATCTTTACATGACCGTTTTTAAAACTCTGTGAAAACTGTAGGGCCACCTCCTTGTTGTGCCCGTTAAATTTTTGCAGGAACGGAAGAAAGCTTGAGTCTTGCAATAGTGCAAGACTATTGCAAAACTCGACGGTCTAATCTACCTCATTGAGGGATGACGGTTCACAACGAATAGATGGAATTGCTGCTAACAATTATGAACAGTCCAACGAAAGTTTCATGCAACACCGAACAATTGAGCTTTTTATAAATAGGGATCCAACCGTCTCCCATCCCTTCTATCTCATCACTAATTCCTTCCACCAAAATAGCCGCAGCTACGCGGCATCTTTGAATCGTGTCGGATTGGTACTGGTGGCGGCGGTTTTAACGGCTAGGTAAGGGAATGATATGAGTGAAAGGAAATTAAGGTTATGGCGGAATAAGGAGTGATTATGTCTAAGAAACGGTTAAATATTCGCACATTCCTTCATAATTTAAAAAAAAAATCTTTAGCATTCATTAAAAATAATTATGACTCTTAACTCTTAAAAAAAACTTTGTACTTTGAAAATATTTCTCCTAGTTGATATGATAGCATAGGTACTTATTACTAAATGAAATAATTTCTCATAACTTCCATGATGACCACTTTCCTATGGCATACACTTCTGAAAAGAAGAAATATTATGCTTCGGATGAGGTGCATGCTTGCACTGTTATGCTTACACCGCTTGACTAAGTTGTTCTGCTGGTATCTATTTACATTGTTATATAGGACAACATGATTACACCAGTGCAAGCATAATATCTAAAAAATAGAGAATTTAAATAAAATATAGGCTAAACTTCTGACAGTTTCCTCAATTCTGGAATTTTGCTTCGCCCTTTCTTGATGCTTCAGAGCATATCCTTTTGCTCTGTGTATAAGATTCTGCAATAAATTCATAAGGGAACAAAGAAGTGGGAAAGGGGAATTTTTATAATGGGAAGGAATTTCATTACAGGGATTCCAGGAATAGTACCATAGAGGGAATAAATAGAAGTGGGATAGGTAAAAAAATTCAGGGGTAAGTGGGATTTTTTACGAAGCGGATAGGGTAAATTTAGAAGAATATGGGAAGGTAAATTATACTGAGATTTCAAGAATAAAACTGAGGGATCATTACGAAATGGGATATGAAGAAAGGCAGAAAAATTTCTGGAAGGTATGCCTGCACTAGTGCAAGAAAAAAATAACAGCAGCGAGAATTAAGCGTTACTTGAAAATAAAAAATATCCATGCTAATTACTCCAATTGTATAAAGGTTGGCTCTGCTGAACCTGATTTTACTTCGGTAGTTACTAGCATATCTAAATATCAAGCAAAATTCTCTTTTTATTAGAAATTTTTTCTCTTCCCACCAGCAAGCTGGTTTTCAGGTTGACCCTTCTGCAATCATGTCAGCGAACTGATTTTCACAATTACAGGAAATTATTTTTTCTTTACTTTTTTTATTTTTTATTAAATTTATTTTTCTTTGAGAAGAAGAAGAGTTCATGTTTTCAAAAGGTTGGTTTTATTGTTTATTACTACCATCCCAAATTGCTATTGGACTTGCTGTGTAAAATCTTTCTTGGCAAGCGGCTGAAAATACTTCTTTAATCTATGCCCATTTACCAAGAATATTGAATCTTTTCCATCAATAGTTTTGACTTCTACTACTCCATTCTCGAATACTTGGATCACTTCATAAGGTCCCATCCAACGTGTATGGAACTTCCCTTTAAAAATTTTAAATCTAGAATCATAGAGGAGTACCCAATCACTTGGTTGGAACTACTTTTTCTGAATAATATTGTTATGCCACCTTTTTCGTTGCTGTTGAATTAATATGTTTTGTTGAACAGCATCTCTACGAAATTCATTTAACTCATTTAATTGAAGAAAACGTTGTTGTTGTGCCTTTGAGAGATTTAATCCTAACTGAACTGTAGTTCTGAAGGTTTTTATCTGGAACTCAATCGGTAACAGAACCTATTTTCCATATACCAGCTCATATGGTGTATGTCCCGTACTATTTCTCCAAGTGGTTATGTATGCCCACAAAGCTTCTGGTAATCTTTCAGCCCAGTCTTTTCGATGCATATTGACTGTCTTTGTAAGAATGGACTCGATCACTTTGTTTGTAGATTCCACATGGCCATTTTCTTTCGGGTGATACGGCGTGGATTTCCTGTGCCGGATCTTGTATTGCTCCATCACACCCTGTACTAGATTAGAAATAAACTGCAGACCATTGTCAGAAACAATTTCTCTAGGCACACAAAATCTAGTAAATATTTCAGAAAAAAAGAAAATCAACAACAAATTTTTCTGTAGCAAAAGAAACAACTTTAGCCTCTACCCATTTTGTAACGAAATCTGTACAAACCAAAATATGTTTTTTACTTAAAGATGTTGGATTTATTGGCCCTATAAAATCAATAGCCCATTTTTCGAAAGGCTCAATCATAACTTGGGGGCATAAAGGCATTTCATTGGTTTTATTAGGCTAGCCCATTCGTTGACAGCTATCACATCCCCTGACATACTATTTGACATCCTTAAACAAGGAAGGCCAAAAGTAACCAGCACGTAATACTTTATATGCAGTCTTCTTATCAGCGAAGTGGCCTCCACATGGTTCATCATGAGTAGATTTCAATATGTCAAACACTTTCTCCTCTCTTACACATCTACGAATAATCAGATATGGACCAGTGTAAAAGAGGTCTCCTTGAATCCAGGAATATGTAGCACTTTTCTAAATAATATTTCACTTTTAACGAGCGAATAAGTGAGGTGGTGTTTTTCCAGTAACCAAGTAATTAGCAATGTCAGCAAACGACAGAGAATCTGTAGACATAGAAAAAAGATGTTCATCTAGAAAATCATCATTAACAGGAGTTACTTCACCAGGATTATCTAATCTAGAAAGAAAATATGCTACAACATTAAATTTCCCTGGTCTATCAACAATAGTAACGTTAAAATCCTGTAACAATAGTAACTACCTAGTCACTCTACCGCTTGTCAATGGTTTTTTCATCAAATATTTAATCGCGGAATGATCAGTATGTACAAATACTTCATATCCTGTAATATAGTGTCTGAACTTATTAATTACAAAAATCACAGCTAAAAACTCCTTCTCTGTAACTGTATAGTTCAATTCAGCGGAAGACAAATTTTTACTAATATAATGAATAGCATAGGATTTCTTATCTTCCTCTTGTTCTAAATCTGCGCCAATAGCCAAATATGAAGCATCAGAGGAAATGTGAAAAGGCAGGGACCAGTTTCGACCTCGCAAAACTGGTGCATGTACCAACTTTCCCTTCAATATTTCAAAAGACTATTGGCAAGCCGTGGACCAAGAAAATTCACTATCCTTAGTTAGAAGTCAAAAAAGAGGAGCAACTATCTTTGAAAAAATTTCAATGAATATTATATAGTAACCAGCATGTCCTAAAAAACCTCTTACTTACCTTTGAGTTTTGGGTGCAGGAAGATGCAAAATGATTTCAATCTTTTCCGAATCAACCTGGATACCTTTGTTAGAAATCAAATGGCCAAGCACCACTCCTGCTTTGCACAATAATCTACATTTCTTATAACTTAAAACGAGATGGGCTTCCTGACAATGAAGAAGTACTTTCTCCAAATTTTTAAGAGCTTCCCAAAAAGAATCACCAAACACAGAAAAGTCATCCATATAAATTTCTACAAATTCTAGATCAGCAAATATAGCTAGGACTACCCTTTGAAAGGTATCAGGGGCATTACGTAAACCAAAGAGAAGAAATTTGTAAGCAAATGTCCCCCATGGACATGTAAAAGTAGTTTTATCCTGATATAAGGGTGCAATCTGTATCTGGTTATAACCACTGAAGTCATCCAAAAAGGAGAAATATTTCTTTCCTGCAAGGGTATCAAGCACCTGATCATTGAAAGGGAGAGGGAAGTAATATTTAAGAGTGGATTTATTCAATTCTCGATAATCAATACAAATACGCCATCTTCCATCTTTCTTAGGCACTAGTACTAATGGAGATACCCACTCACTGTCGGAAATAGGATAAATAAAACCATCATCTAAGAGTTTCTGTACTTCTTCTTTCACAATGCCTCTTAGAGCTGGATTCATTCGCCTTTGAGGTTGTCGGACAGGTCGAGTTCCTTCCTGAATATAGATATGATGTGTACAAGTTTAAGGAGGGATACCCTTCATATCTTCGTAACCCCAAAAAAAGGCACTAAGATGGTTTTGCAACAAATTCACAAGCTACTCTTGCTGAGATGAGTCCAAATCTGAACTAATTTACAAGGATTTACCAGGGCTAATCTCAAAAAGAGTGGTATCAGGCTCATGAGTACTTAAGGGAGTGGTCAAATGCAGTGGTACAGAAGAATGAGAATCATGATTTTATTGAAAATATAGGCTGAAAATTTGGCTCAAAGGCTCATAATCATGCATAATGTCTAGATTATTCAGGAAATCTTGAATATCATCTTCTTGTGAAGACCCAGTATAATGATGAATAAGGGAAATAGACTGAGTCTCTTCATCACTGCTTTGATCCAACCATAAGGTATCTCGAAGGTCTTGAATGGATCTGGCAAGGGGGTATAAGGTAACTTTCTTCCTAGAATCTCCATGTGAGATATACATATCACCGGAATGACATCCAATATATGCATCAGTCGTAGCAAGCCATGGTCGACCCAAGATCAAGGGATTTCCTCCTACTGGGTTCTTTGGCTCAAGCACAATGAAATCAGCAGGATATTCCCAAGAATCTAATGAGATGATCACATCGTCCAATACTCCTTCTGGCTTAATTTTAGGTCTATCTGCTAATTCAAGCATAGTGGGAGTAGGGCGAAGATGAGATAACCGAAGTTGATCCATGGTTTGCTTAGTCATGACATTAATGGTTGCCCCCAGGTCTATAAGAACATTAGATACAAGGACATTACCAATTTGAACTGTGACAACAGGTTTTCTGAGATTAGTATATTTTTCCACAGACACACATCTCGTCATCAACTCTGCTGCCCTACCAACAAATTGAATGGTTCGGGATTCCAATATCTTCCTCCCAGGTTTCTTGAGACAGAGTTCCTTAATGATCTTGGTACAAATGGGGATCTCTTTGATGGCTAGAAGCAAAGGTATCTTAATGAAAAGATTCTGAAGCTCAGATGCCAAACTAGTCTCAGAAATAGGCTCACTCCTTTCCATTACTAGCCTCTCTGGGAAGGGAGACTGGTTGGAAGAGGATGGCAAGGATTCAGAAGGTAAGCGCTACTTAGTGAAAGTTTTTGGAGAATGGTTAAGAGTTTCCTCTTCTCGTTTCTCTTCAACAATCACCATAGGTTGCTTCTGATTTTTTGATGTTACAGTCCTTCCTGATCATAATTGAATATCATGAACCCCAGTTGGAATAGACTGGTATTCGAATGGTAAAGGTGGGTTTGTTACATCGATCATTTGCACTGCTTTATTATTATTAGGATTGGGCATAGTTTGAGCAGGCAACTGAGGAGGTCGAAAGGGTGGAGGTAAAGGCAATGGTGGAGTGGACTGACTAGAAAGTTGAGGCATTGAATAAGGAGCAAGTGTAGATGGGTATGACTGCATAGGTGGCTAGTAGGAATATGGAAAATGAGTCAGCCCTTTCCAACCTTGTTGCCATGGTTGAGAAGGTTGCCCATGCTGATATTGATTCCCATACTGCCACTGCTGATGAGAGTTAGGATAAGAATATGCATGTGAATTATAACTAAAATAGTGTGGAGGAAATTCAGGAGCCATAATTGTACCTACCTGAGGCCAATTCCTTCTTGCTCCCATAGCATTCAAGTATTCAGCTTCAGACTGTCCCCCTGTAAATACAACTTTAAGTCCTGGTATAGAGGGACATTTTTTTGTGATATGGTCTTCTGCAAAAATAGCACACTTATTAATTTCTTTCAAATTAAGAGGACACTCTTTAGGGGGATGCTTGTCTCTACATTTAGGATAGAAAATACATAATGACTCTTGTTCCTTCATGAGTTTCTGTTGAAATTTTAAGGAGTCTAACTGTTTGATAACAGTGTTCATTATATCAATTTTCATGTTTTCCATTTTATTTTCTAGTCCAATAATCATAGCATCAGTAGATTCAATTTTTCTATTTCTGTTTCGAGTTCCTCTACCGGATCTATATTGATTTCTTGAAAATTTCCTGCATAATTCACAAATTTGATCAAAAGTTTGCTAAGAAATATCACCTTGTCCTAACAGATTCAAATTATTTCTAGAATTATCAGTAAGTCCTCTTAAGAACAAGGTTCTAATAGTGTTGAGATCAAGCTTAAGTTTTGACCTTTGTAAAATATACAGAAATATTTCCAAATAATCTTCAAGCATTTCATCATCATCTTGTATGATTGTAAAATTTTCATACTGCATGTCTTGAGTTTTGCAATATTCTTGATATGTAGGAAAAAATACTCTCTTCATCTGATCCCAAGAAGTTATGGTGTTTCCTCCTAACCCCATAAACTAGCGAAGAGCTGAGTCCTTGAGGGTAACAGGAAATAATCTTAACTTCTGAGCCTCAGTTGCATAATCATAACTTCTACATAGAATATCAAACTCAAATAGAAAAGAGTCGGGATCCTCATGAACTTTACCATGGAAATGAGGGAGAGATGATGGTGGAATATTCTTCATCTGTGATACATTATCAGGATCCACAATTGGAAACACAAAAGTGGATTGTCCTTCACTTACCTAGTTGTCACCAGCCCCTTCCAAATGATCTTCTTGGTCCACCATTATTCCCTTCTTACTTGTACCGCTCTCCACAGGCTGATCCACACCTGAGCTGTTATTATCAGAATCCAAGTGGATTGTTCCTGCGTGATGGGTTTGAATTGGATTGGGCTTCCTACTTGTAGAAGGAGACCCAATATGAGAAAAATTCTTTTGGCCCTTAGTGGGCTTCGAACCCTTACCTTTCCTGAGCATTGATTTCAAAAAGAAAAATAATAGATAATTTCTAAAAAATGTTGTCAGAAATCAATTAATACCAATAAAATTCCTTCAAAAACTTTTCCAAACAATGCTACAAAAATAAGGAAAAAATTACCTCTATTTGTCTACTCAGAAAATTCTTACCAAATCAAATTGCCTCCCCGGCAACGGCTCCAAAATGTTGGGTGCAGGAATTACACTTAGGCAAACTCCTCAACACTTAATTGTCAACCCGGGGGATTCGTAAACTTAGAGACGAAGCACCGGCAATTCCAGAGATGGTATGAATCTCTCTGATATAAATCCCTACTTTCTTTGAAGGAAATATTGCAAAACCAAATCAAGATGAGAAAAAGATAACTTGAGTCATCAAAATAATCTAAGACTGAAACAAGAAAGAATGCATTTACGAAAAGGAGATCAAAGATAAAAAGGAAATCACTCTAGCTGATTATGCTTAGCTATTAAGAGTGTGTTTCTCTTTAGCAGAGGCACTTTATTAGTCTCATTAGATGGGCCCTTAAATCTGCTTCCTTAGAGATTTCCTTCTTGCATTAATTTGTCCTGCACTAGTGCAGGATCAGAGTTGTATGTAGAAGGTATAAACTGTGTCTTTATTGAAGGTTTTTCTACTTCATGCAAGGGCTCAAACTATTCAAGGTTCAGAGCACTCATGTCATGTGTCAAGAAACTAGTTCTTGCACCAAATCAGAGCTTCCTGCACTTAGCTTTTGATTCTTGAAATGATTGTTTAATTGTCGAAAGTTCTACTTTGCTGTAAAACCATATTGCATATATGAAAAGTAAATGTTTCTGAATTTAACGAAGTGCAGGAATAAAGAAACATAAACACCTATCCTGTCATAATCATTCAATGAAAGAAAGTTGCGGAAAGTAAATAAATACTTGCTGTAACACACCAACGTGCATTGGTGTAGGTGTACGTTTCTTGCTTGGACTAGGCGGGAAAGCCAATCAATCGAAATTGCAGAAAAGAAATGTCACACCAATGTGCACTGGTGCAGGATGATTTCTCCTGCTTAGACCAAGCGGAGAAAGCCAATTCGAAATCAGTGCAGGAAAATAAATTCTATTTTCTTCATGCAAAGGATCTGTTTCACACAGACAAGAATTTATGCGCTAAAATCTAAATCACACTTTGACAATAAAACATAAATTACAGAAAGAAGAGAATGGGGTAAACATGCTGGGTTGGCTTGGCCTTATCCAACCAGTGCATTTCCCTTTTAAGCGAAAACGCTACTCAGCACTTAATTTAATTAATCAAGCAAACCATAAAACACGATTCATGAAGCCAAGGCGAAATTCCTTTTTATTAGATCATTAAGGAAAATACATGTGTGAATACACGTTCAGCCCAGATTCGGGCGATAACAAAATAACCTGCTATCGCCTCTCTGTTCTTCTCTATTCTCCAAAAACTTTCGCTACCAAGTCCTATTTACAAATTACATTATATAGATTTGTTGGCCAAAGGCTGAAACAAATCGTTCAACTGCTTCATAACAAAATGCATAATTTAGATTGTTCGGTCTTCAAAATAAAACGGTTTTGAAAAACTGGTCGTAACCAATCTTCAGCTTCCACCCTTCGTGGATCTAATCTTTGGTTGCCTTCGGATTACACGCTGTCGTGGCAGAAACTACTTGAGTCAAGGCGGTGATCGAGAGGGTTTGGATCCGCCGTGAAGATCTGTTGTGCTAGCCATGGTACAGGATCTGATCCTGCACTAGGATCAACAATCACGATAAGCATTCTAACCACCAAACAACATTGGAGATATCGATAAGTTACGAAGAATAATTTAAAAGTAAGAAATCATGTAATAAATATTTGATAAATGCTAAATCGAATTAAAATATGAAGAATAAAGGTTTGTACAAAATATGTCACCATGCTTGGACTGGGTAAGGATGAGGGTGCATAAAGGAGGTGAAACATGTGTAAATGATTATGATTTAGGAAGGGAAAAGTAGAAAAAAGAGAGCAAATTAGGGGGGCTAACAACGACCACAAGCGACACTTTGCATAATGGATGGTAGGCTCCAAAATTTGAATATAGAAAAAATTTGGAGGTTGTTGTAGTAGCAACAACAAAGATTTTTTGAGCAGATTTGAAAAGTTGTGATCAAATTTGAATGCGAGAAAAGTGTAGATGAGAAGGTTTGAAGAAGTTGTGATCAAACCAGAGTGTGAGGAGTTATTTGTAGATTAAATACATAGTCTAAGTATGTTGGTATTATAATGAGATATCTGGCCGAGTGAGAGTTGAAGGAATGAGAGAAGTAAGTACAAGTTTGAGATTTAATGTAACAGAGAACATGTGGATCTGAGTTTGAAAATGGATGAAAAAGGGATGTGCAAGGCTCTGCAGGTTGGTGCCTACACATCAAGGAGTTGGCTCTTCCGTTAGGTGGGTGCATGAGAAACAATCAGGGATTGGTGCCTCCTACAAGTACTGGCTTTCAAATTAGAGATTGGGTGCTTCCTTCTAGTTGGTGCCAATAAAAAAAATAGGTAGGCAGCACTTCCTGTGAGAGACTACTCATAAAAATTGATATAATTAGAAGTGTTGGCTAAATATTTACATTATAACAAAACAAGATTGGTGATTTTCTCTATTTTACACATGTATATCTAGTTTATATCTAGTGTTACTATATGTTACACATGTATATATTGATTCAAGTATTGTTGTGTGATTTATGAAGTTGTTTTAAAATTGTGAAAATTAAAAATTAGCAATCATTGTTAAAATTGACCGTAATATTGATTCATCCCCCACCCATCAAGTATTAACATGGTTTCCATCTCATGCCAACCTACCTCCATCCTTTCAACCATAAGAAGCATACAAATATCCTTCATTTTTTGGGGGGGTGTACGCAACGTGGCAAAGAAGGAGTGCAAGTGGGTCCTAGTTGCATGGGACAAACTCTGCTTTCCCAAGATTCAAGAGGGATTAAGGATAAGGGACCACAAAAATACCCTTAAAATATTTAAAATGTTGTGGTCCCTTATCCTTAATCCCTCTTAAAATAATACCCATCGCATGTCATCCATTATGAAGGCACACCATTCAACATCTTGGGAATTTTACGGGAGCATAAGGTGGTTATGCATAAGAGGTCAACTATAAACTTAGAGCCAAATGGTGATGTGAGGATTTGAATTCATAGCATTTGTAAAACTTTCAGGGTTATTGCTCTGTGTGGAAATTGCATCACACACAGTTTAAAAATTAAGAGCCCATGCACAAGAGCATCATTACCTGTGTTTAGGAGAAATTGCAAGCACAAAATTTGCACTAATCGACACATACAGACACTAATGGAATTTGGATTCTAGTTTCATTTTTCATGGCTAGAGAAGGTGGGTTCTCCTATTAAATCTCTTGCTCCATCGCAAGTGTGTACCATGGAAAGCTATTTTCTTCTTAGGTAAGCCTTGCTCTTGTGTATTCTTTTGATTTTCTTGTTTGTCACCCCTCTCTCTCCTTTTTGGAGCCCTCTTTGATTTTTCCCTCGACACTTGATTTGAAATGGGTGGCTGACTTGTTATGCTTTGCAAGCACCTCCGTCTCAGTTAAACAAATTAATATCTAGCTTATACTTGAATGTGTGGTTTTGAATTCTTGATTCAGGGGTATGCGTTTTTAACTGTTTTAATGCTTTATGTATGAGGAATTAAACTTTTGTTTTTGCTGATAATAATCATGTACAACAACCATAAAGTGCAGCAAATCAGACATCAACACATAAAAACAAATTTAATAAAGGAGTTCACCCAAATGTCGTGGGCTACGTCTCCTTGAGCCCTTGTCAATTGACTTGGCTCCTTGGGATTATGATGGAAAATTTCTTTTACAAGTTACTAACTCAACTCTAATGGTTTTTTATGTTGTACCAATGGTTATAGAATACCATCATACCCCTGGAATGGTTGTTATCTCTCTGGAAATGGATCTAGGTTCCCTTTGACTTGACCTCTTCTGTCGGTGCCCTTAAGCTTCCATGAGCTTCTATGTGGCACTAACTCCTTAAGAAATCCTTTTCTGTCCCTGAAACATTTTCTACTATCTCCAACATACATCAGAAATCCAAAATAGACTGATCATTTGCTCCGAATGAGCTCTCGCTCCCCGATCTAGGCCTCCAACCCCTGGTGGCCCTGGGCTGCCCGAAACTTCCCTTCGGCTTCTTCAACTCCAAAAGTCTCCAAATGGCTCTAAAAATCCCTCCATTGGATTCATAATGTCCAAAATAGTGAGAATAGACTATTCACTTGCTGAAATCGGCCTCTGGCTACTTTGGTTACGCCTCTAATACCTGGTGGCACTCCTTGTGGCTCTAGGCTCACTAAAAACTTCTCTGAAGCATATCGGCCTTCATAAGTCTCCAAAAGCTTCTGTAAATCCTTCCATTGGATCTATAAGGTTCAACATAGTCATAATAGACTATTGGTTTGCTAAGAATGGTTATTGGCTGCTCTGGATAGGCCTCATTCTCCTGATGGCCCCTGATGGCCCTTGGAACTTCTCTGAAGCATATCGGCATTCAGAAGTCTTTTTCTAGCTCTGAAAACCTCACCAATGGTTCCAGAATGTTTTAAAGATCCAAAATTTACTATTGGCTTCCTGAAAATGGCCTCTAGCTGCCCTGGCTAGGCCTCATTCTGCTGCTGGCCCCTAGTGCCCCTTCGAACTTCTCTGAAGCAAAATCATGTTCATAAGTCCTCTGATGGCTTTGAAACCCTCACCAACAGCTCTAGAATGTCCAAGAAAGTCAAAATTTACTATTCACACACCAATAATGGTCGAATAATGCTCAAGATAGAGCATAATCAATTTTTGCCCAGTTTCACCTAAAACAACTCCACTAATTTTGGGCCCACTGCTAGTTAGATTTCCGAATATAGAAATCTGCCTAAATTTAAGGGCGCGCTATTACTCCTGCTAGTCTGAGAATTAGCATTAAAGGTTATTTTTAGGGATGGCCACATGCACACCCCTAACCCGGGCATGACCGTAACGTTCGGTGGAAACCACACATATAACTGTGGGTTTGAAATGTGGAAACTTCGGTTTAAAGTCGTGTTAATGTTAACGGTCTGAGCTAAAGAACCACGGTGGAGAGTTAAAAATGTGACAGGTTATAACAACCGTTTTTTGTTGGTGTTAAGCCCTTGGGTCAGGGGCGAGGTCCTATGGGGGAGGGGTTGGCCCCTCTGCACCCCTGCATACAAAACAGTTAAACCTTAAATAAAACCCATCACACTATATAGTTAAGAACCATCATAGCATGATGGTAAAGGCTCGTGTGTGCATGCCAGAGGTCGCGGGGTCGAATCCTCCGCTCCACCAAAATTTTACAACACTGTTCAAGGGTCACGTGGCGGCCTCAAGGTTGGCCATGTGGCACCTTTTCATTGGTACACAAAACCTTATGCCCAATAACAATTGAACACTTGTCAACATCTAACTGGCCTGGAAGGAATATTATGGGGAATCTTCCATGAATATTTCCTGGAATATTCTTTTATGTTGATTGTTCCTTTGACCAGTCAACCCTGGTCAAATGCCAAAAATTACAGTTTACTGGACTTTTCAAATCGCGATAACTTCTTAATACGGTGTCAGTTTTTCGAACCGTTCACGACGCCGAAATTAGGGAGACGAGATCTATCTGGTCACTAAGGTTTGACACTCTTTCTAACACTTTGAAATTTGAGCTATCACTTAGGTCCTTGATCCAAATCTGATCACTCATCCCCATTGCGAATCTTTTGGACCCCAAAAGATTGATTACCTATTCAGTAAATGAGAGTACAACACCCTATTTTTTCTAGCCTTTGTCCGCTTTTCCTTGCTTGGCTCAGTGCCTTTGAGCCCCAACTCGAAGGTAGTCAACACTTCCCTTCTTAAATGCTCTTGTTCTCCTGTCAAGAACTGTATCTTCATTGAACTCATTCAGAAATTTCTGGCGAGAAATCTTCAATAGAAGGTAGTTGAACATCATTTCCTTGATCATCGATCAAAGGTGGCTCAAACAAATGTAAGTTTCCAACAGAAATACATGCATACATGCTCTGATACCATCCTGATATGAAATGGGTGGATAGCTTGTTATGCTTTGCAAGAACCTCCCACTCAGTTAAACAAATAAAGATCTACTTATACTTGACTGAAATTTGCATATGTACAAATGAATGTATGTCTTACTGGGTTAAGAAGTCAAACCACTTCTTACCAAGCCATTTCCATGGCGATTTTTGGTGCTGAAAATCTTCTTCTTGTGAAACATCTATTCTCACATCAATGATGGAATCTTTGGTTCCATTCGCATCAGTATTTTTATCCTCTTGCTTCAAATGCTTGGGATGATTGGTTGGATGCTGTGTCCAACATTGGGCAATGAAATGTCCCTTTTTATGGCAATGTGTGAAAGTATTTTGCATCTTCTGTGCAAGTTGCCTTCGCTTCAACGGTTTCCTATATCCCTTCATCGTCTTCCAGCATTTTGAAAATTCATGGTTACACAAACCACAATAGGAACAACAACTCTTTCTTCCTTTCATGCATGCAAATTTTCCATGCTTAACATAAACATAATTAACTTGACTATGGGAAGAATTATACCTCAAATGTTGCTTTGCATGTCCATCTTTTTTACCTTCTTGAGGAGATGAACTTGTAGAGGTTCCAACTTTATTTTGAAGACCAAAATTAGTGTTCATGTCTTGATAACTATCAAAACTCTCTTGTTCGTCATAAGTTGCATATCTACAAACATTTTGCTGCAACATAGGCTTCAAACAATGGCAATCAACTTGAAAACAAACTTGACATGTTTGTGGTTTTGAACTTGCAACAAAAGTTGTTCTTGGAGTTGTCTCAAATGCCTTCATGACTTTAGAGATTTTTCCATAAGATTGAACATAGCCTAGAATAAGCTTCTTAGGCCTTTCCTCAACCATAATAGGCTCAATCATGCCTCGTGTATGTTTGCCTAGACCCTTGCCTTCATAGCCCATTTTTAACATCAACTTGGACCCTATACCTCTAGTGTGTTTTTCAAATGAACCTACACATCTATCTGAAGACAAATTTGAAGACAAATTTGAGTGATTTACCTCTGCTTTAAGCATGTGTTTAGTTAAGGCCTCTTAGGAAAAATGGAGTTGCATCTCCATCTCATGCATTCTTTGAAGAAGTACTTCTTTCTCTTGCGTCATAGCAAGAAATTGTTCATGAAGTCTAGTAATTTCCCTTCCAGCGTCATACAGAATTTGCACCATATCCTTCAGGATGTAGAAGTCACACTTCATCTCTTTATCAAAGAGTCTTGTAAAAGAGGATTTAGAAACCTCACTTGATGAAGTTGTCATCATTATGTAAATGAATTAAAGAATTTCAACAACAATTCATAAAGCTTCAAAAATAATTTGACAAAGCTTCTTAACAATTTGGTTGTAGATTCAATCTCTTCTCCGAAGCTTGTATCTCTTCTTCAAGCAGCCTATTTTGCAAACAATCCCTCTTGTGCTTCAAGGGTTGCCTTGAGGTCCTTTGGGTAAAGAGAATGCTTTTAGCCTTCTTCCTTCTTGTCCTCTTCTGGACTTAGCTAGCAGTATCTTCCCTTCACCTCTAGAAAACTCAAACTTGTAAGCATCAATTAATTTGCAAATAGTTAAATTCTTTGCACTGTTAAACACCTTTCAAGACAAACAAGAAACCTAGTGCTTTGTCAAGCAAGTAACCTAGTGCTCTGATACCAACCTAATCTGAAATGGGTGGCTGACTTGTTATGCTTTGCAAGCACCTCCGTCTCAGTTGAACAAATTAAGATATAGCTTATACTTGACTGTGCGGAATTGAATTCTTGATTCAGGTGTATGTGTTTTTAAATGTTTTAATGCTTTATGTGTGAGGAATTAAACTTTTGTTTTTGTTGATAATAAGCATGTACAACAACCATAAAGTGCAGCGAATTAGACATCAACACATAACAACAAATTTAATAAAGGAGTTCACCCAAATGTCGTGGGCTACGTCTCCTTGAGCCCTTGTCAATTGACTTGGCTTCTTGGGATTATGATGGAAAATTTCTTTTACAAGTTACTAATTCAACTCTAATGGTATTTTATGTTGTACCAATGGGTTTAGAATACCATCATACCCCTGGAATGGCTGCTATCTCTTTGGAAATGGATCTAGGTTCCCTTTGACTTGACCTCTTCTATCGGTGCCCTTAAGCTTCCATGAGCTTATCTGTGGCAGTAACTCCTTAATAAATCTTTTTCTATCCCTGAAACCTTTTCTAATATCTCCAACATATATTAGACATCCAAAATAGACTAATCATTTGCTCTGAATTAGCTTTGGCTCCCCAATGTAGGCCTCCAACCCCTAGTGACCCTAGGCTGCCCGAAACTTCCCTGTGGCTTCTTCAGCTCTATAAGTCTCCAAATGGCTCTGAAAATCCCTCCATTGGATTCATAATGTCCAAAATAGTCAGAATAGACTATACACTTGCTAAAATTGGCCTCTAGATGCTCTAGCCACGCGTCCAACACCTAGTGGCACCCTGTGGCTCTAGGCTCACTGAAAACTTCTCTGAAGCATCTCGGCCTTTAGAAGTCTCCAAAAGCTTCTGAAAATACTTCCATTGGATTCATAAGGTTCAATATATCAGAATAGACTATTGTTTTGTTGAGAATGGTTACTTGCTGCTCTGGATAGGCCTCATTCCCCTAATGGCCCCTGGTGGCCCTTGGAACTTCTTTGAAGCATCTCGGCCTTCAGAAGTCCTTTGATGGCTACTAAAACTTAAATAATGGTTCCATAATGTCTAAAACATCCAAAATTGACTATTGGCTTCCTAAAAATGGCCTTTAGCTGCCTTGGCTAGGCCTCATTCTGCTGCTGGCCACTAGTGGCCCTTGGAACTTCTTTGAAGCAAAATCACGCTAAAAAATCCTCTGGTGGCTCTGAAACTCTCACCAACAGCTCTGGAATGTCCAAGAAAGTCGAAATTGACTATTCACACACCAAGAATGGTCGAATAATGCTCAAGATAGAGCATAATCAATTGTTGCCCAGTTTCACCTAAAACAGCGCCACTCAGTACACTCGTATTTTGATACTTTTTATTTTTTGTTTTTAAGTTTACATTTCAAAGTTTCTTTGGTTGGCCCGAGGCCACAGAATAATAATCCTTTAGTTTTGACATTTTATGGCATCAAGGATTTTTTTTAATTTTTAAATTTTTTTTTTTAATGCTGAAGAAAATCTAGCATTGCGATTGGTTTGGTTTCCGTAGTGGCAGACTAGGGAAAGCCATCATGCACATTTTTGTCTAGTTATAATGATACGAATATTTTTTTCTTATTAAAAAACCCTAACATTCTTTTATTTTGCAATGTTTTGAAGTAATTGCAATTAGTAAGATTCTTTTATTTTGCAATGTTTTGAAGTAATTGCAATTAGTAAAGTCTAGTTGTAATTTTTTTCCAAAATGAAAAGTTGTATCCTTTCTAATACCAAAAAGATACGATTTCAAATAATCTAGATTCATTGAGTTTGAATAGGTGACAAACACATATAGTCAAACTAGTCAACACAGTGGCAACCTCAATCATTTAAAAATAACCCGATAAAATACAATGCCCAATTTTTTTCAAATGGATAAGTTATTAATATGAAAATAAAACATACAATAAATCCCACGATAGATCTTTATAAATTCCATTTACATGCTACTGAATTTCCTATACTTCAGGAGAAGTTCAAATAATTAAGTATTCTATCGTTGTTTATAATAATAAGTGGCTTTTTGTACTTTGTCACTACCTACATTAAGTTTCATAGAGTGGAATAAATATTTTTAATGCAAAACTCTAGTTTTGTTAATGATTAATCCTTCGTTAGTGCCATTGTAATTAGATAAGTTTAGGTGGATAATAATGTGGTTCTTTTACTTTGTGATGCCTTGAAATAGTTGCAATTAGTAAAGTTTAGTTTGATAACAATGAAATGCTACTATATTGTGGTGTTTTAGAACACTATTTATAACTACTATATATATATTAGTGATTATATTTAAGTACACTTGGTAAATCATTCATTCTATTTCATATTGTTGAAAATAACCAAAAAAAATTGTGGGGTCTTGGTTAAACGGTGATGAGGCAGGCTTTTATAACACTCATCACAAGTTTAATTTCCTTCCCCGATCAGGGTGGCATATGAAAAGTACTACCAAACTTACAAAAAAGAAAAGAATATATATATATATATATATATATATATATATATATATATATATATATATATGTTTTAATTATTTCTAATCATAGAATATGAAAAGAAAATCAAGAGATCCACCTTCCGATTAATCTATTTATGAGCATTAATTGTTTTTTCATAGAGCGCTTGATTAGTGGTTAAGTGGCATTGTAACTAGAAACCTTTACTTGGATACTTGTGAGATTATTTTATTTTGTCATGTCTTGGAATAATTGTAATTGGTAAAGCTTAGTTGTTTTCCAGTGAAATATCACTTTGTTATAATATATTAGAAAACACATTTATATTTATAAAATTTCATTTTCTTTTCTTCCATAATCATTATTTTTTCTAATAAAAGAATGCATTTTTATTACATTTTACATAAGCCTTCACACATATTTTTTCAAATGAAAGAATGCATTTTTATTACATTTTAAATGTTCCTTCCACACATGAAAAGAGAAACATCCTAAAGAGAACCATAAAATGTCAGTTTTAAAAGAACATAAACTTTGTACATCATAATTCAAAAGATTGTTTTAGAAAGATTCATAAAAACAAAAAACAAAAAAACCATTTTGTAGAAAGGATACAACAACCATAATTAATTCTCCAAAAATCCATATAGAAATCCTTGTATAATAGATCTAATGGAGTTCGTATGCACAACCATCATATGCAGTCCATCTATGAATAACAAATCTTCCTTTGACAAGAAATTTACTTTGGCATTATATTCTCAAATAATATTTTTTTTCAGCATGAAAAACGTCTGGTTTATATATATGTACCAGCACAATGATCAAATATCTTTCAGTTTTTCTGATAGTCACATTTTCTAGAGTATTATGAAAACATCATTCTTATATTCAAACCATAAACCCAAAAATATATTCTTTACCATTACCATCTAGGATATTCTGTCTTCTAACCATACATCTGTGAGGTAGCTGAGAGTAGTCTCTATCGATTCTCTTTTAAACAAAAAGTCATGCCCAGGGCTCAGAAATTGTGTGTAAATACTATCTGTGCCAGCAGTCCCCCTGTACATGTCTCCAAAAAATCATATTCAGAACCAAAGTCACCATCTGGACCTTCTCCTACATCAGTAAAATCTAACAGTACCGCTTGCCTCTGCCCCTTCAACATCATAGAGATTATAGTGCATTTCTCCAATGGAGCCTTTCAGCCCCCTTTTGGATGGTCTATCAGCGGTTGAGTTCTTTTCACGGTAAACGTGAGTGAAAGTGATGTTGGCGAATGACCCGACCAGCTCAGAGACCCTGTCAATCCAATATGAGAGATGTATGGGAGCCAACTGATTTTGCTTATTGAGATAATCAATCAACACTTTTGAATCTCCAAAGTTCCAAATGGTGTCAATGTAAAGATGTTTTGTAAACCATAGAAGGCCCCATAGTGCCAATATCTCCACCCTAATGTTAGAACCCAGCCCACCGTACCAATGAAGTCTATAGTGGCGTATCGGAGATATCATCAGCCAGGCACCGCATCTGCATCTTCCATTTTGTGCTGCACCATCAAAGAATCCAACTGGATAATTGATTTCACGAGGTATCATTCTGATTGATAGATATTTGGGAGGTTTTTGTTGGATTTTTAATGCCTCCCAACTTTGAATGATTTGGTTTGCAATCCAACCTCGTACTATGTTCTTATTCTCAAAAAATTTCATATTTCTGCTCTTCCAAATAAACCAATGATATACTAGAAGAATGATAGAAAGAATTTACTTTTGTCCAACCACCATTTTGTGCATTATTCTACAGATTGATAGTCAGAATCTTGATAATGAAAGTGATTATATAATAGGGACCGAACCTCAGTTGAGAATACACAGTTGTAAAAAATATGCTTATTGTCCTCTTCCCCCTTCATACACAAGCAGTAGATACCCGGGCCAATCTTTCCTTTCCTTATTAAATTCTTCCAGGTTAAGTTTTTCTCCTTCCACACACACCATAAAAAGGTTATTATTTTGACTTGCGTTTTGACCTTCCATAATTTGGTGAACCAACATTCACCAATTTTTCCATGTTGCATTTCCAAGTTCACCAGATATGTTTCTTTTATAATAATATTTCCTTTTAGAAGACTGTCGCCCCAGACAATCCTATCTCCTGCATTTACTCTATTCCATCCCATGCCTCTTGCTGCTTCCATATAGTATCTCCATTCATCTCGTAAATGATCCTGTATACCCAGTTCCTCTGCGCAAATCCATATCGAGATGCCATCCTGCCATGTTTTTATGAGTTGAGCAATGAAGAAAAACCCTCTCCTATGTAGACATTGAATTGTCTATTCCCCAAGTCTGATGTTGTCTGGGAAACCTCTGATATTCCTTTCACCAATCATGATTCTCTATCCGTTCCCAAAACTCCATTTGAGGTGATTCCTGAAGGCGGGCCAATTTTTTGTGAAACTCCTCCAAATATAAGATCCTCTATTAGCTTTCCGCCATCTCGTGAAGAAAGTATCATCAAGATCATTGGTTTTATAATATTTATATCGCATGATGTCTTTCCAAATGCCTTCTTGATAGAAAATTCTCCACAAAGAATTCATTAATAGTGTTCTTCCAAACATATCTGCATTCAGTATTCCCCAGCCCCTGCGGTCCTTAGGCAGGGTAAGGATATCCCATCTTACCAGATGATATTTCTTCTCGCCCTGCTTACCATTCCATAAGAAATTATCCATCAAGGCCTTTATCCTGTCAGTGATGGTAGACAAAATAAGAAATAAATGAGCCCATTATATCGAAATTTGTTGTAACAATGCTCGGATGAGGATCAAATTTCCTCCCTTGGAAAGATACTTATGAGACCAACCATTTATCCGTCAATGGTATTTATCTATGATCCTTATCCAGTCTTCCACTCTGTACTGTGATGGCTTAAGGTGAAAACCCAAATATGTCAGCCCCTTCGAAAGAGGTTTCTTTTTGAACTTGAAATGTCACAGATCTGATCAATACATGTAGGATCCCCCATAGAGTGATATATGCACAACTTTAATTCGTTAGAAATCATGGCCGATGCCTTACAAAATCTATGGAAGATATGGTACAACGTGTCTTAGCAATTACGAATCAGCATACCACACATCACCACATTGTCAACGAATAGGATGTGGGTGATTTCCCGTGTAAACAAGATCTTGATTCCTTTAAATAAAACCAAAGAGTTTGTCATTGTGATATTTTTGCTTAATGCATCCATGACCAGTGTAAAAAGGAGGGGTGGCAGTGCAAAACCCTGTCACAGTCCTCTCTTGGGCTTAAAAAACCGAGAAGCTAATCCATTAATCATAATGGCCATTTCAGTTTTGCATACACATCCCATCATCTATTCAACCACATCTCTATGCATCCCAATCTTGATGAGAATCATCCTTAAAAATGCCCAATCTATGCGGTCATATGCTTTGCTTAAATCTACTTTCATAATGATAGTCTCTGTCTTTTTGCTGTGTATCGAGTGCATCACCTCTTGTACAGTAGCCACCACATCATGGATTAACCTGTTGCTCAGAAAACTAGACTGCTCTTTTGATATATGGATAGCTAAGAATCCTTTAATCCGTTCCGAAATAAGCTTATATGTGAGTTTATAAAGAATGTTGCACAAAGATATCGGCCTAAAATCTTCGAAGGTTGAGGCACCCTTATTTTACGAGATAAGTGTCAAAAAAGTCGAATTTATCGAACCTAAAATCTGCCCTTTCCTTCTAATCTCATCCACCATTTTCGTCAAATCCTTAAGAAACATGTTTGAGAAATGTAAGAAGAATTCTGGGGTCCAGCCATCTGGCCCGTGACTCTTATCCGGTTGGAACTTCTTAAGAATACCTTCTACCTCCTCCATACTAACTTCCTTGTTGAGGATTTCATTATCCTCCTTAGAGAACATAAGTGGGAATTCCTACACCACCCATATTTGATTAGTGATGAAAGATCCCTCTCTCGCTTTGAAGAAATTATTGAAATATTTAACTGCGTCTTGCTGAATTTTCTCTGTGGTGGTGTGCTCTTTACCTTCATGTATAATTTTCCAGATAGTATTTTGTGCTTTCCTCCCATTTGCACATGCATGAAAAAACTTTGTATTTTGATCCCCCTCTTTGAGCCATATAGCTCTGCATTCGAGCCTCCAAGTCCTCTCCTGAAAGAGGAGGATTTCCTTTTTTTCAGCCTCCAACTTCTTGACCCATACCCAGGCTTCATCTTTGCAGTGATCACAATCAATGTGTTTAAGTAGAATCCCAACCTGTTCCATTATCTGGTCAAACTTGATTCTCATATTGCGTTTTTTAATGCGCTCCCATATCTTAACCTTCTGTTTTAGCTTTCTCAGAATATCCGAGAGGAAATCCATCGGCGATCTATCAACCTCTCTCCTAACTGCCATAAAAAAATCTCGCACCAACTTAATGAAATCAACATCATCTAACCATGCCCTATCGAACTTAAAATGGCACCTACCATCCATTGATTCAAAATTCCATTCCACTACCAACGGTCTATGATCAGAAATCATAGTCTGCAATCCTCATGGTAAAGCTGCCTACATATGAGAGAAAATCCTCCTGAATGAGTGCCTTGTCCAGCCGCTTTGCAATGAAATCCTTGCCTGATCTTCCATTATACCAAGTCAAACCCCTGCAAATAGGTATAATATCCTTTACATTAAAATCCTGAAACATATCGTTTAGTTTATCCAACAACGGATCCAGAAGACCAGCCCCCCAAATGTCTTTGCTGTCCAGTGTACAGTTAAAATCCCCAAAAACAATCAAATGTTTCAAGGCTAGAAACCCACATCTATCCATATTTTGCCAAAAAACCTCACGACACTGATACGGGCCATAGAAATTGATCAAGTTCACTCTACGATTGAAACCCCGCACATAGCCCGATAGCAAAATGCCACCAAAAAAACTGTAAGAAGAAAATGATGCCCATCTCGGGTTCCAAAGTACGACCATACCACCTGATCATCCCACCGCATCCTTAGCTGACACTTTCCATTCTGGAAACATGTCAAGAAAATAGGATATCGCCTAATCAACAGTGGAAAATTTTTCTTCAATGAAAATCATATAGGGCTTTAACTGTGTTAAAAAATCCCTCAGAGACACAAATTTCCCCTTGCCCCCCAGTCCCCTAATGTTAAAAGAGCAAAGGATCATTTGGACAACTGCTTCGAGGGATCCAAGACTCTAAGCACCCTATCCAAAGCAAGCATGACCGAAATATCCCTAAAGGAACCAGAAGATAATTCAGATAAGACATGGTTCGAGAATATGGATTTATTTTTCTGGTGTGGGCGGCCACATCCCTTGCGCAAAGTCACATTGGATGTAGAAGTCAAATTGATGACAATGGGAGGGGACATGCATTTTCCTTTGTGGATATCGAGAGGGAACATCTCCGCCTCTGGGATGGTTAAAAGCAGCTCAATGTCACTGCCAATGGAATTCCGCAGAGATAAAGGGGCATCCCCGTACATGGAGTCCAAAGACATAAGAGAAACCAGAACAGTCGAAGATGTGGGGAGAGGGTGGGAGACCGGAAGTTGCCCACATTCAATGCCCAGGTTTATCGACGGCCCCATATGCATATGTGGGTCATGATTCGATTGATCAATATCCTTCGAATAAACATGATGAGTCGGATTGTGTAATAACCTATATCCCAACCCCATGAATGCATTCAAAACATTGACCCCATTCAAATCAGAGATCTTTGTATGATAAAATGGTGGAGCTTGGTTCTTACCCGGTGAGAATGGAGGCAGAGGATGAGATGTCCGTGGGTTAATAGGAATCGAGCCCGAAACCATAGCCCGCGGAGTCGGCCTCCTATTCCCCATCTGAGCACCCATTTTTCAATCCCGCCGAAGGTGACTGATTTGATGATATATATGGCAGCGGAATGGTAATTGCCAATAATCGATCACTTGTCTATGGACACGTGACTCCCATTCCAGATCCACAAAAGTTGGAAGTCCCCCCAAAAATGATAGTTCAACTAATAGCCACACAACCCTTTTATCGAATGCACCACCACATTTGGGATCAACAAATCTGCACGTTCCTATGCTATTTTTGATAGCAATCAGGACCTGCATAGACCAGAACTCCAGTGGAAGTCCAGGGAGTTTCACCCATGCCAAATGGTTTGGCGGTGTGTCTTTTGTAGGGTTAAATCCGATATACCATCGGTGGAGGGCAAGAAAAACCCTCCCATGAACCCATGTCCGGCGGAATACCTCTCCAACCTCCTCCAGTTTGTTAAAATGGAAGCTCCAACAGCGATTTTGGAGCTTACAGATCTTTGGTGTATAGCCAAGAAGGTTAGTCCAGGCCTCCGACAACCATTTGAAAAGCTCTGATGTGCCCATCTTGTTGTAAACCCACCTCCCCACCATAGAGCGAGACTGCAAACACTCAGCTCTTTCCCACATGATGTCGTGACCAAAACTCAGCAGTCTGCCTTCAGAAGCAGGCTTGAAAGGTTTTTCTCGTCTGCTATGTCTCCGGTCACGGTCCCCCCCGTCAACCCCAGGCAAGTGGACCACCTTACTACCCAACGAATTAGGATCGAATACAGTCTTCCCACCCACAATCGACAAGGAGTACTAGATAGGCCCTCTGATGATGATAGGAGACAATGGAACTATCTCATCTGCCACCTTCGCGGCATGAAAAAATGCTTCAGAGGCCTCCGTGCCATCAAGCTCTTCTAGGAACCTCGTAAGGTCTGCCATCTGTCCCTATCTATCAGAGGAGATAAGCCGCTAATACCGATATGTTATAATCTATAGCCATCAATAATTAATGCCATAATCCTTCCACATCCTCAAGAATATCGCTGGCTGTAAGCATAAAAGCATGCCAAAATATGGATACATGGAATAATAGCAGTAAGTCCTAGGCACGTATCATACACATGCCAAACTAGATAGAATACTCCCTCCGCCACCCACCTTGACGATCCCCAACAAACAATGCGAGTCGGCTATACAACAACAAGTATGAAGTAGTACCTCCACGGCCAATCCTGCTCCTAATTCAACTGAAAACTAATTTGCAAAAGAGCTCTCATTCACATATAAAGAAGATATCGCATATCGTAAATAATAAGACATAACCATAAATGTCTTCGGTTGCGATTTGCGATATGTATACTTCGCATGTTGCAAAAATTAAAACTTAACATTAAGACATAACCATAAATGTCTTTGACTGCAATTTGCGATAAGTATATTCAATTATTGATGCGATGCAGTATTTCAAGGCCCCACGAGCCTCCACGGCCAAACCTACACTTGTCTAAAACTGAAGTCTAGATCACAAAAGAGCCTTCGTTTGCATACAAAATGAGATCGCATATCACAAAAATTAGAACATAAACTTAAGACATAAACTTGAATGCCACCAGTAGCGATTTGCGAAAAGTATTTTCCATGCGATGTGAAATTCAGGGGCCAACGAGGAGTGTGTAAATCCCATTCACCAGTTCATCAGCATTGCATCGAACTGGAAGATATCACATATCACAAGATATGTGCCATAACTTAAAAACATAAACATATGAGTCTTCGACAGCGATTTGCGAAATGTATTTTCGCTGTGATGCGAAATTTGAGGGACCCACGATAAAACATGATAAGCCCATTCACCTGTGCACCCGCCCTACATCGAACTCTATTAAGCATTTCCAAGAATGTTGCATTTCCATCCCCCAAACGTGGAGAACTCCAATGCTTCATATACTGTGCACTAAAGCTCTGCAACAAAGTGAAGAGCTCCACAGTTCAGATTCTTTCTCCTTCTACCGCGAGAATGGATGTTTACCAGTGGATGTACCAAAAGAACCCTACTCCCCCTCTGCACCGAAGCAAAAAAAACTCTACGATGTTGTTGCCTCTACCTTCTACGGCTTACTCTAGTGCTTCCTCTTTGGTCATGCCTCTGTCACTTCAACAGCCAGAAACCACATACTTCGTTCATGGAGAAACTGATTCTCACCCAAGCTCATATTGTACTCCTGTTATTACTCTTCACAAAATAAACCTACCAACAGTGTAACCGCCATGCATCGTACTCTGTTAAGCATTTCCAAGTAAGCTGCATTTCCATCCCCAAACTTTAGAACTCCAATGCTTCATATTTTGTGCGCTAAGTTCCGCAGCAAAGCGAAGAGCTCCACAGTTCCTTATATAATCCGAAGAGCTCCACAGTTCAGATTCTTTCTAACAAGGGTGCATTCTTCTAGACCGAACCAAACCTTCATAATATCACCACTACCTCTCTTCTACAGTGCTAATTTATTTGGTCATTTGCAGCTTCCAGGGTAGGTTTCTTCACTCTACAACTCAATGCTAGTTGTGTCTTGCCATAAACAGAAAACCAACCCTAATGAATTTCCTTCACCAGTATGAAGATTGTTATATGAGTCTTTCACATAATAGAGGCATTCGAGGATAGAACAAAGATAGGTAAGGTCATATATCGGTGTTCGATTCATCTAACTGAACAATTAAACTAAGTAAAAGAACGCTACTCGAGAAAAATGCCTGTCGAACATTCTAACCCTAGAATTCTAGTAGCTGGAAAATGTACAGACCAGGGTGACAGCGACTATGCCAACAGAGTGTCAAAAGAAGATTACCCAGGGAAATAATGAGGTACAATATTAGGTTTATTCTCCGAATATCGACCATTCAATCCCCGTTGGTAAATCGCCATTGTTCATTTCCATCAGAGGGCCCAAGTGAACATCACATGGGCGATGTGAGTTGTCGATATGTCATTAGCTAGAGAAGCAGAAAACATATGGGCATGCAGTGGTTATGGTACCAGAACCTGGCCGAGGAATAAATTATATACCTCTATGTGGATCAATCCATTTAAAACCTCATTCTCAAATAATATATCTTGCATGTAAGTAGTTATTAACATGCCCTTTACATGTTGAGTCACCACTATTAAATTGGTATTTTTGAACATGAATATTGTTCTTCATCTAATTGATGTTGAAGATAATAAAGAATCCTATATTAGTGCGAGTTGGTTCATGAGAACTTAGGATAGGAATTAGTTTCTATTTCTTAGGGTATGGTTCTAACTTCCCTAAAACCTTGTATGCTATATAATGCTTGAAGTGTATTGAGAATGTAGAGCGTTTTGCAGAGCTAGACTCTCCTGGTTCAGACTCTCTTTCGTAGAGTTGACCAGTGGGTTTTTTATTTATCAATTCAAACATCTCATTTTATCATGGTATCAGAGCTCCATGGACGATTCATAGCCGAAGCGCTGTGATTCCCGTGAGTATCTAGGTGGCAAAGGAGAAGCCCCTGATGACTAAGTGGAATTTTTTTTTCTCCTCTTATTTCCGCTATAACGCATCTCGTAGTGAGATATAGAGCGTTATAACGCGGGTCCCCATTGCAGAGAACTGCGTTAATCATCAAATTGTTATTGGCTTTTGCATGCACGCAGACATATCTGAATTTTGGTGCGTTAACGCACTAACGCGGGAGAGTGGCTTCAGGCTAGCGTTAGCACGCTGTCGTATTTAACAAGGGCCGCATTAGTGAGCGTATTAAAGTTTTAAAAGGGTTAAGAATTTCGTTTTAAAACATTTGTACGAGTGATTTGAATTAAGAGGGGCCTTCTCTTACGTGAAACACTTTTCAAAGGGATTTCTCATACACTCCGTTGGTTTCTCATACATGCATTTGTTTGGAAAGATGTACTTAAGAAGGGATGATTGCTGATCCGCTTAAGAAGAAAGGTCATTTTGAGCGCCTAGGAGATCTGAGATAGATCTGAGCCAGTGGACACCACTGATGAAGGAAGAATTTCGGTGATAAGTCGTCGATGAAGGGATCTGGTGAAAATTCGCCGATGAAGGAGGAGATCTGAAGCAGATCTTGCTGGTGCAGAGGATTCAAAAGCCTGTCGCACATCGTACAAAAACAACCTGTTGGATTGATCGCAGATCAGGTAGATATGTATCGTGATATTGCTTTCTGTAAAGATCTGGGGTAGATCTATCATTTTTCTTTTCCTGTCAAGTGTTTTTTTGAATCGTCAAGATGAATAATCAAATAACCGAAGCATAATTGAATGAGAGTAACAAACTTGATGGCTCTAATTACTCAAATTGGAAATTGAAGATGCAGGCTTTGCTAGAAGCGCAGAGTGCTTATATGATTGCAAATGGGGATGAGCCGAAGCCAGCAGTAGGAGCCCCAACGTCTCAAGATTGGGAAAAGAGAGAGGGAAAAACAAAGATGTTGCTAAAGATGTCAGTGAAAGATTGCATCATACCACATATCAGAGAATAAAAATCAACAAGCGAAATCTGGACAATATTGAAGGATTTGTATGAGATCAGGAATACAAATCGTCTTCTGTTTTTGAAGAGCAAGATTCTATCCATAAAGATGGAGGAGAATGAAACAATTGCTTCTTTCATATCGCAGATCAAAGATCTGAAGAACAAATTGGCAGATATCAGTGAGATAGTTGCATATGCAGATTTGGTCACGATTACCATGAATGGTATGACTGATGATTACCAAATTTTTATCACTGGGATAAGTGCAAGAGAGAAAATCCCAAAGTTTGAAGAACTGACAGGAATATTAATGCAAGAAAAAGAAATAATATTGACTCTAAAACCCCAGAGTGCAGATCTTGCGTTAATGGCAAAGAAGAAATTATTCAAAGGAAAAGGAAATCCATCGTAGCAAAACGAAGACATCCACAGAAAAGACCGAATCAAACTCAAGGTATGTATCCGAATAAAAATGACTCTGTAATTAAATGTTTTTATTGCAAAAAACTCGATCATATGGCTAAGGAGTGCAGGAAGAAGAAATTTCATGAAGAACAACAGAGGCATAAAAGACATGCAGGTCATTTCGCAAATGATGACCATGTTTAGGACTTCAGATTGTTCACGGCAGACTTTGATGAGAATGTCGATGCAGAAATCTGGTATGTAGATTCGGGAGCATCCACACATATTAAGGGGAATATGCAATGGTTCGAAGATTTTAAAGAAATCAACAACGAAGCACAAATCTACCTTAGTGATGATAGAAGTCATCACATCAAAGGGTGCGAAAAAATTTCTGTTATTTTGCCTAATGGTAATGTCAGATATATTCATAATGTAATGTATGTGCCCGGAGTGGCAAAGAATCCGATTTCTATATCCATGATTACAGATCAAGATCTCAAGGTAGAATTTTTTTAAATCTAACTGTTATATTAAAGATCTATTGGATGGCATGAAGACTATTGCTTCAGGAATTCGAACAGGAGGTCTGTACAAATTGGATGTGAGAACAACACCAGATCGAGCTTTGACAACATCGAGTTTGACTACAAAAGAGCTATCTCACCAGAGACTTGGTCATATCAAATACAACAATTTGTTGTTACTTCAGAAAAAGGAAATGGTAAGAGATCTTCCTACATTAAAACAAATGCATAATGATTGTGATGCTTGTCCATTAAGAAAGATGCATAGAGAAGAATTCCATGTTCGAGTAGAAAGGAAAAAGAGACACATATTTGAATTAGTGCACACTGACCTATGTGAACCCATCCAAACAAAGTCATTAGGAGGTGCACTGTATTTTCTACTGTTTGTTGATGACTGCACAAAGTTTTCTTGGGTGTATTTTATGAGTAAGAAAAGTCACACATTTGAATACTTTAAGCAGTTCAGATTCATGATTGAAAAGCAAACAGGGAAGCACATAAAGATTCTCCGCTTCGATCAAGGGGGAGAATACAGGAAGAAGGAACTTACCAAGTATTGTAAAAACCATAGAATATTACAACAATTCACAGTACCCCATACTCCTCAGCAGAACAGAGTAGCAGAAAGAAAGAACAAAACGTTGGTGGAGTCTGCTAGGAGCATGTTGAAAGGTAAGGATCTTTCGAATGGTTTTTGGGCTGAAGCATTGAATACTGCAGTTTATTTAAAAAATAGGAGTCCTACAAGAAGTCTCAAGTTTAAAACTCCTTTTAAAGAATTATATGGATTCAAGCCTGCAGTAAAGCATTTAAGAGTATTTGGGTCTAAAGCATTTGCCTACATTCCAAAACAAGACAGAAAAAAACTAGATTCAAAAGCCATCAGATGTACCTTTGTAGGGTATTGTTCACAATTTAAATCTTATAGATTATTTAATCCCTCTACTCACAAGATTTTTGTTAGTAGAGATGTCATGTTCCATGAGCAGGTTCATGATGAATCTGATAAGCGCAATGAGGAATGGGATATTCCGTTCTTGGTGGAAGGAAGTGAAGAGGTAACAACCACGATCGGCAGAAAAAGGCAGAAGTAGAGAATTCAAATACAGCAATCAAGCCGAGTCCGTCGAAGGAAATTCAGAATGGGTTGGAAGCTACACCAACGCTCAGAAGATCAGGTAGGGAGATTCAATTGTCTGCTAGATACAAGGAAAATGCCTTTATAACTAGTATGATGAATGCTATTGAGCCTTCTAGTTATAGAGAAGCAAATCAATGCAGTGAATGGAAAACAACTATGGAACATGAATATGAATCTATCCTCAAAAACAACAGTTGGGAACTAGCTGAACTTCTCGAAGGGAAACAAACCATAGGTTGTAAATGGTTGTATAAACCCAAAATTAATGCAGATGGAACCATAGATAAATTAAAAGCTAGATTGGTAGCAAAGGGGTATTCACAAAAAGAAGGCATTGACTATGAAGAAACCTTCGCCCCCGTAGCTAAACTAAATACAATCAGAATGATGATTGCTTTAGCGACTAAGAAACATTGGATGATTCACCAACTAGATGTAAAATCTGCATTTTTAAATGGGGAATTAAAAGAGGAGGTGTACCTAGAACAACCTAAGGGGTTTGTCCAGAAAGGGAAAGAACATTTAGTTTGCAGATTAAAGAAAGCTTTTTAGGGGCTGAAACAAACATCCAGGTCATGGTATGAAAAGATTGATTCATTTTTTCCTGTAACACAATTACAATAGAAGTAAAAACGACCCTAATCTGTATACTGTGAAAGATGAAAAGGGACGCATAGTGTTGATTTCTTTGTATGTAGATGATCTGCTTATTACATGTGATGTTGTTGATCTAATCAAAGAAATCAAGCAGCAAATGTCACAAATGTTCGAAATGAAAGACCTTGGTAAATTAAAATACTGTTTGGGTCTCGAGATCTGGAGAGATTCAGGGCAAACTTTTATGTCCTAGGGTAAGTATGTCAGAGGTCTACTGGAAAGAGTCAAGATGGATCAGTGCAAGGCTGCAGCAGTACCACTACAACAGAACATTAAACTTCAGAGTGAGGATGGCTCTAAAGAGGCAGATGCGACACTTTATAGACAGCTGGTTGGGAGTTTAATCTACCTAACCACTACTAGACCAAATTTGGCTTATGCAGTCAGTGTGCAAAGTCAATACATGTCCAAACCACTCGAGAGTCATTGGAATGCAACGAAAGGTGTTTTAAGGTATCTACAAGGAACTATAGATTATGGTATTATTTATCCTGATTCTTCCGATGTTAGATTGACAGGATTTACAAATTCTGACTAGGCTGGAAATGTAGACGACCGAAGATCCATAACAAGCTATGCATTCAACATTGGATCCGGGGTGATTACATGGAGCAGTAAGAAATAGAACATAGTTTCCTTGTCTTCAACGGAAGCAAAGTATCAAGCTATGTGTGTAGCAACATGTGAGGAAGTTTGGTTACGGAGACTTCTCCAGGATGTCGGGGAAGAACAGAGAGATGCAACAACAATCAGATGCGACAATCAGAGTTCAATCAAACTTGCTAATAATCCGGTGTTTCACAAGAACACTAAACACATTGATACACAATTCCACTTTGTTCAGGGAGAAAGTTCAATAAAAAAAAAATCCATCTTGTATATTGTAAAACGTGTGATAATGTTGCTGACATTTTCACTAAGCCTCCTGGAAAAATTAAGTTTGAAATGTTTAGGGAGATGTTAGGCATATTTGTGAACCCCTTCTCCATTAAAGGGGAGTGTTGAAGATAATGCAGAATCCTATATTGGTGTGAGTTGGTTCACGAGACCTTAGGATAGGAATTAGTTTCTATTTCTTAGGGTATGGTTCTAACTTCCCTAAAACCTTGTATGCTATATAATGTTTGAAGTGTATTGAGAATGTAGAGCGTTCTGCAAAGCCAGACTCTCTTGGTTCAGAGAGTCTGGCTCTGCAGAACACTCTACATTCTCTTTCGTAGAGCTGACCAGTGGATTTTTTATTTATCAATTAAAACATCTCATTTTATCAATTGATAACTAGTGAGTCTCTAGTGAGTCTCCCATTACCTAAATCTTAGGTAAGTCCTTTGACTAGAAAACTTCAAGAGATACAAAAAGCTAAGAATTCAACTCTATTGATCATGCCAAGGCCACATTGGCTTTGAATGAGAAGAAAATCTAAGTTGAGATATAAATTTCAAAGCCTATATCTTGGGATTGCATATAATTTTCCACAATCAAATAAAACTAGGGAAAAAAGATTCATAACCGTTAAAGATATTTTTTTAAATAAGATTTTTAGTTGTAATTGATTACTTTAACCTACAATGTTGTAAATGTCTTTACATATAATTTTAAGGTCATTCTTGTGATGTAATTACAGTAACCGATGATGGACTCCAACCACAATAATTAATAATTTAGTGTACCTCAACAGGATTGAAAAGGTATAGGAGCGCAGCAGAGAGTCAACTGATCTCCGGGATACATTGGAAGAAGCCAGAATGACTCCCACGGCAAACAGAGAATTCCCACAAATGTTGTTGGCAAAAGGTAGAGTACTAAAATAAGGTAAGTACCTTTGTGAAAGGTGGACTGGTAGAAATGTAACGGGACAAAGATTCAGATTTGATATCCTAAATGGCACAGATTATAAGTCAGATATCCAGAAAAAATTGGGTACAACACCCTTGGGTATAACATATACCCAAAAATATATATATAATGTCTAGTATTCACAGGTAAGAACATATGTTGGGTATTTGGGTGCAGCTGTGATTCTGCTTAGACTGGTGGGACTTTACCCTCAACTGGTTCTGGTCCTTTTGGTGCTTTCACCCTCCCTTGTTTACTCAGGATCCCACAAAGGGTGATTCCTTCAAGAACAAAGGGAAAATGAGACTTACAGAGATTGTGTTGAGATTGTGTTGTTCAATAGTCTCTTGAAATTTGGTATTCTCTTATAAAGTAAGCATATATTTTATCCACTGGATACAGTATTGTCTACAGTCTACATATCAGAGAGTAAATTGTTTACACAGTGCACAATATATTATGTACACAGTAAACTCTGCGTACAAAATATAGTTGTATTGTTATAGTATTATTCTTTTATAAAGTAAGCAGACAGTTTTTTTCACGGGAAAATATATTTTATATGATAATATATATATTTTTGTTTATGAGGGATTACTCAGATTTAATAACAAGATTTGAGGTCATTATAATAAAGATAGTTATGTCACTTGTTAGAATTGAATCTAAATGGGAAAAATAACAATCATTACTCCAAACCACCCAAAATAAACCCAATTAACAAAATAAACATATAATTTATCCATTAAAAATAATATATATATATATATATATATATATATTTTCTAATTAAGACTAATTCTATTAAGAAAAACCATATAGTACAATCTGAGCTTGCAAATTAGCAAAGCTGAAGAGCAAGGGAGCTGGGGATGATAAACTATCAATCCTCAGTCCCATAGAGCAGCCATGAAATAAGCAAAAGATAACAAGGATAACAGAAATTAGAGAGCAAGACAAAGGAATCTACCCAGAATGGGTAGAGACTTCCAAACGACATTTTTTCCCTTTCTTCTTACCGACTTGGACCCAACCGTTGTGACTTGGCTGGGCAAGAACCAATTGTAGACTATTCTGTACTGAAGGAGGAGTCTCCTTATTTGAATCAGAGGAGGAAGACTCATGAGTGCGAATCTGCGAGATCGGAGGTGTTGAGGGATCCACAGGGCTGGCCGAGGGCTTGTCCTTCGGTTGCTCAACATTCTCCCCTTCTGCTTCAATTCCCTCCTCATCCGAGCTGAAGGACTCTATGTCATCCATGGGGAGTGGATCACATGGTTTCCAGCTCTTGGATTTGGATTTGTGATTGTTATTTTTCTTTTTGTTGAAGAACGCGGCACATGTGTTCTGGAGATGCCCCGTCTGATGGCAATGGCGACACCGGAAGGCAGGGTTCTCACAGTCCAAGGTTTGTGTCCAGTGCAAGTCCCCAATTTTGAGGTTGATCTAATCAGGTAGCCTTTTGCTTATGTCTATCTCCACACATATTTAGCCGAAGATGTATATTCTTTTCTCCCCCCTTGAGGTATCCGTGGCCAGGAAACGGCCTAAGGTGTCCCCAATCCCTTGGAAGACAGAGAAATGCCATAAATGCGCAGGGAGGTTTGGAAGCCTAACCCAGATGGGAAGCTTAGTGATGGTGGCTGTAGAGGGGTCGAAGTCTAGAAACCGGGGGTAAGGAAGAGCCCTGCCGATCCCTAGAACCAAGGACCTCCCGTTAAGGCTTTTTGATAGTCTTCATTGAAGGCAAATGCCACAATGAAGAAGCCTTTCGAGCATAGGAAGACCTTGTTGTTATTGGTCCAGTTGGAATGGATCCACTGGTATAGATCTGCAGTTCGGGGCCATAGTCCATTGAATCTACAGATGATGGCCATTTCTGCAAACGTCTGATATTGATCATCCAACGATGGATGAGTGATTTCAATGGAGGAGGTTTCCTCCATTTTATCCACCAAGGAAGGCTTGGGAGCCTCAGCTGGTTGAGCAGCTTTCTTGGGAGGCTGTGCATGGACCGCATCCTTATAGGAGAAAGCAAGAGCCGGTCTGCCCAGATGCTCCTCCTCTCAGACGTAGGGTGAGCACAACTGAAGCATCTCTTTCAATAATAAGACAGGGGCAGAGGGTCCTCAAGTTGTTTACCTTCGTAAATCAGTTGTTGGAGAGCTGAGGGGATCCCCAACTTGAGTTCAAGATCTCGCGGGAGGTCCTACACCAAATCAATATATTGTCTACTACATATATTAGAGAATAACCATGAGAATAGCTATGTTCACAGTAAACAATCAATACATGTGTACACAGTACACTCAGGGACAAAATATAGGTGTAACTTGTTATGGTATTATCTTCCACTTGGGTAGAGGACTAAACTAACTTTATTGTGTAAGATAATCTTAGGAGTAAACTCTACGGTTTTCTCTAAAAATTACAGTACTTGAATGCAATCTGATAGTGATGTATTGAAGCCTTAAAATAGGCCCTGTAGTACAAAATATAGCTGTAACTTGTTATATTATTGTCTTCCACTTGGGTAGAGGACTAAACTAACTTCATTGTGTGAGATAATATTAGGAGTAAATTTTATGGCTTTCTCTAAATTTACAGTACTGGAATGTGATCTGATACTGATTTATTGAAACTTTAAAATAGTTGGAAATAGATTGGTAAAATGAAATGGTGTGTACAAAAGTAAAGAACAAATGAGACAATTTATGAATGATATAAGTTTGGTGAAGAATTGGAACAAAACCATGATCTGTTTCTCTGTTGATGTTGTCATCAAGATTGTACTAGCTTTTATTTCTAACAGGTGGCTCTCACTCTCTCAACCTTTTTACATAAAAAATTGAACCAATAATGGAAAGTAAACCTACAATAATCTGCACCTCATGAGTGGTTTATAAAACTACTTGTACAATCAAAGAGGAGTTGATCAATTGTCCCACTCATGAATATATGCATTGTGGGGGGATGCATGAGTTTCAAACTGTTTTGCATAACTTCAACTTTATCATGGTTCAGTGTTAAGTTAATAATAATGCCAAGGGAATTAATGCCTATAGGCAATGCCAGATTTGTCTCCTTTTTAAACCATTATCCAGATTTGTCTCCTTTTTAAACCATTATACTGTTTTTCTGCAGACTTATTTTCACTGACAACAAACTACCAAACTTTGGCATAAATATATTTTACAACAGACTTATTTTCACTTACAAGTTACCAAATTTGGAATAAATATAACTTATTCACTCATTGTGTAATACAAAAATACAATTATTAACGACATAATATGTTACTGGTAGGATTTGATGATGGGTGCAGGATAAGACTTCTCACAAAGGTCAAGCTGGACCCAGTTAACATAATGAACAAATTAATATAATGAACAACTGTATCTACAAATCACTGCCAATTTACTATATAAGAAGTTTTGAACCCATCAATACTTACAGAACTGAAATCCCATCTCACAGATCGATGACTTTGTTCTGTAATCTCTTAACGAGAACAACTGCTCCTCTATGTCCCCTTGTAATTCTCAGATCATCATCAAGATAAATGTACTCAAGAAAGCCTTTGGTAGGGGGCAAAGCCACCATTGCAGATCCTTCTTCATCCATAGTGGGATTGACATCTCTGAAGATCTTAAGCCATGCATCCAAATCCCTTTTAGGGTTAAGAGGAACCATCGCAGAGGATTCAAATCTGATATCCATCATGGCTGGACCAGATATGCTAAACACACCCCTGTTTATGAACATGCCTTCAATGGGTGAGATACCATCTGAGATGACTGTGAATTGGATTACCACACAGTAAGCATCTTCGGCCTCTATACCCACATGGTTATACGTTTGTTTCAGCTGAATTTCAATATCGGTTGGCTTGAAGGCATTGAAAGCAGCCCTGCCCAGAGTAACTGTATTCTCCACTGTTACCTGAGCTTCTCCAGGCTTGCCAGTGCCTTTGAAGGACCCACTGATTAATTGGAAGCAGCCATTGTAGAGATGAGGAGCAAGTCTGATATCTGGATTGGGGTTGAGTTTCTCTAGAGAGGATATGAGAGCCATGGAGTCCTCACATAGGGTTCCATTCGAGGTCGCAATTGTGGATAACAGGTGGTCCTTCAGCTTAGGAGGAGCAGAGGAGCAACATCTTGCAACAAGAATTCCGTAGGGTTTCCCTGACTGGGTTCTTGAAATGGGCATTGCTGAGGCTGTCTGAGTTATTTTAATGGGATTAGAGGTTTTCCACGCCAGAGTAGGATGAGCAGTTTGATGTCCATGCGTGAGAGAAGGGGAATAGAAATTTGTGATCATCATGGCAGAACATGAAATGGCCAATAGCTGAAAAATGCTGGGGAGGCTCAGGTTATTTAGCTCAATGGGTGGCGGAAAATGTGCACCGTGGCTCAAAAGGAAATATAATTCCGTAGTATATCTATGAACTGAAAATCTCAATGAACCTGATTACATATGGGTGTAGGAACCACAAGCGGCCATTTTCCGTCGTTGTATTTCACCAGCTGAGAAATGTAATCACATCACTTTAAACCGTGGGTCAAGGAAATTTTTGTCCCCACATTAAATCAAAAGTTCCGAACCCGAGAAAGGGATGTTAGGTCAATTAGGATCACATACATTTTAATTAACAAATTCCAGTCACCCTGGATAGACTCAGGTTTCAGTGATTGTGTTTCTGTTTGTTTTTTTTTTTTAATTGAAAATTTTGAAAGTTTTGTAATCCTGTAATATGGTTTGATTTTCACCTTGTGTTGCGCCAGCACATTTTGAATATATAACCTTGTACTCGCTTTTATTTACATTTTACAAGACTTGCCAAGCTCTCCTACTCAAGTACATCATTAATTTAGTTTAAAATAATTTAATTGACTCAAATCAATTAGTGATTTTTTTCGAAGTTCAATAGAATTTTGATTTTGATTTCAATTAACACTGATTATTACCATAAAAATTATAATATTATATTATATTATATGTTAAAAATAATATTTTTTTTGGATGAAAAGATCTTTTACAACAAAATATGAAAGATATGTTATGGTGTTTTGTCAATGAGTATAAACATTTAAATATCAATTCAATATTGGAGACATGTTGTAGTATAAAAAATAATAAGAATAATATAACATAATGTTTACTCAATTAACAAAGTAATAAATAAATAAAATAACAAAATAATAAATAAAATAATAAATTGACTCAATTTAATTTGTTATATTGTAATTTTATTTTTATTAATAAAACTACAAATAATTTTTTTCTAGAAAAAATATCATAATATCAAAACACCTTGGGATACTAAGAGGGGCAAAGATGAAAAACACTTTCTCTTGGATTGTTGGGCTCTTACTCACATTTGTTCTCATTTCCAAAATCTTTGCCACACTTCCAACCTTCTTGACTTGTTAAGCCAACAAAACTATAGTGATCTAGGAATGATTCTCTCCCTTATTTTTTATCATAGAAATAATCTACTTAAGAGTCTCAAGTAATTACTTTCTTTCTTAAGGTCTAATAAACCATATTGGTCTTAGTGAATGTTAATCATCATCATCATCAAAATAAATTTAATAATAATATTTCATATTCATACTTATAATTTTTAGAATATATATATATAAGTCAACATTTTTCTATTAATTCAAGGAAATGTTACATCGTGAGAAAAACATAATATGAGAAAACAAGGCCTCACTCCGACCGAATTTGTTGGCCATTAGGTACATGCAAAAGACAATTGAGATTAACCTTACAACACCAGATAACTTCATATCAAAAGCCCACCCTGCACAAAACTAAGCAAAAACCAAACAATATCCCGCATGCTTCATTGCAAATTTTCTTCATTTGGGACTTGGGTCTCATTACCTCCTCCAGTTGGGGGATTAAAGGCATCGTGGATGTGAGATTCCATATGTGTCAACCACCCTTCAAAACCATCCATCCTATCATGTAGTGTTTGTTGATTGCATCGAAGTGAGGTTTGGCGGTCTAGCATGCATCCCTTATTGTGCAAGATATCAAAAAAGAAAGCAACCATGTCATTGTGGTATGCTTGACACTCTTGAGCTAGCTAGTTTATCGAAACCTGAAAGAGTCAGATATTATCTTCAATAGAGTCGAAAGGGGGTGGCATGTCAATGCGACCAAGAGAGCCCCCTTGCAACATTCAAAAAATATAATTAACAGACATATAAAAACTTTGAAAATTTAATTAATGTATATTTAAAAAATATTTTTAAATTACACACACACACACACTTAGGAAACAAGTTAACCACCCAAGACCCAGAGGCATCTGGCAGGAGTGAAAGTATCCCCTCTTACATACCACCAACAGGTAATTTAAGGTGATGTGGTTTTCCTTGAATAACGATGATGAGTCACCCTGCATTCGCAGATAGCAACCAATGATGGTTGTCCTCTAGTTTGACAGTTGAGTTATGACAGGTTGTCCTATTGTGTTAAAAATATCTATTTTGGACATATAAATTAAAATAATATTCATATTCATAACTATTATATTTCAAGGCCTAGGTGATAATAGCTAATTGATCTAATTCTACCTAGGTGACTATAGTATCACGCATAATAGTATTATGGATATATAACTTCATATTTATATTTATATTTAATTAGTAACATATAAAAATTCAGTATTTACAATAATTTTTCTAAGTTATTTTTCAAGAGATTTTTTTTTTATATATTCATTATCTAGAATATGTACATATACATTTTTGTCAATACTAGTCTACTTCCTTAAAAAGAGTCATTCATTTTTTTAACCTTGTGACATTTTCCCATCTACAATGCTTTCTTATTTTATGTATTCTTCCTTATGCTGAAAATGGGGAACTTGTACAAAAAAATGTACAACTATAATCATATCAAAAAGGAAATGACAAAGATTGAGGACCAGAGAATTGATTTACAAATGAAACTCCAAAGCTTCAATTTCTTTCCCATTGCCAAATTTGTGTATGCCTACAGATCCTTGGGGAAGCTCAAGAGCTTCTTTGGAGAAGGCATTGACCTCCTCATTTAATTCTTGCAAGATGTGACTATAGGAAATCCACTAAAAAGAAGAGGCTAATTGCCAAATTTCCTTAAGGATAAAATCTAAGCCAATATTTTGGACAATACAACTTCTAGTGTGCAGACAATGACCAGCTTGGAATCCTCGATAACTTGAAGCCTAGGAATATTTTTCATCTTGGAAGTCTCGAGAAGAAACCAAAGCCCTATAAATTCTGCCTTTTTCTTGTATCCACTACTAGGTGAATATCTACAAGAAAGGAAATGAAATTGATGGAAATATAGGACCACTCCAACACCATATTAGGACCATCAAAGGAGCCCCGTGGAATATCATAGTCAATCTCTGCCATGTGGGGCATAAGATGTGGAGAGGATTTATGTTCAATTTGATATTCCTTTGCAAAATAAGTAATTTTGGAAGTGCACAACTCAGGGCCATAACCTTGTCTTGGAACAAAATTGACTTACGAGCTCTCCATATTGTCAATCATGATGTAAGGGAGACTTGAGTATGAATGAACAATTTTATCTAATAGCCATTGTCTTATAGATCCTGCAAGAAAGTTTGAGATTGAGAGCGCTTCAAGATTAAATGTTGACTAAATAAGTGTAAAAACCATTGTCACAAGAAATGTAAAAGCCTCACAATTCCATTTCTTCATGTCGATTGCATAATGGACATCTACTAGGGCCATGCCAACCATGAATAGTGAGAACCACCCAGGTAAGCAATTTATTGTTGAGGGCTAGCGAAGTGGAGATTTTTTATTTCAAGGGGGTGTTGACTTTCCAAAGGACCTTCCACCACTAGAACTTTGTGCCTTCAAAATGTTCCCTGACCCACACCTTATATTCGAGCTTGGTAGTAAAGTCACAATTTATTGTAATTTTTGTCCAACAAAGCGTATCGAGTGAGTCTGGTTTGGGAACAATGATTTTTTATGAAAGGATCTAGATGTATCGATTATGAAGGTTTTAACCCTGTATAGATAATACCTACAAATTGTAGAAATTAATTGTAGATCAATACTGCTCATATAATGTTCTAAAACATAAGCCAAATCTACTTCTACTCATCCGCAAAAAGAAATTCACGATTGAGATGCAATATCAAAAACATGTGACATGAATCAATTAAAACACATAACACGAGGATATATATATATAGGGGAAATCCACTGCTCAAAACCCCTTCCTATCTGTATTGCATTAATCATAAAGCAAAGAAGAGACACAATGCTTGTTCAATCTTGAACAATCTCTGCACAAGTATAATCTATCTCATTGCCTCACAAGATGACTCTGGCTGATACTTAGCCAATTTTCCTGCCTTCCAAGCTCCTATTTCCTTGAGTTGTTTCCTTGGGAATTAGCCCCTGTTATTTAGGGAAATTCCTCGTCCATAACTGTGCAATCCCTATAGGCCCTTCTCTCACCGCATGCACCACCTATACAACTTGGATAATTATACAACTGATAGTATACTGCCCTTGAACTCTAATCTCAACTGGGTAACTCGTAGATCATGCATGCATCAATTAATTATGGCCGATTTATCAGTTAACTGGTTGAGCACTGAGTACACACCCCACTACTAGACCTCCCACTAGTTCCTCCAATAGTTGGAACTACTTTAGCTGACTTTAACTTAGTTTAACTGAATTAAATTATTACAACTCAAATTAAACTCAACCTAGGCTCCTAAAATTTAGGAACCACTCTACATGACTCAAGTTATGCCCAAAAATTGAATTGACTAAGCCAACTAAGTCAAACTAACTTAGATAACACATTATTATTGTCTTGTCATGTGGAATTACAATTTTCTTCTAATTTAATTTAGGGGAAAATTAAATCAAGATTTTCTTGTTGACATTTTCAACACTCCCTCTCAACAAGAAAGGGATTATCAGACACCCCAATCCTGCCTCTGTGGAATTCAAATTTTCCTTTTGACAATGCCTTTGTCAAAATACATGCATCTTGTTCTTCAGTAAGAATGTATTCCAACAACATAATCCACCTCTGCACACAAGCTCGTAGATGGTGATATGAGATGTTGATATGATTTGATCGATCATGAAAAAACAGATTTTTAGAGGGTTTGATAAAACTATGATTGTCACAGTATATCATGATGGGATCCATCATATGACCAAATAACCCAACAAATATCTTCCTCATCTAGATAGCCTCACAAGATGCTTGATTAGCAGCCATGTACTCTACTTTAGCTGAATTGAGTGCAATTTATCTTTGCTTCCTGTTGTACTAAGAAACTGTTGCTGACCCAATACCGAAGACTCCTCCTGAAGTTCTCTTCCGATCTAATGAACTACCTGCCCAATCTGCATCTGTGAAACCTTGAAGCTTCACTCCCTTTGTCTGTTTGTACCAAATACCATACTGAGTAGTGCCTATGAGGTATCTGAACACATGTTTGGTCGCCTTCCAATATAGTTTGGTTGGCTTAACCATTGCTTGACTAAGTTGGTTAACTACATAACACATGTTTGGTCATGTGTTCACCAAGTACGTGACTGAACCCACAATCTGCCTGTAAATAGTGGCCTCCACCTCCTCACCTGAAGTGGCATCCTCTTTCCTCCAAATTCCTACTAGAGGAGTGTCCATGGGTTTCCTACTCTCCATGTTGAACTTCTTCAGTATCTCATTGGCATACTTTCCTTGAGAGACAAACAGTTCCCCATCTCCTTTCCATACTTCCAAACCGAGGAAATAATGAATGATTCTCATGTCCTTCATATCTAATTCTTTGGAAAGATCCTCTTTACAAGATTTGATTGACTTCTCATCACCAGTTAAAATGAAATCATCAGCATATTATACTATAATCAACAATTTACTTTCATCAACAATATGGTAAAGGTTTGCATCTGCTTCACTTTTGGTGAAGCCCAACCAGGTGAAATAGTTGTTGATCCTGGTATACCAAGCACGAGGTGCTTGTTTCAATCCATACAATGCTCGCTTCAGTATGCACACATGTGACTCTCTGTCGAAGGTCTCAAATCCTTTTGGTTGTTCAATGTACACCTCCTTCTCAATAACTCCATTGAGGAATGTTGTCCTCACATCCATCTGATGGATCTTCCATCCCATTTGTGCTACAAATGATAGAACTGATTCGATAGAAGAGTACCTTACTACTGGAGAAAAGTCTCCTCGTAATCAATTCCCTCCACATGAGAAAACCCCTTATCCATAAATCTAGCCTTGTGTTTATCGATGCTTCCATCTGTTGCTTGCTTCACCTTGTAGATACACCTCAAACCTACCACTAACTTGTTCTCTCGTCTTGGGACCACTTCCCAAACACCGTTTCTAACTATGGAATCATATTCCTCTACCATGGCATCAAACCATGCTGGCTTATGCATTGCTTCCTTGAATGAGGATGGTTTTGACTCAACTATCTCACTCATCAGAGCCATGTACCTAGTGTACCAATATTTTGACGTGTAAAATTGTACTGCCAACAACAAGGGGGTCTCCTCGGTGAGAGGTCCCAATTAGACCTCACACCGTTTGGGATAGGAGTCCCATCCGGTATGTGGGCCCGACTGCTGCCATAAGTGTTTCCGCTCGAAACGGAGATAAGGGTGAAATGACCAATCCGTGAAGCAAAATTAGCCCAAGATTGACAAACCACAAATAGAGATATAAGAAAGTCTAGCAGCAATAAAAAGGGGGTATGCCATGAGAGGGATCGGTGAGCCAAAACCCAGACAGACGTACATGAGAGAACATGCCATAAGTTAACTGCAAAGTAGTTCACAATAGATCACTGACATGGCAAGAAACAAGTAAATACTGATTCGAAAGAAAAACACACATGCAACCACTATGAATCAGTGCATAACAAATTGCGTGTATGAAATCACACATATAAATATAGTGAAATATCAAACAACTAGTACTACCACCATAAGAAAGCATGTGAATCAGTGCCAGAAAAAGAGAATATATTATTAATGCTGCTGCAACTTCAAATACATATTTTGCAACTCTTTGTTAGGATATTCCGACACATAGGAAATAGTTAAGTATAACTTGGTCTAGCGTAGAGTTAGGTAAAGTGTGTTTATTTACTATGTACATTTGTAACTTATAATCCGACGGTCACGATATGTAGTGATCTGACAGTTCACTCTCTCCTCAGTATTACTGACACTTGATCCGTGGCTTAATACCTGATTGTTCCATGATCTCTATTTAAAGAGAATGAAGGGTCATTTGTCTGGTAACCGTTTATGAGAGAAGTTATGTAAATTTTCTTTCTTAATTAATAAATTTCCTAAAGTGGCAGCGTTGGCTCAGGCCATGGAATGTTTCCCGCTTTCAAGGTTTTAACCACGTCAAATACTGGTGTACTGATCTGTGATCTATTTGTGGGCGGTGACCTTTGGTGTTTGATCTAAGGAACTTACCCTGTAAAATCCTACATGGTACCAGAGCCAGTTTGAGGGCCGCATCCGTTGTTGATACAAATCCGAAGCCGGTTTGACTACATGTGACTGTCGTTTTCTAGATCTACTATTTATGAACTTTTTTAGGCCTGAAAAATTGCTTTGTTATGTCCGGAGTGTCTGTTACAATGAGGAACCCCTTTCGTTTCATGCGAGAAGGTTTTTGGTTGCCCAAGTTATGTCCTTTTAGATCTAGAGGTGTAAAGTATTTGTTTTGCAGTTATATTTATTAATCCTTTTGTTTATTTCGGTTCCCTTTGTTTATTTCGGTTTATAATTTTTTTATTTCTGGATCTATATCCTCTCTTCTGTGTATGCTCTTTGCTCTGCATTGTGTGCAATATCAAAAAATCAGAAACAGGAAGATGATATTTTTTTTTCTATGTATGCTCTTTCTCCGCGTCGTTGTGCGATCTCGGGAAATCATAAATAGTGAAAAAATAGATAGTTGCTAGTAAGAATAACTAAAAATCTAACATTTTGTCGTAAGGCTTGTATTTTTTGCACGGATTTTGTGTTTTTTTTGCAGGAAAAAGCACACACATGGAAGAGAAAAAAAAAAACCCCCTCCTCCTTTCAAACAATTACAAAATCATTTTACTAGCTCACTTGGTGTAAAGTTAGTTTATGAGAATAGAGGTCTTGACTTCTAGTCTATTTCACAAGCTTCTTTTTCTAAAAAGCTTTTTGTTAAGTTACTTTTTCTTATAAAGCCCTTTGGCATGTTGCGAGTTTAAAAAAAGAGGGTTTTATTTAAAAATCACATGTAAAAGTAACATTGTAAAAGTGACTCACACTTATTTATAAAAGTGGGTCACATAAAGTAGTTTTTTTAAAAGTGAGCTTATTGTATTAAGTTTGGAAAAGGGGGGGAGGGGGAAATTTTTTTTTAAAGTATAACTTCATCATCAACTTTCAACCGTTCCTGTAACTATTCGACATCTACAACATATTTTTTTCAAAAAGGCATAACTTCTTCATCCGGAAGTTGTTTTTCGAGCCATTTTTTTTTTTAATCATCCTAATTTTTCGAGATATTTCCATTGGAGCAGTTAGTGTCATCCTTTTTAGCTTCAGTTTAAAAAAAAAAAGGAAAGTGCATGCTCGGTGATTCTTAACAGCACCAATTATTTCCATTGGCTACCCCACATGATAGATTTACTTAGAAGTAAAGAGCTTTATAGAATAGCCACAAGAAAAGAAAAGAAACCTACTGATGGAGACAAAGCCGCTAAATGGGAAAATAAACAAGATCAAGCACGAGGGTTGATAGGAATGTCTATTTCTCAAGATCTTCGATTTCATATCCTAGAAATTGACACCCCTGATGCAGCCCTAAGAAAGCTAAATACCGTTTTTGGCATTCAAAATGAAATCAGGGCCCACCAGCTTGAAAATGAGTTGCTTACTTTGGACCCCAATAATTTCTCCTCTATTGAATATTTTTTGTCCAGATTCAAGACCCTTAGACTTCTTTTAGAAGGTTGTAAGGTCAAAAAGGAAGATGGTAGCCTTATCTATTCCATTCTTGCTAAGCTTGGCCCTGCATATTCTGTATTTGTTTTCACCTTCCATTCCACTAGAGAAGCCATCATTTCTCAAGGAACAACCTACAAATCCCCCTCTTTTGATGCCTTTTGCGATTATTTGATAAGAGAACAAGAAAAACTCTTACACCTTGGTCTTATTAATATTGGAAACTCTTCTAAGAAAGCCTTAGCAGCCCAGCAACAACCATATCCAAAGAATCCTAAGAAGCAACATCCTAAAAAGAATGGTCCTAAACCAAACCAGGGTCTTAAGTCATTTCATCCGCAAACTGAAAGAGATACTCAACAAAATGATAAGGCAAATAAAAAAAAGGGAAGAAGACAAATAGACGTTGCAAATTTTTTAATTGTGATGGCCACATAGAGTCAAAATGTTTTAAGAAGATGAAAGCCTTGGAAGCAACAATGAAGAATCACACATGGTTATGAGCTTCGGTCATGCGGATAATAAGATATAGGGGGCCATAACTAAAAGGAGCTAAACCTGTCATGACTTTAAATACGCATCTGTGGCGCTTTCTAATGCGTTTCATGGGGGCGAGAAAGGCAACGGTAAGCAAAAATGGATTTCGTGAGCCATGATAGGGAAACTAAAAGTTTTAGGGGGAGTTTGAAGACCAAAAATTTAAATGAGGAGCTGTCATGGACAACATCGGCTCCAACTGGGGACGACACGTTCATCCCTAGACGTGTCGAGAACCTGCAGACCACTTGATTATCATTTATGTAAACTCTGTTCCTCAGCCCCTCTCACCCTGTTTAAACAAAAACTGTAGCAAAACAAATATACAGTATGGTACATCAGGCGCTCGCTGCCTGAATCAGAATTGGAAGTAGGGCTTGAGAAATTGGCCATTTAAGGCGCGTCAAGCAAGTCACCCTGCAAATTCTCCATCTTGAAAGTGTTATTATCTCCCTGTTCCACATTTTGAAGGGGCCAAACCAGAGGGGGTCGAATTTGCCGTGCTTTCCTTTTTCAACCCTCCGAACATCCCACCTGAGCACCAGATCACCAATCTGCAGTTTTCTGTCTTTAGCATGCTGATCAAAAATGTTTTTCATTTTCTCCTGATACTCAATTAGCCTTTGACTCACTTGATTCCGTGTTTCTTCTAATTCCACTAGCTGGTTTATCCTTCTGATCATGTCATCAGGTTCCTCCTGACTTTCTTGCATAAAGCGTGCCACTGGTAAGGCCAACTGCACAGGAAACACTGCTGCTCGTCCATACACCAATTCGAATGGGGATTTCCCAGTTGCTCTCTTGCTGGTGATTCTATTAGCCCATAGAGCGAATTTCAATTGGGAATCCCAATTCTTCTGATTTTCATTTATTGTCTTCTTCAAAGCCCTTACTAGAGTTTTGTTGGAAGATTTTGCCAAACCATTTCCCTGCGGATAGTAAGCTGTGGAGTGCTTAAGTGCAATATTGTACTGTTGACAGAAGTTCACAAATTTTGCAGATTTGAAGGCCTGTGCGTTATCAGTCACTATTCTGGCAAGGCAGCCAAACCTAGAAATGATGTTTTCCTCCATGAACTTTATGATGACAGTGTCAATAGCGTTCCTTGCAGGTATGGCTTCCACCCATTTTGTAAAGTAATAAGTGGCTGTTAATATCCATTTATGTTGTCCACTTGATGGGGGATGTATTTCTCCAATAAAATATATTCCCCATTGTTGAAATGGTTCATTCACATGAACTGGAATCAAGGGCAGAGCTGCCAATTTCTGCCTCTCAGCGAATTTCTGACACTTATCACATGCTCTAACCCAAACAAAAACATCCCCAAATAATTTTGGCCAGTAGAAACCAGCTTTCAGTATTTTATGAGCTGTGGCTCTCCAGCTGTAATGGCCTCCACAAATTCCTTCATGACATTCCATCATTATACTTTCTACTTCATCCTCTGCGAGGCACAGGAGTAGAATGCCTGAAGGATCTCTCCAATACAGCTGACCATTGGCAACTATATACTTTTGAGACTTCAACCTCAAAGCCCTGTATTTTGATTTATCACAGCTGGGTGGACAGCTGAGTGTTAGGAGGTATTCTACTATCTCCTTATACCATGGACTAGTGAGGTATTTTATATGTGCTTTCTGAGTAGCTACCTCCAGTCCTTGCTGTTCTTTCTCTTTCTCAGACTCTCTGTTTGCTATCATAGACAAATTTATGCCCAGAGCTTGATAGTTAGATTCTGATAAGATCCTGGCCAGCCCCTGTCTTTTTATCAACTTAGTAGGACGGATATCCAGATCATACTCCTGTATTTTTGCAATCCATCTCCCCCTTTTCCCTTCACTGTCTCCCTGAATGAGAATGTCTTTAACAGCTGCAGTAGGGACATATGCAGTAATGTGGGACTGCAAAACATACATTCTAAAGGCTTTGAGGGACTTTACTAGGGCATATGCCTGTTTTTCTAATATATTATATTTCAATTCAGCATCATGGAGCACTTGGCTGAAAAAGGCAATAGGATGCTCATATCCATCTTCGTTTTTCTGCAACAAAACTCCAGCTATTGTATGTGGTGATGCAAAAGAAAAGATCATAAATGGTTTAGTGTAATCAGGCCCAGCTAGTACAGGAGCTTCAACAAATGTCTGTTTTATTCTGGTGAATGCCGCTCTAGATTCCTGAGACCATTTTACTTCATTGTTCTTTTTCAGCATATCTGTTATATGCCTAACTATCTCGGCATAGTTAGGAATAAATCTTCCCAGGAAATTTATCCGGCCTAAAAATACCTGTACCTCTTTTTTATTCCTGGGGAGAGGAATACTATTTATCACCTCCACTCTTTTGGGATCTATCCTTACCCCATCTTTAGTTACAATATGCCCCAAAAGCTTGCCTTCCTCTAATGTAAATAAAGACTTTTGTGGATTTAGAGAAAGACCATACCTTCTGCATTTTTCAAAAGTTCTTAAGTGCTCAATGTGTTCAGCATCATTTTTTGAGAATACTGTAATATCATCAAGGTATACCACCAGAAATTTATCCTGCTCACCCACAAAAGCAATATCCATCGCCCTCTGAAAGGTAGCTCCTGCGTTAATCAGTCCAAAAGGCATCCTGGCATACATGAATGTTCCCCATGGTGTAATGAAAGCAGTCTTCTTCTGATCTTCTGGGAGCACAACTCCCTGATTATAACCCGAAAATCCATCCATCATTGACATTCTAGAGGCTCCCACCACTTTCTGCAAGATGTGGTCCATCTTGGGGAGTGGATAATTATCTTTTAAAGATGCTCTGTTCAAGTTTCTGAAATCCACACATAGCCTTATTTCCCCATTTTTCTTTCTGACAGGAACTAGATTTGCTACCCATTCAGAGTACCTCAGTGGTACAATTATTTTGGCCTTTAGCAGCTTCTTGATCTCTTTTTCAATGGAGGGAAGCAGCAGAGGATTTATCTGTCTGAGCTTCTGCTTATAAGGTCTTGCATCTTCCCTCAAAGGAATTTTATGTTGCATTATATTAGTATCAAAAGATTTAGGGTCCTGATAGGACCATGCAAACACATCTTTGTATGACTGAAACAATTTCAGGTATTTCTCCCTGTATTCCTCTGAAACCTTCTTGGATAATTTTACAATTTTGGGCTCGGCAACAGTGCCCAAATTCAAGTCTTCTACCTGATTTTCTTCTACTACTTTATTATGCTGCAATGGAACATCATTTTTGTCAAATAATCTTTCTAGAGGCACTAGCCCTCTAGGGATAACATTTCCTTTCAGCTGCAACACTTTACTTCCTGCCATTTCCTCCTCCCATTTACTTTTTGAAGTGTTTTCAACTTCCTCTTCTTCACCATCATCAATCTCCATATTGGAGAATTCCCCTACTGTTTCCAGGAATCTCTTCATTTGTTCCTCATCTTCAAATACCTGCCAGTGCTTAATATTATCTGGGATTGATGGTTTATAACGTACCTCAATTTCATACCTCAAGAGAGGGTTCTGAGGAGGACGAAATGTACTAGCATCCACAGCAAGGGAGTCTGCCATTCTGTTATGCTCCCGGGCCATGAAATGGATATTAAATGCTGAGAAGAAATTCTCCACCATGTTCCATACTTCATTTCTATATGCCCTCAGTCGAGGATGCTTGGTTTGACACTGATTTCTAATTTGTCTGACCACCAGCTCAGAGTCTCCCAGAGCTTTTAAGCTTTGTATACCCATGCTCCTGGCTGTCTGCACTCCTAACAACAGTGCTTCATATTCAGCTACATTATTAGTAGCTTCGTATTCCAATTTAAAAGACAGTGGCACCCATTTTCCTGTAGGAGAGATTAATAATACTCCAGCTCCATTACCTTCTCTTGAATTTGCTCCATCAAAATGTAGAGTCCATACTCCTGCTTCATGGTCTTCTAAAGGCTGCTCAGTCTTGATTTGACAGAAGGAAGGTTCATGAACATAATTCTGATCTTCTTCTAACATCAAACATGAAAAATCTCCTTCTTTGCTGTAGACTAGTGAATTCTCTGCGCTGTCAGCCTTGGTCACCATCTTGACAAATCTGGTTTCTCTGTATAACCTCCTCTCCTGGCCACCAAAAATTGGGATAGTGGCATATGTTAAATCTAATTTGAGTGACCCACCAATTTTTGTTCCCCAGGACCTTGACAACAGCATGCCAAAGCGAGCTGGGATATCAGCCACCACAATGTCCATTACTACGCTTTTTGCTGAAATTTGGGCCAGATTGACCACTAAATCTTTAATCATCCCCAAGCATTTCACTCTTTTGGAATCAAATGAATAGAGGTCTTTATATGGACGTGTGATTTGTAGTCCTAGTTGTTCCATGACTGACAAAGGCATAAGATTGTGGGAAGCTCCAGAATCTAACATACAATTGTGTAACAGCAGGTCATGAATAACTAGAGACACATAGAAAGGAGGAGTAGAGGGGTCTATCTCCTCGACATGTGGGCCAAAAACCACCATGGGTCTTTCCTCTTGAAGATTAAGACTGTCTGGGATTATTGGTGCTTTAGGAGGGAACAATAGAGAAGTGACTTGAGATCGATATGCAGGTTGTTTCAACAGCTCAGTCAAAGGGACTGGGATTTTGACTTTCTCAAGTTCTTTTTGCAAATTCAAAACAGGAGGGGACTTTTCTATTACAATTTCTTTTGACTCTTTATTTTCAGCTGAAGGTTTAACTTCTTTTGATACAGACTCCACATTAGGAGGAGTGACTATTTTTGAAGAAGAATGAACTTGATCATTAGACTGCGGAGGTTTGTTCATAGGACTCTTATCTTTGTTTGTGACTTTTTGCTTTGTTGACTCCTTTTGAGTAGGTGCTTCCTTCTGGGGAGGCTCTTCTTCATGTTCTTGAGTCCGAGTTCTCTTTCTGGAGGATCTGAGATCATATCTCCTATTGAAATGTGCTTGCATGAAATCATTAAACTGTTTGCAGTAGTGATCAATTTCTGCATCTTCTGTGTCTCTAATCTCTTCTTCTTCTTCTTGCAATGGGCATTCTATTTCATCGCTGTTTGAAAAGGCAAGATTTGCATCTTGCAGTTCATAGGCAGCATCACCGGTGGAGTCATCTGCTGGGCCTTCCAGGTATAATGGGTGTGGCACCTGATCCTGTTGCTCCTTAGCTTCCCTTGGGAGTATTTATAGTGGTGGCTTCCTATACTGAGGATTGTAACCCATGTTTGGAGCATTCTGGAAATTCTTGGGAGCTGAGTTCTTAGTCTCCAATTCAAGCTTGACCAGTTTATTAGAAAGATTCTTAATCATTTTGCTCATTTCTTCAATTTTATCTGAATCCTTATCCTGATTAGAAGTAGATACTTCTTCTTTCCCCCTTCTTCTAGTATCTTGTTCAGCTTTCCCTCTTAATTTTCTAGTGGAGGCGAAGTTTGCTTCCAACTCAGGTGCATCTGACTGAGCATCATCTAGAGTGGTAGGCTTTCTTTCCCTGAGAGAGAAACCAAAATCTGAGTCAAAGGCTGCTATGAAAACAACTTTGGCAGCATTCTGATGAGGCTTCATATCTGCAAGGAGGTTTAGATATAACTTATTAAATCTCTTGATAAATTCTGACACCCCTTCATTATGTTTCTTCTTGAGTGTATTGAACTCATTAAGACACTGTACATGATCTTTCTTTTCTCCCCACTTTCTGAGAAAAGTATTTTCCATATCATCCCAAGTGGTTACGGAACGGTTTCCCAATATCTTGAACCATTTTCTGGCTTCACCATCCAAAGATTGCACAAATAGTCTTAAGACTACATCCAAATGTTCTACATTAAAGTTTTCTGCAAAAGAGCATAAAGTCTCAAGGTGTTTTTGAGCATCAATTTCATTTTTCCCAGTGAATCTGGGCAAGATCTTCAAATAGTCTTGTGGCATATCATTCAACACTTGTGGTAATGCTAGGGGAGCATATTTATTCAGCAGGAAAGCTGGAACATTAGCCATTGGAGGCAGTGGGGGTTGTGCAACAATCTGGTGTACAAATGGAGGAAGAGGAGGAGGTGGAAGTGGAGTATGAATAACAATAGGAATATATTATACAACAACGTGAGGTGTAGATGGAAACAATTCACGATTAACAGGGGCTACTTCTGTAACTTCTTTAACTTCTTCGGCCTCAGGGGTAGGACAAAAGTTCTCTTTGGTTCTAGCACTTCCCCTGGGTGGGCTATCTGAGTAATATTCAGGATTTTCCTCTGGAATTTCTTGAGAAGAAGAAGATGGATAATCTTCTATGAAAAACTCAGGGATTTCAGCACAGGCTGATTTCTTTTCTTTCCAACTTCTTCTATGTATAATCTTCTCTGGGTCAGACATTGAAGATATCTTTGACTGTGATGTATCTGACCTCAGATGTGGCTTACGAGGAGCCAGGACTACAAATAGATTTATCTGATAAACAATAGTGGAGTCGCCAAGGTGAGAGATATGAAACTCTTCAACTCTCTGTGCTCACCTGATTGGAGAGTGAATAAAGATTGTCGAGGCCCAGGGAAACTGATATTCTTAAATTCGTCCCCGGCAACGGCGCCAGAAAGATGTTGGGACAATTATTGTCTCTCCTAGAGACAGTCTAGAGTTGCCATAGACCAGTGCCTAGGACATCTTAGCATAGCAAGGAGCATATAATAAAGCTGGGGTGTCAATCCAAAGGCTCTCCTGCTATCTCTTGTAAAACAAGGAAATTAATTTAAATGGGACCAAACCTCACAGAAACTGCCACAGGGAAAGTAATGTTACAGAAACAAGAGGCAAAGCTCCAACACAAAAGCATCAGACAGTTAAGAGACAATTTACTGTAAAGAGGGCCGATTCAAATAATATGCCACAGAAATCAAGTTATCAGAAGGAGTATGGAGTGAAAGAAACATGAGGAGAATACTAGTTAACCTTGAGCTGATACCCAGATACACAACAGAACCATATATGGGCTTATCAATTTAAGAATCCATACATGACAATGGCGTTTTAAAAGCACTTTCTCAAAGCAACTAATATAGCAGAAATATGGATGAAGTGAATATGAAACAGTATATCATGCTTGAGCCAATTTAAAGCGCTTGACTGATTCATGTACGGGCATCAACTAGGATGAATCCTTACCTAAAATTAGTGAGCCACTCGCATTCCAATATCATGATACAAGAAGAAGATATATGAAATGAAATATTGTATTAAGCACATAAGAGAAGTTTACACACTGTGATATATCAAAGACCAGAATCCTCTAAAACAGAGATAACTCCTTCTCACTGAAACCCTACGGGCTCTGAGCCTTCATACAAAAGCTTTACAAAATGTATACCAAAGTGCCTTTCACTGCACAATTCTCTGATAAAAATCTGGAACCCCTCCAATGTCTTTTCTTGGATTTTTATAGAAGAAGAAGAAGAAAACCTAATAGAAGAAGTCGGTGAACATTTAATTGACTCATTAAAACCTGAATGGTGAGAGAGTGCCCGCCCACACTGTTTGACGGCGCTAAACTGCTGTAAGTACTCTGCTGCTGCTCTATGGAGTAAATGCTGTGAGTGCAGATTTCTCCAGGGATAAGACATGAAGAATAAAATATGTAATATTCTGTACCTTCCTGAGAGAAAAATCTATTGAAATTAAACCTAGAGGATATGATTTTTGTGCACTTGTACTCTTTGCCTTTTGAATGTTGAATTGTTATTTAAAATCTTTGGCTCCTGGCGTTGAATTCCTCGCTCTCAGACTGATATTCTTAATCTGCACCATTAATAATTCCATCTACAAGAATCTGCCTTTTGAATGGTTCTTGATGGTTGGACAGATCTGAGTCCCGTTTCTTTTAATGAAAGTCGCGTCGAAACAACTACCCAGGACCTTCTTCATGAATTTTGCATTTAAAAACCGGTCCTTTGACGCACCCTTGACCTCTGCAATGAGGGCTGTAAGTTATGGTTAACCTCCGGTGCTGAAACCCTGCAAAAATCTACAAACCTGTTAGGAAAATCATGCACGGGAATGCAGACACAGTGGGGATAATGGGGTGGAAACTGCTGCATGGTCGACTGGTGAAAAATGTGGGACTATGGTGGGGAATGCAACGTAACAGTGTGGAGTGGTCGTGGAGGAGAAGGCGAATATAATCGCGAAAATACATTAGAAATGAAGCAACGAACTTAATAAAGACCCGTGGTGGAGGAATGTACGTGGAGTAAAATGGAGGGACAGGTGGTACTATGACAGGAGGACGGGAACATATGACGTGGAGGGGTACGGGATTAACAGCGTGGCAGGGGAATGATCCGGGCCACACGATCTCAAAACAAGATCAACGGTTGGAAATGCATGGGAAAGCAATGAGTTGGCGGGCCCGGGACGATTTATATAGGGACTAAACTCTGCGCAGCTCTGAAGGATGATAGCCGTCAGATGAAGACTTGCAAATCTAATGGCTCACGTCAATTTCACTGCGCGTCTACGACCGAAGGATAACGCGCGAAATGGAGCGGTTTTGAAACAACAGCCTAGGACACGCAGCGATTAGCGTATGGGATCGCTGGCCGAAGGAAGAACACCGCCCGCCCAACAATGGTGGTGCGAAATAAACCGGCCAGTTTTGGCATCGATGTATAGCGCGGGGTCCACCAGGGCGGTAGGTCGTGGAACGTTGATCTATGTTGGATCTGACGGCTGAGAGCGGGCCCGATAGGCATATGCGTTCGGCACCTTTGGGACTTAACACGTGGTTCTGAGCTTCGGTCATGCGGATAATAAGATATAGGGGGCCATAACTAAAAGGAGCTAAACCTGTCATGACTTTAAATATGCATCTGTGGCGCTTTCTAATGCGTTTCATGGGGGCGAGAAAGGCAACGGTAAGCAAAAATGGATTTCGTGAGCCATGATAGGGAAACTAAAAGTTTTAGGGGGAGTTTGAAGACCAAAAATTTAAATTAGGAGTTGTCATGGACAACAGACAACATCAAGTTTGACTACAAAAGAGCTATCTCACCAGAGACTTGGTCATATCAAATACAACAATTTGTTGTTACTTCAGAAAAAGGACATGGTAAGATATCTTCCTACATTAAAACAAATGCATAATGATTGTGATGCTTGTGCATTAAGAAAGATGCATAGAGAAGAATTCCCTGTTCGAGTAGAAAGGAAAAAGAGACACATATTTGAATTAGTGCACACTGACCTATGTGAACCCATCCAAACAAAGTCATTAGGAGGTGCACTGTATTTTCTACTGTTTGTTGATGACTGCACAAAGTTTTCTTGGGTGTATTTTATGAGTAAGAAAAGTCACACATTTGAATACTTTAAGCAGTTCAGATACATGATTGAAAAGCAAACAGGGAAGCACATAAAGATTCTCCGCTTCGATCAAGGGGGAGAATACAGGAAGGAGGAACTTACCAAGTATTGTAAAAACCATAGAATATTACAACAATTCACAGTACCCCATACTCCTCAACAGAACAGAGTAGCAGAAAGAAAGAACAAAACGTTGGTGGAGTGTGCTAGGAGCATGTTGAAAGGTAAGGATCTTTCTAATGGTTTTTGGGCTGAAGCATTGAATACTGCAGTTTATTTAAAAAATAGGAGTCCTACAAGAAGTCTCAAGTTTAAAACTCCTTTTAAAGAATTATATGGATTCAAGCCTGCAGTAAAGCATTTAAGAGTATTTGGGTCTAAAGCATTTGCCTACATTCCAAAACAAGACAGAAAAAAACTAGATTCAAAAGCCATCAGATGTACCTTTGTAGGGTATTGTTCACAATTTAAATCTTATAGATTATTTAATCCCTCTACTCACAAGATTTTTGTTAGTAGAGATGTCATGTTCCATGAGCAGGTTCATGATGAATCTGATAAGCGCAATGAGGAATGGGATATTCCGTTCTTGGTGGAAGGAAGTGAAGAGGTAACAACCACGATCGGCAGAAAAAGGCAGAAGTAGAGAATTCAAATACAGCAATCAAGCCGAGTCCGTCGAAGGAAATTCAGAATGGGTTGGAAGCTACACCAACGCTCAGAAGATCAGGTAGGGAGATTCAATTGTCTGCTAGATACAAGGAAAATGCCTTTATAACTAGTATGATGAATGCTATTGAGCCTTCTAGTTATAGAGAAGCAAATCAATGCAGTGAATGGAAAACAACTATGGAACATGAATATGAATCTATCCTCAAAAACAACAGTTGGGAACTAGCTGAACTTCTCGAAGGGAAACAAACCATAGGTTGTAAATGGTTGTATAAACCCAAAATTAATGCAGATGGAACCATAGATAAATTAAAAGCTAGATTGGTAGCAAAGGGGTATTCACAAAAAGAAGGCATTGACTATGAAGAAACCTTCACCCCCGTAGCTAAACTAAATACAATCAAAATGATGATTGCTTTAGCAACTAAGAAACATTGGATGATTCACCAACTAGATGTAAAATCTGCATTTTTAAATGGGGAATTAAAAGAGGAGGTGTACCTAGAACAACCTAAGGGGTTTGTCCAGAAAGGGAAAGAACATTTAGTTTGCAGATTAAAGAAAGCTTTTTAGGGGCTGAAACAAACATCCAGGTCATGGTATGAAAAGATTGATTCATTTTTTCCTGTAACACAATTACAATAGAAGTAAAAACGACCCTAATCTGTATACTGTGAAAGATGAAAAGGGACGCATAGTGTTGATTTCTTTGTATGTAGATGATCTGCTTATTACATGTGATGTTGTTGATCTAATCAAAGAAATCAAGCAGCAAATGTCACAAATGTTCGAAATGAAAGACCTTGGTAAATTAAAATACTGTTTGGGTCTCGAGATCTGGAGAGATTCAGGGCAAACTTTTATGTCCTAGGGTAAGTATGTCAGAGGTCTACTGGAAAGAGTCAAGATGGATCAGTGCAAGGCTGCAGCAGTACCACTACAACAGAACATTAAACTTCAGAGTGAGGATGGCTCTAAAGAGGCAGATGCGACACTTTATAGACAGCTGGTTGGGAGTTTAATCTACCTAACCACTACTAGACCAAATTTGGCTTATGCAGTCAGTGTGCAAAGTCAATACATGTCCAAACCACTCGAGAGTCATTGGAATGCAACGAAAGGTGTTTTAAGGTATCTACAAGGAACTATAGATTATGGTATTATTTATCCTGATTCTTCCGATGTTAGATTGACAGGATTTACAAATTCTGACTAGGCTGGAAATGTAGACGACCGAAGATCCATAACAAGCTATGCATTCAACATTGGATCTGGGGTGATTACATGGAGCAGTAAGAAATAGAACACAGTTTCCTTGTCTTCAACGGAAGCAAAGTATCAATCTATGTGTGTAGCAACATGTGAGGAAGTTTGGTTACGAAGACTTCTCCAGGATGTCGGGGAAGAACAGAGAGATGCAACAACAATCAGATGCGACAATCAGAGTTCAATCAAACTTGCTAATAATCCGGTGTTTCACAAGAACACTAAACACATTGATACACAATTCCACTTTGTTCAGGGAGAAAGTTCAATTAAAAAAAATCCATCTTGTATATTGTAAAACGTGTGATAATGTTGCTGACATTTTCACTAAGCCTCCTAGAAAAATTAAGTTTGAAATGTTTAGGGAGATGTTAGGCATATTTGTGAACCCCTTCTCCATTAAAGGGGAGTGTTGAAAATAATGGAGAATCCTATATTGTTGTGAGTTGGTTCACGAGACCTTAGGATAGGAATTAGTTTCTATTTCTTAGGGTATGGTTCTAACTTCCCTAAAACCTTGTATGCTATATAATGTTTGAAGTGTATTGAGAATGTAGAGCGTTCTGCAAAGCCAGACTCTCTTGGTTCAGAGAGTCTGGCTCTGCAGAACGCTCTACATTCTCTTTCGTAGAGCTGACCAGTGGATTTTTTATTTATCAATTAAAACATCTCATTTTATCAATTGATAACTAGTGAGTCTCTAGTGAGTCTCCCATTACCTAAATCTTAGGTAAGTCCTTTGACTAGAAAACTTCAAGAGATACAAAAAGCTAAGAATTCAACTCTATTGATCATGCCAAGGCCACATTGGCTTTGAATGAGAAGAAAATCTAAGTTGAGATATAAATTTCAAAGCCTATATCTTGGGATTGCATATAATTTTCCACAATCAAATAAAACTAGGGAAAAAAGATTCATAACAGTTAAAGAGATTTTTTTAAATAAGATTTTTAGTTGTAATTGATTACTTTAACATACAATGTTGTAAATGTCTTTACATATAATTTTAAGGTCATTCTTGTGATGTAATTACAGTAACCGATGATGGACTCCAACCACAATAATTAATAATTTAGTGTACCTCAACAGGATTGAAAAGGTATAGGAGCGCAGCAGAGAGTCAACTGATCTCCGGGATACATTGGAAGAAGCCAGAATGACTCCCACGGCAAACAGAGAATTCCCACAAATGTTGTTGGCAAAAGGTAGAGTACTAAAATAAGGTAAGTACCTTTGTGAAAGGTGGACTGGTAGAAATGTAACGGGACAAAGATTCAGATTTGATATCCTAAATGGCACAGATTATAAGTCAGATATCCAGAAAAAATTGGGTACAACACCCTTGGGTATAACATATACCCAAAAATATATATATAATGTCTAGTATTCACAGGTAAGAACATATGTTGGGTATTTGGGTGCAGCTGTGATTCTGCTTAGACTGGTGGGACTTTACCCTCAACTGGTTCTGGTCCTTTTGGTGCTTTCACCCTCCCTTGTTTACTCAGGATCCCACAAAGGGTGATTCCTTCAAGAACAAAGGGAAAATGAGACTTACAGAGATTGTGTTGAGATTGTGTTGTTCAATAGTCTCTTGAAATTTGGTATTCTCTTATAAAGTAAGCATATATTTTATCCACTGGATACAGTATTGTCTACTACAGTCTACATATCAGAGAGTAAATTGTTTACACAGTGCACAATATATTATGTACACAGTAAACTCTGCGTACAAAATATAGTTGTATTGTTATAGTATTATTCTTTTATAAAGTAAGCAGACAGTTTTTTTCACGGGAAAATATATTTTATATGATAATATATATATTTTTGTTTATGAGGGATTACTCAGATTTAATAACAAGATTTGAGGTCATTATAATAAAGATAGTTATGTCACTTGTTAGAATTGAATCTAAATGGGAAAAATAACAATCATTACTCCAAACCACCCAAAATAAACCCAATTAACAAAATAAACATATAATTTATCCATTAAAAATAATATATATATATATATATATATATATATTTTCTAATTAAGACTAATTCTATTAAGAAAAACCATATAGTACAATCTGAGCTTGCAAATTAGCAAAGCTGAAGAGCAAGGGAGCTGGGGATGATAAACTATCAATCCTCAGTCCCATAGAGCAGCCATGAAATAAGCAAAAGATAACAAGGATAACAGAAATTAGAGAGCAAGACAAAGGAATCTACCCAGAATGGGTAGAGACTTCCAAACGACATTTTTTCCCTTTCTTCTTACCGACTTGGACCCAACCGTTGTGACTTGGCTGGGCAAGAACCAATTGTAGACTATTCTGTACTGAAGGAGGAGTCTCCTTATTTGAATCAGAGGAGGAAGACTCATGAGTGCGAATCTGCGAGATCGGAGGTGTTGAGGGATCCACAGGGCTGGCCGAGGGCTTGTCCTTCGGTTGCTCAACATTCTCCCCTTCTGCTTCAATTCCCTCCTCATCCGAGCTGAAGGACTCTATGTCATCCATGGGGAGTGGATCACATGGTTTCCAGCTCTTGGATTTGGATTTGTGATTGTTATTTTTCTTTTTGTTGAAGAACGCGGCACATGTGTTCTGGAGATGCCCCGTCTGATGGCAATGGCGACACCGGAAGGCAGGGTTCTCACAGTCCAAGGTTTGTGTCCAGTGCAAGTCCCCAATTTTGAGGTTGATCTAATCAGGTAGCCTTTTGCTTATGTCTATCTCCACACATATTTAGCCGAAGATGTATATTCTTTTCTCCCCCCTTGAGGTATCCGTGGCCAGGAAACGGCCTAAGGTGTCCCCAATCCCTTGGAAGACAGAGAAATGCCATAAATGCGCAGGGAGGTTTGGAAGCCTAACCCAGATGGGAAGCTTAGTGATGGTGGCTGTAGAGGGGTCGAAGTCTAGAAACCGGGGGTAAGGAAGAGCCCTGCCGATCCCTAGAACCAAGGACCTCCCATTAAGGCTTTCTGATAGTCTTCATTGAAAGCAAATGCCACAATGAAGAAGCCTTTCGAGCATAGGAAGACCTTGTTGTTATTGGTCCAGTTGGAATGGATCCACTGATATAGATCTGTAGTTAGGGGCCATAGTCCATTGAATCTACAGATGATGGCCATTTCTGCAAACGTCTGATATTGATCATCCAACGATGGATGAGTGATTTCAATGGAGGGGGTTTCCTCCATTTTATCCACCAAGGAAGGCTTGGGAGCCTCAGCGGGTTGAGCAGCTTTCTTGGGAGGCTGTGCATGGACCGCATCCTTATAGGAGAAAGCAAGAGCCGGTCTGCCCAGATGCTCCTCCTCTCAGATGTAGAGTGAGCACAACTGAAGCATCTCTTTCAATAATAAGACAGGGGCAGAGGGTCCTCAAGTTGTTTACCTTCGTAAATCAGTTGTTGGAGAGCTGAGGGGATCCCCAACTTGAGTTCAAGATCTCGCGGGAGGTCCTACACCAAATCAATATATTGTCTACTACATATATTAGAGAATAACCATGAGAATAGCTATGTTCACAGTAAACAATCAATACATGTGTACACAGTACACTCAGGGACAAAATATAGGTGTAACTTGTTATGGTATTATCTTCCACTTGGGTAGAGGACTAAACTAACTTTATTGTGTAAGATAATCTTAGGAGTAAACTCTACGGTTTTCTCTAAAAATTACAGTACTTGAATGCAATCTGATAGTGATGTATTGAAGCCTTAAAATAGGCCCTGTAGTACAAAATATAGCTGTAACTTGTTATATTATTGTCTTCCACTTGGGTAGAGGACTAAACTAACTTCATTGTGTGAGATAATATTAGGAGTAAATTTTATGGCTTTCTCTAAATTTACAGTACTGGAATGTGATCTGATACTGATTTATTGAAACTTTAAAATAGTTGGAAATAGATTGGTAAAATGAAATGGTGTGTACAAAAGTAAAGAACAAATGAGACAATTTATGAATGATATAAGTTTGGTGAAGAATTGGAACAAAACCATGATCTGTTTCTCTGTTGATGTTGTCATCAAGATTGTACTAGCTTTTATTTCTAACAGGTGGCTCTCACTCTCTCAACCTTTTTACATAAAAAATTGAACCAATAATGGAAAGTAAACCTACAATAATCTGCACCTCATGAGTGGTTTATAAAACTACTTGTACAATCAAAGAGGAGTTGATCAATTGTCCCACTCATGAATATATGCATTGTGGGGGGATGCATGAGTTTCAAACTGTTTTGCATAACTTCAACTTTATCATGGTTCAGTGTTAAGTTAATAATAATGCCAAGGGAATTAATGCCTATAGGCAATGCCAGATTTGTCTCCTTTTTAAACCATTATCCAGATTTGTCTCCTTTTTAAACCATTATACTGTTTTTCTGCAGACTTATTTTCACTGACAACAAACTACCAAACTTTGGCATAAATATATTTTACAACAGACTTATTTTCACTTACAAGTTACCAAATTTGGAATAAATATAACTTATTCACTCATTGTGTAATACAAAAATACAATTATTAACGACATAATATGTTACTGGTAGGATTTGATGATGGGTGCAGGATAAGACTTCTCACAAAGGTCAAGCTGGACCCAGTTAACATAATGAACAAATTAATATAATGAACAACTGTATCTACAAATCACTGCCAATTTACTATATAAGAAGTTTTGAACCCATCAATACTTACAGAACTGAAATCCCATCTCACAGATCGATGACTTTGTTCTGTAATCTCTTAACGAGAACAACTGCTCCTCTATGTCCCCTTGTAATTCTCAGATCATCATCAAGATAAATGTACTCAAGAAAGCCTTTGGTAGGGGGCAAAGCCACCATTGCAGATCCTTCTTCATCCATAGTGGGATTGACATCTCTGAAGATCTTAAGCCATGCATCCAAATCCCTTTTAGGGTTAAGAGGAACCATCGCAGAGGATTCAAATCTGATATCCATCATGGCTGGACCAGATATGCTAAACACACCCCTGTTTATGAACATGCCTTCAATGGGTGAGATACCATCTGAGATGACTGTGAATTGGATTACCACACAGTAAGCATCTTCGGCCTCTATACCCACATGGTTATACGTTTGTTTCAGCTGAATTTCAATATCGGTTGGCTTGAAGGCATTGAAAGCAGCCCTGCCCAGAGTAACTGTATTCTCCACTGTTACCTGAGCTTCTCCAGGCTTGCCAGTGCCTTTGAAGGACCCACTGATTAATTGGAAGCAGCCATTGTAGAGATGAGGAGCAAGTCTGATATCTGGATTGGGGTTGAGTTTCTCTAGAGAGGATATGAGAGCCATGGAGTCCTCACATAGGGTTCCATTAGAGGTCGCAATTGTAGATAACAGTTGGTCCTTCAGCTTAGGAGGAGCAGAGGAGCAACATCTTGCAACAAGAATTCCGTACGGTTTCCCTGACTGGGTTCTTGAAATGGGCATTGCTGAGGCTGTCTGAGTTATTTTAATGGGATTAGAGGTTTTCCACGCCAGAGTAGGATGAGCAGTTTGATGTCCATGCGTGAGAGAAGGGGAATAGAAATTTGTGATCATCATGGCAGAACATGAAATGGCCAATAGCTGAAAAATGCTGGGGAGGCTCAGGTTATTTAGCTCAATGGGTGGCGGAAAATGTGCACCGTGGCTCAAAAGGAAATATAATTCCGTAGTATATCTATGAACTGAAAATCTCAATGAACCTGATTACATATGGGTGTAGGAACCACAAGCGGCCATTTTCCGTCGTTGTATTTCACCAGCTGAGAAATGTAATCACATCACTTTAAACCGTGGGTCAAGGAAATTTTTGTCCCCACATTAAATCAAAAGTTCCGAACCCGAGAAAGGGATGTTAGGTCAATTAGGATCACATACATTTTAATTAACAAATTCCAGTCACCCTGGATAGACTCAGGTTTCAGTGATTGTGTTTCTGTTTGTTTTTTTTTTTTAATTGAAAATTTTGAAAGTTTTGTAATCCTGTAATATGGTTTGATTTTCACCTTGTGTTGCGCCAGCACATTTTGAATATATAACCTTGTACTCGCTTTTATTTACATTTTACAAGACTTGCCAAGCTCTCCTACTCAAGTACATCATTAATTTAGTTTAAAATAATTTAATTGACTCAAATCAATTAGTGATTTTTTTCGAAGTTCAATAGAATTTTGATTTTGATTTCAATTAACACTGATTATTACCATAAAAATTATAATATTATATTATATTATATGTTAAAAATAATATTTTTTTTGGATGAAAAGATCTTTTACAACAAAATATGAAAGATATGTTATGGTGTTTTGTCAATGAGTATAAACATTTAAATATCAATTCAATATTGGAGACATGTTGTAGTATAAAAAATAATAAGAATAATATAACATAATGTTTACTCAATTAACAAAGTAATAAATAAATAAAATAACAAAATAATAAATAAAATAATAAATTGACTCAATTTAATTTGTTATATTGTAATTTTATTTTTATTAATAAAACTACAAATAATTTTTTTCTAGAAAAAATATCATAATATCAAAACACCTTGGGATACTAAGAGGGGCAAAGATGAAAAACACTTTCTCTTGGATTGTTGGGCTCTTACTCACATTTGTTCTCATTTCCAAAATCTTTGCCACACTTCCAACCTTCTTGACTTGTTAAGCCAACAAAACTATAGTGATCTAGGAATGATTCTCTCCCTTATTTTTTATCATAGAAATAATCTACTTAAGAGTCTCAAGTAATTACTTTCTTTCTTAAGGTCTAATAAACCATATTGGTCTTAGTGAATGTTAATCATCATCATCATCAAAATAAATTTAATAATAATATTTCATATTCATACTTATAATTTTTAGAATATATATATATAAGTCAACATTTTTCTATTAATTCAAGGAAATGTTACATCGTGAGAAAAACATAATATGAGAAAACAAGGCCTCACTCCGACCGAATTTGTTGGCCATTAGGTACATGCAAAAGACAATTGAGATTAACCTTACAACACCAGATAACTTCATATCAAAAGCCCACCCTGCACAAAACTAAGCAAAAACCAAACAATATCCCGCATGCTTCATTGCAAATTTTCTTCATTTGGGACTTGGGTCTCATTACCTCCTCCAGTTGGGGGATTAAAGGCATCGTGGATGTGAGATTCCATATGTGTCAACCACCCTTCAAAACCATCCATCCTATCATGTAGTGTTTGTTGATTGCATCGAAGTGAGGTTTGGCGGTCTAGCATGCATCCCTTATTGTGCAAGATATCAAAAAAGAAAGCAACCATGTCATTGTGGTATGCTTGACACTCTTGAGCTAGCTAGTTTATCGAAACCTGAAAGAGTCAGATATTATCTTCAATAGAGTCGAAAGGGGGTGGCATGTCAATGCGACCAAGAGAGCCCCCTTGCAACATTCAAAAAATATAATTAACAGACATATAAAAACTTTGAAAATTTAATTAATGTATATTTAAAAAATATTTTTAAATTACACACACACACACACTTAGGAAACAAGTTAACCACCCAAGACCCAGAGGCATCTGGCAGGAGTGAAAGTATCCCCTCTTACATACCACCAACAGGTAATTTAAGGTGATGTGGTTTTCCTTGAATAACGATGATGAGTCACCCTGCATTCGCAGATAGCAACCAATGATGGTTGTCCTCTAGTTTGACAGTTGAGTTATGACAGGTTGTCCTATTGTGTTAAAAATATCTATTTTGGACATATAAATTAAAATAATATTCATATTCATAACTATTATATTTCAAGGCCTAGGTGATAATAGCTAATTGATCTAATTCTACCTAGGTGACTATAGTATCACGCATAATAGTATTATGGATATATAACTTCATATTTATATTTATATTTAATTAGTAACATATAAAAATTCAGTATTTACAATAATTTTTCTAAGTTATTTTTCAAGAGATTTTTTTTTTATATATTCATTATCTAGAATATGTACATATACATTTTTGTCAATACTAGTCTACTTCCTTAAAAAGAGTCATTCATTTTTTTAACCTTGTGACATTTTCCCATCTACAATGCTTTCTTATTTTATGTATTCTTCCTTATGCTGAAAATGGGGAACTTGTACAAAAAAATGTACAACTATAATCATATCAAAAAGGAAATGACAAAGATTGAGGACCAGAGAATTGATTTACAAATGAAACTCCAAAGCTTCAATTTCTTTCCCATTGCCAAATTTGTGTATGCCTACAGATCCTTGGGGAAGCTCAAGAGCTTCTTTGGAGAAGGCATTGACCTCCTCATTTAATTCTTGCAAGATGTGACTATAGGAAATCCACTAAAAAGAAGAGGCTAATTGCCAAATTTCCTTAAGGATAAAATCTAAGCCAATATTTTGGACAATACAACTTCTAGTGTGCAGACAATGACCAGCTTGGAATCCTCGATAACTTGAAGCCTAGGAATATTTTTCATCTTGGAAGTCTCGAGAAGAAACCAAAGCCCTATAAATTCTGCCTTTTTCTTGTATCCACTACTAGGTGAATATCTACAAGAAAGGAAATGAAATTGATGGAAATATAGGACCACTCCAACACCATATTAGGACCATCAAAGGAGCCCCGTGGAATATCATAGTCAATCTCTGCCATGTGGGGCATAAGATGTGGAGAGGATTTATGTTCAATTTGATATTCCTTTGCAAAATAAGTAATTTTGGAAGTGCACAACTCAGGGCCATAACCTTGTCTTGGAACAAAATTGACTTACGAGCTCTCCATATTGTCAATCATGATGTAAGGGAGACTTGAGTATGAATGAACAATTTTATCTAATAGCCATTGTCTTATAGATCCTGCAAGAAAGTTTGAGATTGAGAGCGCTTCAAGATTAAATGTTGACTAAATAAGTGTAAAAACCATTGTCACAAGAAATGTAAAAGCCTCACAATTCCATTTCTTCATGTCGATTGCATAATGGACATCTACTAGGGCCATGCCAACCATGAATAGTGAGAACCACCCAGGTAAGCAATTTATTGTTGAGGGCTAGCGAAGTGGAGATTTTTTATTTCAAGGGGGTGTTGACTTTCCAAAGGACCTTCCACCACTAGAACTTTGTGCCTTCAAAATGTTCCCTGACCCACACCTTATATTCGAGCTTGGTAGTAAAGTCACAATTTATTGTAATTTTTGTCCAACAAAGCGTATCGAGTGAGTCTGGTTTGGGAACAATGATTTTTTATGAAAGGATCTAGATGTATCGATTATGAAGGTTTTAACCCTGTATAGATAATACCTACAAATTGTAGAAATTAATTGTAGATCAATACTGCTCATATAATGTTCTAAAACATAAGCCAAATCTACTTCTACTCATCCGCAAAAAGAAATTCACGATTGAGATGCAATATCAAAAACATGTGACATGAATCAATTAAAACACATAACACGAGGATATATATATATAGGGGAAATCCACTGCTCAAAACCCCTTCCTATCTGTATTGCATTAATCATAAAGCAAAGAAGAGACACAATGCTTGTTCAATCTTGAACAATCTCTGCACAAGTATAATCTATCTCATTGCCTCACAAGATGACTCTGGCTGATACTTAGCCAATTTTCCTGCCTTCCAAGCTCCTATTTCCTTGAGTTGTTTCCTTGGGAATTAGCCCCTGTTATTTAGGGAAATTCCTCGTCCATAACTGTGCAATCCCTATAGGCCCTTCTCTCACCGCATGCACCACCTATACAACTTGGATAATTATACAACTGATAGTATACTGCCCTTGAACTCTAATCTCAACTGGGTAACTCGTAGATCATGCATGCATCAATTAATTATGGCCGATTTATCAGTTAACTGGTTGAGCACTGAGTACACACCCCACTACTAGACCTCCCACTAGTTCCTCCAATAGTTGGAACTACTTTAGCTGACTTTAACTTAGTTTAACTGAATTAAATTATTACAACTCAAATTAAACTCAACCTAGGCTCCTAAAATTTAGGAACCACTCTACATGACTCAAGTTATGCCCAAAAATTGAATTGACTAAGCCAACTAAGTCAAACTAACTTAGATAACACATTATTATTGTCTTGTCATGTGGAATTACAATTTTCTTCTAATTTAATTTAGGGGAAAATTAAATCAAGATTTTCTTGTTGACATTTTCAACACTCCCTCTCAACAAGAAAGGGATTATCAGACACCCCAATCCTGCCTCTGTGGAATTCAAATTTTCCTTTTGACAATGCCTTTGTCAAAATACATGCATCTTGTTCTTCTGTAAGAATGTATTCCAACAACATAATCCACCTCTGCACACAAGCTCGTAGATGGTGATATGAGATGTTGATATGATTTGATCGATCATGAAAAAACAGATTTTTAGAGGGTTTGATAAAACTATGATTGTCACAGTATATCATGATGGGATCCATCATATGACCAAATAACCCAACAAATATCTTCCTCATCTAGATAGCCTCACAAGATGCTTGATTAGCAGCCATGTACTCTACTTTAGCTGAATTGAGTGCAATTTATCTTTGCTTCCTGTTGTACTAAGAAACTGTTGCTGACCCAATACCGAAGACTCCTCCTGAAGTTCTCTTCCGATCTAATGAACTACCTGCCCAATCTGCATCTGTGAAACCTTGAAGCTTCACTCCCTTTGTCTGTTTGTACCAAATACCATACTGAGTAGTGCCTATGAGGTATCTGAACACATGTTTGGTCGCCTTCCAATATAGTTTGGTTGGCTTAACCATTGCTTGACTAAGTTGGTTAACTACATAACACATGTTTGGTCATGTGTTCACCAAGTACGTGACTGAACCCACAATCTGCCTGTAAATAGTGGCCTCCACCTCCTCACCTGAAGTGGCATCCTCTTTCCTCCAAATTCCTACTAGAGGAGTGTCCATGGGTTTCCTACTCTCCATGTTGAACTTCTTCAGTATCTCATTGGCATACTTTCCTTGAGAGACAAACAGTTCCCCATCTCCTTTCCATACTTCCAAACCGAGGAAATAATGCACGAGTCCCATGTCCTTCATCTCAAATTCTCTTGAAAGATCCCATTTGAAATATTTAATCAACTTCTCATCACTATTTAAAATAAAATCATCGACATATAATAGTATAATCAATAATTTACCTTCAACAGCAATATGGTAAAGGTTTTCATCTACTTCACATTTGGTGAAGCACAACCTGGTGAAATAGTTTTCGATCCTGGTGTACCAAGCACAAGGTGCATTTTTCAATCCATACAGTGCTTAATTGAGTCTGCACACATGCAACTCTTGGTCAAAGGTCTCAAATCCTTCCGGTTGTTCAATGTACACCTCCTCCTCAATCACTCCATTGAGGAATGTTGTCCTCACATCCCATCTGATGGATTTTCCATCCCATATGCACTGCCAGGGCTAGAATTCATTTGATAGAAGAGTACCTTGCTTCTAGATCAAAGTTATCCTGATAATAAATTCCCTCCACATGAGAAACCCCTTATCCATAAATCTAGCCTTGTGTTTATCGATGTTTCCATCCGTCTTTGCTTCGCTTTTCCACCTTTACCTTGTAGATACACCTCAAACCTATCAACAACTCCAGCCTCTTCTGCCTTGGGACCACTTCCCCAAACACCGTTTCTTAACTATGGAATCATATTCTCTCTTACCATGGCATCAAAAACCACACGGCTTATGCATTGCTTTCCTTGAATGAGGATGGTTTTGATATACTATCTCACTCATCGTAGCCATGTAGCTAGTGTACCAATATTTCCACGTGCACACGCCAACAAGGGGGTCTCTGAGAGGTCCAACCAGACCTCACACCGTTTGGGACATAGGAGTCCCATCCGCATGTGGGCCCGACCGCTATAAGTGTTTCCGCTCAAACGAGATATGGGTGAAATGACTAATCAGTGAAGCAAAATTAGCCCAAGATTGACAAACCATAAAAAAAGATACAAGCAAGTCTAGTGCGTCAGTATGAGAGGGACCTGAGCCAAAACCCAGATGACGCATGAGAAAACATGCCATAAATTAATTGCAAAGTAGTTCACAATAGATCACTGACATGGCAAGGAACAAATAAACATTGATTTGAAAGCAAACGTACATGCAACCACTATGAATCAGTTCATAACCAATTGCATGCATGAAAACACATGTACAAACATAGTGAAATATTAGACAACTAGTACTATCACCATAAGAAAGCATGTGAATCAGTGCCGAAAAAAGAGAATATATTATTAATGTTGCTGCAACTTCAAATACATGGTAACTTGTTAGGATATTCCGACACATAGGAAATAGTTAAGTATAACTTGGTCTAGCGTAGAGTTAGGTAAAGTGTGTTTATTTACTATGTACATTTGTAACTTATAATCCGACGGTCACGATATGTAGTGATCTGACAGTTCACTCTCTCCTCAGTATTACTGACACTTGATCCGTGGCTTAATACCTGATTGTTCCATGATCTCTATTTAAAGAGAATGAAGGGTCATTTGTCTGGTAACCGTTTATGAGAGAAGTTATGTAAATTTTCTTTCTTAATTAATAAATTTCCTAAAGTGGCAGCGTTGGCTCAGGCCATGGAATGTTTCCCGCTTTCAAGGTTTTAACCACGTCAAATACTGGTGTACTGATCTGTGATCTATTTGTGGGCGGTGACCTTTGGTGTTTGATCTAAGGAACTTACCCTGTAAAATCCTACATGGTACCAGAGCCAGTTTGAGGGCCGCATCCGTTGTTGATACAAATCCGAAGCCGGTTTGACTACATGTGACTGTCGTTTTCTAGATCTACTATTTATGAACTTTTTTAGGCCTGAAAAATTGCTTTGTTATGTCCGGAGTGTCTGTTACAATGAGGAACCCCTTTCGTTTCATGCGAGAAGGTTTTTGGTTGCCCAAGTTATGTCCTTTTAGATCTAGAGGTGTAAAGTATTTGTTTTGCAGTTATATTTATTAATCCTTTTGTTTATTTCGGTTCCCTTCAAAGCCCTTACTAGAGTTTTGTTGGAAGATTTTGCCAAACCATTTCCCTGCGGATAGTAAGCTGTGGAGTGCTTAAGTGCAATATTGTACTGTTGACAGAAGTTCACAAATTTTGAAGATTTGAAGGCCTGTGCGTTATCAGTCACTATTCTGGCAGGGCAGCCAAACCTAGAAATGATGTTTTCCTCCATGAACTTTATCATGACAGTGTCAGTAGCGTTCCTTGCAGGTATGGCTTCCACCCATTTTGTAAAGTAATAAGTGGCTGTTAATATCCATTTATGTTGTCCACTTGATGGGGGATGTATTTCTCCAATAAAATATATTCCCCATTGTTGAAATGGCTCATTCACATGAACTGGAATCAAGGGCAGAGCTGCCAATTTCTGCCTCTCAGCAATTTTCTGACACTTATCACATGCTCTAACCCAAACAAAAACATCCCCAAATAATTTTGGCCAGTAGAAACCAGCTTTCAGTATTTTATGAGCTGTGGCTCTCCAGCTGTAATGGCCTCCACAAATTCCTTCATGACATTCCATCATTATACTTTCTACTTCATCCTCTGCGAGGCACGGGAGTAGAATGCCTGAAGGATCTCTCCAATACAGCTGACCATTGGCAACTATATACTTTTGAGACTTCAACCTCAAAGCCCTGTATTTTGATTTATCACAGCTGGGTGGACAGCTGAGTGTTAGGAGGTATTCTACTATCTCCTTATACCATGGACTAGTGAGGTATTTTATATGTGCTTTCTGAGTAGCTACCTCCAGTCCTTGCTGTTCTTTCTCTTTCTCAGACTCTCCGTTTGCTATCATAGACAAATTTATGCCCAGAGCTTGATAGTTAGATTCTGATAAGATCCTGGCCAGCCCCTGTCTTTTTATCAACTTAGTAGGACGGATATCCAGATCATACTCCTGTATTTTTGCAATCCATCTCCCCCTTTTCCCTTCACTGTCTCCCTGAATGAGAATGTCTTTAACAGCTGCAGTAGGGACATATGCAGTAATGTGGGACTGCAAAACATACATTCTAAAGGCTTTGAGGGACTTTACTAGGGCATATGCCTGTTTTTCTAATATATTATATTTCAATTCAGCATCATGGAGCACTTGGCTGAAAAAGGCAATAGGATGCTCATATCCATCTTCGTTTTTTCTGCAACAAAACTCCAGCTACTGTATGTGGTGATGCAAAAGAAAAGATCATAAATGGTTTAGTGTAATCAGGCCCAGCTAGTACAGGAGCTTCAACAAATGTCTGTTTTATTCTGGTGAATGCCGCTCTAGATTCCTGAGACCATTTTACTTCATTGTTCTTTTTCAGCATATCTGTTATATGCCTAACTATCTCGGCATAGTTAGGAATAAATCTTCCCAGGAAATTTATCCGGCCTAAAAATACCTGTACCTCTTTTTTATTCCTGGGGAGAGGAATACTATTTATCACCTCCACTCTTTTGGGATCTATCCTTACCCCATCTTTAGTTACAATATGCCCCAAAAGTTTGCCTTCCTCTAATGCAAATAAGGACTTTTGTGGATTTAGAGAAAGACCATACCTTCTGCATTTTTCAAAAGTTCTTCGTAAGTGCTCAATGTGTTCAGCATCATTTTTTGAGAATACTGTAATATCATCAAGGTATACCACCAGAAATTTATCCTGCTCACCCACAAAAGCAATATCCATCGCCCTCTGAAAGGTAGCTCCTGCGTTAATCAGTCCAAAAGGCATCCTGGCATACATGAATGTTCCCCATGGTGTAATGAAAGCAGTCTTCTTCTGATCTTCTGGGAGCACGCGCTATGGCTTGTTCTTCAGTCACACATGCCCTCATAGAAATATCTTGGGCGATTTTGTTAACGAAGGACGTGGTGAACCAATGAGTTAGTAGCTGATTAGGTATATCAAACTTGATCAGTCTACGACGACGTTGCCACTCATGAATGTGATCCGAGATGTGGGTGGCTTTATCCTGCTTCAACGAAGTCAGGAGATGCGTCCCGGCCTCATAACGAACCGGTAACTGGAAGTGAGTCAGAAAAGCCATGGCTAACATATTGAAATCTTGAAAGATGCCACGGGGTAATTCGATACACCACTTGGTAGCAACGCCAGTAAGAGTATGCTAGAAGAGACGTAGACGAATCGAATCGTCCACCCAAGAGTTGGACGAACACCAAAGATGGTAAGTCATTACATGAGCTTGGGGGTCCTCTCCAGCTTTACCCTCAAATTTTGGGCAATCGCCGGGTACCTTGGTCGGAACTAGAGGCGAATAAGGATTGTGCAGAATTGGATCATTAGTTAATTTCGAAACATTCGGTAATTCCAAGGTAGCCAAGAATGACAGTTGCGGATTGAACGGCATGCCTGGCCCTCGATAAGGACCAATACCTGTACTCCACGCTGGTTGAGAATATCCCTGCTCCCATGGGTTCTATCCAGCAGGATTCTGACCGTAGGGGGTATAGGGCGTATAACCAGCCTGATTGGGTTGCTGGTAACCAGTGTACGGGGCTTGATAACCAGGGTATGGACCTTGATTATATGTCGGCCCCGTTTGAGCAGCATGTGGATTTGGCTGCTAAGCAAAGGTGTAGCCGGGTTGTTGAGAGTAATAGTTAGAACCTTGGGGCTGGCTATAATTCGGTCGGTATTGACCATGAGAATAGTAACCGCCTTGAGGTTGAGTGGGCTGTTGATAGGTGGGACCCTGCTGAGCCTGATAATTAGGGTGCAACGGTTGATTTGGCTGCGACATTAAATAAGTCGGCTGTTGGGCAGGGTTGACAGGATGTACAGGCTGGCCTGGTTTGGCAGGATGACCTGGCTGAATGGGCTGCCCTGGTTGAACAGGTTGACCCGGATAAATAGGTTGTGCCGATTTTGCAGGCTGACCTGGCTGTTGAGGAGCACCAGGTTGTGCCGGATGGGCCGGTTGGTCTGGTGGCGGGACACCGGGTTGTACCGGATGGACCGGTTGACCTGGTGGAAGAACAACAGGTTGTGCTGGATTGGCCGGTTGGCCTGGTGGCAGAACGGAGCCAGGTGGTGGATGATAACTGGTTTGACCCACAACAGGACCATAAGATGGTCTTGGCTGGTGTGCAACGTTGGGACCAAGAGGATACTGAGGTTGCATGGGTTGAGAAGGTTGGACTTGCCCCCCAGGACCATATACCGGCCCTGGTTGGTACCCCGGTTGACGTGTAAGTTCTTGAGGTTTCCCAGGTGGGACTACAGGGAGAGGCTGCACAAGTTGACCTGAAGGGTTGTAATACTATCCTTGCGAACCGTATAATGGCCCTTGTTGGCCCGAAGGGTAGCCCTGTATAGGCTGTCCCTGCGGGTCATAAGGATAGTCAGGCTGACCCGAAGGTTGGCCTTGAAAAGGTTGTCCTTGCGGGTTATAAAGCTGTCCAGCTTGGTTATACGGTAAACCTTGAGCATGAAGTTGAGCCTTAGGAGCAGGTAAATGTAAAGGGTTCCCATGCTCATCGTACTGATATGGAAAGACGTACACGGGTGTACCATCTTGTGCATAATGCGAAAAATACGAGCGGTTGAGATCTTGAGGGGGTTGTCCGACCTCGTGGTTCGATTGTTGCAGGGAAAATCGATACTCCTCCAAAGAGATGTTCTCCGGCATAGCAGATGCTATATAGACATCTTCGGGAAGCGATGTGGTCCTTACGGACTGAGTGGTAACAACGGGTGCAGATTCGGCCACACAGACAGTGGGCTTGGAGGGTACAGAAGTAACCTGAGGGGATGACGTAATGGGTGTCTTAGGAGACATCCCCAATGACGGAACAACCAGCCTCGTAGAAGGAGCTGATACCCCTATAGAGGCAGCAGCGGCAATAATCTGACCCAAGGATCTATACCCTGCTGGTAATGAGGGACCGGGTGATGACATAACAAATGGTTCTGGGTTTTCTTCTGGGAATAACTGTCGAGGGAATAATTGGTAATCTTCACCAGACGTGGGGATTTCCTCGCTAGGAGAATCACTGATATTTGAACCTGACGCTAGATCTCGTAACAGACGGCGAGGACTAGGAGGAATAAAAACAGCTAAAAAATGTGAACCCGATGTAAGAGAAGGGAAATGCTCGCCTACTCCCAATCCAGACCAAGGGTCGGAAAAGGGCCAATTGAACTCAACTGGTCCTCCAGAGGGAAGCTCAGACAAAACCGGTTCCCCGTCAAGAAACTCAGAAACGATGGGCTGCTGAGGTTCAGCAGAGGATTGAGAAACCTCTGATGAATCGTCTGTATATGGACTACCAGTAGACGAAATGGAAGGTTCCACCACTGTGACAAAAATGACAAAATATCAAGCACAACACACACGGGCTGAAAAAGAGTCAAGACACACAATCAAACGGCCAACAAGCAAAATCTAACAGGGCGTGTGATCGCGGGTGATTTATTTTACCACATTGAAACTTAGAAACTTCACCGTTTCATGTTTTAAGAGTCGAGAAACGGATGAAAGGTGACTCTATCTCTTTCAGTTTTGAAGCAAGCGTGAAAGGACAAGCGCTTGGTGATCCTTTCAAATTTAAAGAGTTAGAAAAGGTCAAATGACTACTCAAGACTACTTGGCAAAGGGTGTACCAAACAACCGTGAACTGGAATATACACCTTGGTTTCAAAATGAAAGAGAAATCAACCAAGGACTTGACGTACGTGCAGGAAATCTCCCCAAATGCTATGTCCGGTGTACCATGGGTATAGGGCGGCAGACTCGGCTTCCTATGGATAAAAAATAGAAACCTAGTGGGGTATCCCTTTATATACTCAACGGTACGGGGAGCACAAGTTCGTGCTAGTGCTGTCTAAAGCCGAGAGGCGAACGATAGCTACTAGGTTTAAAGACGTCGGAACACGTCTCTAGCCTAGACCACTAAATGTTGCGTTAATGTTTCAATGCTGCCTTAGTGTAAATTGAGTAAATTTTAATGTTTATCTTCAATTACGTTTCAGTTTTCAGGCCCTAGCGAGTGTTATGTCTCGAAATCTCCTAAATGCACACTATATGCCACAGTATATCATTTCATTCAATGAAAGCTAATTACAAGAGAGTTAAGAGCTTTTCACACAATAATAAAATGATCAGAGAACAACTAGCAAAGTCTCTAATGCAGCTAATGGAAACCAAAAACTTTTCTCTTAAAGTCACTAATCACTAATAACACCGAAAAGATTTTAATTCACACTAACTAGTCGAAAGCAAGAGAGATTTTTTTGTATTTTCAATGTTTAATAGCAAAGTGCACTAAACAAAATGAAAACTAATGAAAAGAGAAATTTGAGAAGTGATGAGGAAAGAGCAAAACAAACAAATTTCACTCAACGCAAACACACAATCAGACCTCCAAATTGACAAAACAGTCCCTCAAAACTAAGAGAATCCCAAAGACTCAAATGGACCATGTAATCTAGGCCCAAAGCGAGACAAAGAGAAATTGGAATGAAGAAGAGAACAAACACTCAAATAACACAATAAAATGATAAACAACTACCAAACTAATGTAGAGGAGCAATCAAAAGGTTGACTGAACAAATAGAAACCAAAAACTCCCAAGGGAGGCTCGACACACAAGAGCACCTAGATGCCCTAGGGCTAGAATGTGAAATCGATGGAAACGGGCAAACAACCAAAGGACAAAGGTCACAGCCAGTCAAAAAAGGCTCCAGAACACCCAAGCAGTCGAAAAAACAAAACCAAACACACTGATCAAGCTCAGGAAGCTCAGAACAAAGCAAACCCTAGTACCTCACAGGATTGGCGCGACTGTGAGGCTGAAACTAGCGCCAGAAACGAATTGCCGCAGGTAATACACTAGCAACCTAGGCCAATGAGCGCGACTGTCAGGTTGTAAAGCGCGTCAGTCGAGTTTGCTATGGGAAAATAAAAAACAGGAAATCCAACAAGCAGACTAGTGATGATCAAGCTGACCAAAAGCCAAAATCATGAAAAGAGCGAGCCAAAAGAGCCTCAAGCAAGCAGAATCGAGAAACAACTGAAAAGACAAGACAATAATCCAAGTGTTCGGTTCATAAACTAAATCGGAGATTGATTGAAGCAGCTTTGATCTACTTCGCTAATGCAGAGCAATAGTGTTTCGAAGGCTATCTGGCTAACTTCAGGCTCCGTCTGTAGTTTACAAAGCAGAACAACAACAAGCTAGACGATCCCCAACGGAGTCGCCAATTTGTTGTGGAGGTAAATCCCCTCTGTGGACAGAGGAGATCCCTACTAGCCCAGAATGGGTCTAGCAACAATTGTAACACGCTATGGCGCAGGTCCCTAATTGCAATAAACCAGCTTGCGAAGAAGGCTTACCTTGAATCCAACGCTGTCGCTTGCAGAGAAAGTAGCGCTCCCGTTCCTTAGCTCTGGCAGATCACGATCTTCACGATCTCCGTGATCGGACACCTGCACATGCAAGAAAAAAAGCAAATGCAAGCGTAAAATCCAATATATAAAACTATATGTCAGTCAAAGAAGACATAACTCATCATCATAATCAACAACAAGAGTGGAACCATAACCAATAGTCATTTATCATTAATCAATCAAAGGAGGATACAACCTAGCTCCGACGCTGAATTCTCCTTCGGAGGGTTTCCAGCATAACACGTCTCAAAAAAGCCTGTCGGGGATGGGACAAGCCTCTCTCTTCGGATGTCTCAACAATAGTCTCCCTGCTTGGATTTGGCCTTAAGGGAATGAATCAAGGCTCTTGCAGCATAACGCTCTGATGGCTCTTGGGAACTAGCTTGCAAAGGAGATGAGCAAGCTTTTATAGATGGAGGAAGGGGAGTTGGGATCCCTATAATCATGGGATTGGCCCTATCCTCAAGGAAGCTTCCATGAGAGGTGGCAAATCACTTCCTCTACATGGAGATCCGGAGCCAAACCTCCCAACTCAAATTAGATACCAGTTTATGGATTGGTTAGGATGAAACTTCCGCCATTTATTTTTAAAAAACACTCCTTAAAATGGCTGGCGCAAGTGCGACTCTGAGACAAAGCGCCAATTGGCGCGCCCTTTTTGAATGATTTCCCCCATTGGCGTGGGTACTGAACTGGCTTCCCGCGCCAATGCAAAAAGGGTTATTTTTAGGGTTTTTCACAAGGATTTGTATTCAGGGCAATGAAAGCTCATGTTCATAGGGATGTCATGAAAGTGTTTTCAAGTCATGTCACTGCTCACAGGTCATGGAATGAGCCCTCCAATTGTGCGGGATGGGGAATTGCAGGGACGGTGATAAATTGTTGTGTAACATCTACTTTTATGCTCAAGGAAACATAGTCTTCTACATCCAATTTGTAGAGGTTCTTCATTTGAACCCCAATCCACTTCACTTGTTTCATGGCGATGTGACGAAGGAAAGCCTTTCCTTTTCTAAATATCACATTGTAGCCACGATATTCCAACATAGCAGTTGAAACTAAATTATTCTTCAGAACCAGAACATACATGACATATTGCAATGTTAGAAGAAAACCAGAATCCCTCTGAAAAGTAATTGTACTAATGTCAGTCGTGCTATACCTTTTGTCATCTCCCATCTAGATGTGCATCTGGAGGTCCTTCTCCTTCAAGTCGCTGAAAAATTATTTGTTACCCGTCATATGGAATGAGGCTCCACTATCCAGATACCACACACTACCCATCACCAATGTCACCATGCATGTAATGACGGTGAAATCCAACTCGAATTGTGAAGCTAGAGCTTCACCTACCACTCCTCCTGAGGGATTTTTTTTGGCCTTCTTGTGTAGAAACTTTGTGGCATAGTGTCCCATCTTATGAGAGTGAAAAAATTTAATCTTTGACAAGTCTTTCTTCTTTCCTTCCTGACCAGATTCAACTTTGGAATGGGATTTATTCCCTTTCCCTTTATTTTCCTTTCCATCCAAGTCATAATTATCCTCATCTTCAACCTTGGATGAGGTTTCGTCTCTGGTGTTCTGCGTGAACTTTTCCTGTACCAAATCTGACTATAATATTTCCCAGTTTGGTAGCTTCTCCCTACGATTGATCGAATCCTGGTCGTTGTGCTAGCTCTTGGGAAGGCCTATAAGTGCTAGGATTACTAGATCATATTCTTCAACTATAACACCAACACTCCCAAGTTCATCATGACATTGTGTGAACCCGCCGAGGTACCATGGTATTGTGTCGCCCTTTTTCATTTTGATATTTTAAATCTTGTCTTTGAGTTCCAGCTTCCTATGGTCACTACTATTCTAGAAAAAATCTGTCAATGTCTGCCACATTGCATATGTAGTTTCTTTCCCTTGGATATTAGAGACAATATGGTCTCGTACTCCCTCCAATATGACCCTCCTCGCCTTGGCGACACTCTTCTTCCACTCTGCTAGATCCTGGGCATCAGTTGGTGCTGGTTACGGGTCATCATTATCAATGAATTCATTCAATCCATTATCTTCCGTTATTTTTTCCATCTTTTCCTTCCACGCAATGTAATTTTACCTACCCTCAAGACCATACTTGAGCCTTAGACCATAGAATGCCATTCTTATCACTTTGAATAATAGATCTGCAAACTCGTTCCTCCTGCAAAGATAAATTCAAATTATCTTCTCTACTGTCATTCTAGCTCTGATACCATGTAGAAATTAATTTTAGATTCAATACTGCTTATGTAATGTTCCAAAACATAAGACAAATCTACTTCTACTCATCCGCGGAAATAAATTTGCGATTGAGAAGCAATACAAAAAACATGCAACATGAATCAATTAACACACATAACACGAGTATATATATAGGGGAAAGCCACTACTCAAAACCCCTTCCTATCTATATTGCATTAATAAAAAAATAGAGAAAAAATACAATTCTTGTTCAAGCCTGAACAATCTCTGCATAAGTATGATCTATCACACTGCCTCGCAAGCTTACTTTGGCCAATACTTAGCCAATTTTCATGCTTTCCAAGCTCCTATTTCCTTATGTTGTTTCCTTGGTAATTTCCCCCTATTTTTTAGGGAAATTCCTCATACATAACTATGCAATCCCTCTAGGCCCTTCTATGACTGCATGCACCAGCTGTACAACTTGGATAATTATACAACTGATAGTATAATTCCCTTGATCTCTAATCTCAATTAGGTAACTCATAGATCATGCATACATGAGTTAATTATGCTTGATTTATCAATTAACTGGTTGATCACTGAGTACACACCACATGACTATTCCTCCCACTAGTTCCTCCAACATTTGGAACCAGTTTAACTAACTTTAACTCGGTTTAACTTAATTAAATTATTACAACTCAAATTAAACTCAACCTAGGCTCCTAAAATTTAGGAACCACTCTACATGACTCAAGTTAGGCCATCAAATTGAATTAAATGAGCCAACTAAGTCAAAATAACATAGATAACACATTCTTGTTGCCTTGCGATGTGGAATTAAAATTTTCTCCTAATTTAATTAAGGGTAAAATTAAATCAGGATTTTCTTGTTTCCATTTTCAACACAAATGAATTGTTAAAAACAGAAAATATACAATGGAAATAACATAAAACATACACAAATATTTTTCTCATGGAACCCAAAACTTGGAAAACCAGATTGATTTTTCATTATATTCATTTCAATTTTACAATACATTATATACACCAAATCTTTCATAAACCCTCATTCCATTAACCCTAGATTAGAGCATAACCATAGGTCCTTTGACCAGATCTACAAAGCCATGCCCCTTGCTTACATGATCCACGACGAGGCATTAGATATAATAAGAATGTTGACTACCTCGAGTATTTGAAGTGGAGGAGGAGATAACTCGAATTCATTATTAGCCCCATACTAAGGGCTCTTACTGATGCTAACCTAGGAATTGTCACCAATTTTCCAGGCAATCCACTTCTCGATCAATGTAAAGGATGCCACCAAATCCTTCCATACATTTGAACATGTGGAGGGTTTATTAGGAAGTCAAATCTCGTCTATGATGGATAGGCCATTGAGGTATCTCACATAGAGAATTTTGTCTAGAAATAATCTCCTGTAAGAATCCTGTATAGGTTCTTGTCGACTAAGTCTTTAGCAAAAAGATATAGATTTTTAAGACCCCATCCACATGTTCTTTTGGAGTCGTGAATCTTGACCATCTTAATAGAGTTATTCTAAGATTTTTTTTAGCTCATGTTCATCAGAATCTAAAACTCAAGTTGCGTATATTTTTTAATATGCCCTTAGGGATCAAAGCTATGGAGAGACAATATACCAAAACAATTTCTAAATTAATTTTAAAAGAATGAGATTGCCGCCCCAATAAATGAGAGGATGAGTCCAAACTAAAATTTTGGCTCAACCTTCTTGATGAGACAAATCTAGTCAAATTTCTTGTATTTGTTGGGTTTTACAAAGAACCTAATATATTTGAGGCCCTCTTCTAACAACTTAGTAGGATAAGGAAAAATTTCAATTGTTAGAGAGCTAGCCAGTTCAAAGGTTTCATGACAAATCAAAATATATTTATGAGAATTGATGATGATACATTTAGAGTTACAGAAAGCATCCAACGTAATTTTTAGAGCTGAGATATTTCTTCTTGTGCCTTGTAGACATATAAGAACATCATCTACGAAAATTAGGTGGGATACCTATACTTCTTCATAAAAAGTAATACCCTTGATGTTTCAAGTAGACTTGAGACATGAGTCCATAATTTTGTTAAGGGATTAAACCACTAGAAAAAAGAGGAAAGGGAAGAATGGGTAGCCTTGACGGAGCCCTATGAAAGCATTAAAAAATCTAGTGGGAGTTCCATTAATAAGGTTTGTGAGGGAGACCGATTAATGGATACATCCCATTACCAATTGAAATATGAAAGAGACGTTCCCATCTCTATGAAGAGAAACCATATGAAGGTCTACTCCACCATGTTGAATGCTTTTGAGAGGTCTAGTTTGAGAAAAATCACATTAGATTTTGAAATTTTGATATTATGCATAACCTTTTGTGCTACAACAACTACATCTAGGAAGTTTTGATTATGAAGAAAAATGAACTGTTCTTGTGAAATGTACACACTCAGGATGAACTTGAGCCTTCTGGAAATTATTTTGGAAATAAGCTTATATAGGATGTTGTAGCAAGAAATAGGGCGATAATCAACAATGGGCGTGCCTTCTCGTGTCTTTAGGATTAAATAGAGAAAATTTGCATTGATTTATGCGAAGAATTTTTCGTAATTTTTTGATTCATTTACCACATTTAGTAGGTTTCCTTTTAAGATATCATAAAATCCCAAATATAATTCTATCAAAAAACCGTCTAGTCATGGGCTTTTGGATTTTTGCATAGATTTCAAAAATTTTATAATCGTAGAGTTTATAACATCCTATATAAAATATGTGTTCATTTATTTATTAATAATAGAGAGTAAAAGGGAGACCACCTGGAGAATGTTTTGCATAGGTCATCTACGGGGAGCCTGATAAAGCGATTGAAAGTAGTGAGCACCTTCCTTATCTTTCTCCTCAAAGGATTGCAATAAGGTGTTGTCTTCATATTTATTCTTCCAATTTGTGTTCCTTTGCTTCCTATACTTTTCATATTGGTGAAAAAAATAAGTATTATTATCTTTGGATTCCGACTAAATTTCTCACTGCCTTGAGGTGCTAGCTCTCTTCTTCCAACATCAAAATTGAGTGTCTTGTATCTTCAAGGGAGCACATCCTTTGAAGGGAATTCATGGTGACCATTCCCGTGTCAAAATACTTGTGTATCTTAGAGAGATTCTTCTCCACCTCTAATATCTCCCTATACAGATTTTATTGGTGTGCCTTGGCCCATGTGCATGAAATTTTCTTGATGGCTTGGATATTTTCCATCAATTTTTCCATATGGGATGAGTCTTCTTGGGGTGTTGGCTGCATTCATGAAGAATGAATAAGAGAGAGATATTCCTCGTCTTGAAGCTAAGAGGGGTTGAAATGAAATGGGTAGGAGTTATAGTTTCCTCTTGGACTGACACATAAGTGAATGGGCCTATGGTAGAGATACCCTCTCTTTCAACAGAAGATTTAAAAGATAAACTAGAGTTCCATAGTCCTTGTGAAATGAGAAATAAATTAAGCCTTTTAGAAACTTTGTTGCCATTAGTACAACATTTGCTCCAAGTTGGCATAAAATTGACTAGATATATGTCAATTAGATTGTGATTAGTGATGATATATCAAAAGAAGGAACTCTAATGGTCTCGACATGAGTTTGGACCCCAAACTTCCTGTAGTGAACATTAAAATAAGGTTGCCACCCAAAATTGTGTAAGGATCCACAAAGGAACCAAATATGACCAATTCCTCCCAGAATGTGATTCGAGCAGTATAATGCCCAAAAATATTAAGAACATAAGTGTCAAAGTTAAGATCCTTGAAGTTTTTCTTAAGAATAATAGCAAAGAGAAAGATAGAGGAAGAAATGGTTATGCACTTTGGGCTCCAACTAGAAATGAGACTAAGAAAAACATCCATTTAAATCAAATTTCTGAATGACCATTTATTTAAGAAACCCTTAAGGATATTTCTGGTTGTCCCTAGGGCACATAATCTCTTGTATAAGAAGGACATCTAGCTTGTTTTAGGTGATCAACCATTTGAGGGCTAGTATTTCGCGGGCACCCCCAAACCCTCTAGCATTGAAAGAGAGGAAGATCATTTGGGAAGAGTTGTGGGGGATTTACTTTCTATAAAGGCCCTGGAGATGAGGAATTTTTTTCACTTCTTAATTTTGATTAAATCCTTTAACTATGATTTATGAAGGTTTGAATTGCGACCAACCATAATTGGAGGCGAGATGTCAAGTGCAAGGCTCCACTTGATGGAGGCACCTAATGTAGTAATTTGGATTGATAATGAATAACATGTAATTTGTTTTCACTCTATGGTTGTGGGGGGGGGGAAGGGAGAAGAGAGGAGGTAGGGAAGGGGAGGGTAAGAGGGAAGAAGTACACTAGGATTAGGAATCGAGGGAGGAAGTAGGAAGGGTAGCAGAGGGGAAGGAAAGTAAAGAGAAGGAGAGGGGTTGTGGGAGTAAATAAGGGGAATCAGAGGGGAGGAGAGGAGAGAGTACATGTTGAAGCTTCCATTGTTGGATCCAACACCAATGATATTAAAAAAGAGAAGGGGAATTTTAAATTCCTGGAGCGTCGGCCTTGGAAGGAGATGAGTCTGTAATATTTTGGGGATCTGACCTAGCTGATTGTTTTTTCTAGAAAGGGGTAGATGAATGTGGGCTCTGGAATTAACAATACTCCTGAAGATGTCCCACTTCATGACATTGGAAGCACCAAAAGGAGAGCTTCTAATATTCTATCTTATGCATCCACCTACAAACTTCCATATCAATCTCCATATCCACAAGAAGATCTTACCTTGGGCATACTTCAACTTGTATGCATGCCCATTTGTGATTGAGTTTGGTGTCTCATCCATGTTATAGTCTAACAAAATAGCCAATTTTTTTCCCAATTTCCATGACAATGTTGTCTTTCTAGATAGGAAGGAGAAACCCTAGAAAAATTTCCCACATTTTAATATAATCCATTGTCACCTTAGAGGGGTTGAAATTGATAGTTTAGGGATGGAGAGAGAGACCAAATTTTCCCCTCGACCAATTTTTCCTCAAAGTATTGTTGCTATAAACATAGTTATCGATGAAATAGGTAACTGAACTGGTACCTACTTTTTTGAGGTAGCAAAAAAAACACCCAATTTTGAAAAGTGGTGATGCAGAATCACCCTTTTGTTTTTTGAAGCATAGTTTTGGCACTTTAAATTTTCTCATGACTTGTTTTTTTTAAATGTCATGATTTTCATGTCGATTTTGAAAAGTGGTGATGTAGAATAACCTGTTTTTTTTTTTTAGTATATTTTTGAAATTTCAATTTTCTTTGATTTTTTTTTTTTTTTTAAATATCATATCCATTTAGAAAAATAGTCATTTTTATAGCACTTTAAATTTTTTATTTATCAAGTATGAACATTTGTTTAAAATGTTAATGATTTTCATGCTAATTTTGAAAAGTGTTGATGCAACATCAATAATTTTTTTTAGAGGGATGATTTTCATCTTGATAATAAGACTTAAAAATAAAATAAAATAAAAACATGACAAAAAAAATCAAATATAAAGAAATATAAAAAAAATGGAAAAAAAACCAATAAAAGTGTAAACAAATACAAAAATAACTTTTAAAAATAAAAAAATTAAACAAATAAATTTAAAAAATAAATAAATAAAAAAACAAAAAAATTCAAAAAAAATAAAAAAAACTCATAATTTAAAGACAAAAATTAAAAATTAAAAAAAAATAAAACATTTTTTTAAGTAAAAAAAAATAAACAACATAATTAAAGAAAATGATAAAATAAAATAAATAAAAATGAAATTTAAAAATAGTTAAAAAATAAAAATAATCAAATTAAAAAGATAAACAAATATTAAAAAAAAAATTATTTTTTTTGCCCTAGGTTGATTCCGGGTATCGACCTCGCTGCTCAGGACCACCGCCCGATGACTAGGTCAATTCCCAGAATCGATCTAGGTCGCGTTGGCCATGACTGGCCAGACCCGAGGCCTTGCGACCTTGGGCAACGATTACTTCACAGGAATGTTAATGAAGTAATTATATCGTTACTTCACTTGGAAATTTTTTAATTAAATATATGCTTTTATCTTGAGATATTATCTCATAATGTGGAGCTATTTCCTTAGAGGCCAAGTGAAATAGAGAATATAAAACTTTGATTAAAAATAAAATGTCAAAGTGAAAAATAATTTTTAAAAATTAGTTTTTTAAAACTTTGACCTAAAAAAATGAAAATATAATTTATTTTTGTGCAAAATTAGCAAAATGCCCATCCTATTACTATGGTCACTGCAACCCTTCAACCTTTGAATCAGTCTTTGCTTAACTATTTAAAATAAATCTGGAATAATATCGTATCATTATAACATCTATGGGTAAATTTTTTCATACAAGCTATAGCTCATAATCATTATGAAGACATAAACACTTTTAAAAAGACATAGAAATAATAATTGGTCTTTTACAATAACATCGAGTTTGTGATCTACACCCAAGTATTTTTGGAATTATTGGCTTATTTATGTACTAAAAAATTACATATTAATGTTATTAAAAATTTTAAAAATAGAAAAATACAAATAACATTTTTTGTAAATTAAATATGTTATCAATTAATAAAAAATAAATTAAAATCTACGGTTTCAGAGAATAATCCAAAGCAAATTTGTATCCACACAGATGGTAAGGTCATGCAAAACACTGGGAGGGATACGTTTCCATTGAGTTAACCACCTAAAGAAATTTTTTTTGATTAATAACACGTTTTTGGAATTAAATCTCCCAACATTGGTTCTAAATTGAGACTATTTAAATATAGTAGGAAATTGAGAAGCACATATCTTTTTGTAGAAAACGAGTACAAGTGTTGCCAAAGACAAAGCTGGGCGTGCATGTTGTCAATTCTCGGAACGGAAGAGAGAGTTCCATCGTGTCATTTGACCTGAAGGTCCTGCGCTGTAATATTGAATAAATCGGTCGAATCAATCTTAGTGGTGTAGGACCCGAGGCTTCGCGGCCTCTGCAGCCACGGCCAAGGTGACCTAGGTCGATTCCAAGATTCGACCTGGCTGCCTAGGCTGGCCCATGGGCAGCCAGGTCGATTCTCGGGTTCGTCTTAGGCCTTAAATTTTTAAATTATGGGGTGATTTTTTCAACTTAAAAAATAGTATTTTTTTTAATGTTATTTTAAATGAATTTTTATTTTATTTTTTAAAATTATGTGGTATTTTTAAAATCTTTTCTTATTCTTTTATTTACTTGTTAATAAAATTTATTTATTAATTTATTAATTTTTTGTCTAAATTTTTTATTTTTTCAAATTAATTTTGTATTTTTTTACATTTTAATGTTTTTTTTTTTTATATACATGCTTTTTATATTAGATTTTTAATTATTATTATTTTTTTTTAATTTAATTTTTATTTATTTCTAAATTATTTTTATTTTATATTTCTAATATATTTATATTTTTTAATTTATTTGAGTTTTTTTTAATATTTAGTAATTTTTTTTAAATTTCAATTTTATCTTTTTTTATATTTTTAAAATTGTTATTTTTTTTTAATTTATATATATTTTTTTAAATGAATTTTGTTAATTCTTTTATTTAAAAATGTATTTTTTATAGAGTTATATGCAGTTTTTTTCTAAAATTTAAATTATTACTTTTCATTTTTCATTTTTTATTTTTTATTTTTAATTTAAAGTTTTATTATTTTTAAAATTTTATTATTATTTGTTTTAAAAACGAAAATTAAATTAAATTTTTTTTTATTATTACTATTTTAATTTTAACTTTTAAATTTTTTATTTTATCATTTTTTTTAATTATGTGGTTATTATTATTATTATTATTATTATAACTTAAAAAATAATAATATTTGTTTTTTGTTTTTGTTTTGGGTTAATTTTTAATTTTTTTCTTTAAATTGTGTGTTTTTTTTTTTTTTTAATTTTCTCTTTTTTTATATTTTCTTCTGAATATTTTTGTATTTTTATTTTATTTTTAATTTAATTTCTTTTTATTTTTATAAGTGATATTTTATCTTTAATATAATGTCTAAAAATCGTTGGAATTTTATTTTCCTAAAGGTGATATTTTATCTTGAATATCATCCTTGGATTTTCAAGGCTTTTCAGAGACACAATAATAGATTATCTTTAATACCATACGTAAAAATTAATGCAATTTTAAGACTTTTGATCTTTTAACTTTAATGTCATGTTTGTCATTGAAATTTTAAGGTTTTTTAGAGTCATGATATTTTATCTTTAATGTCATTATTAAAAATTGTTAACAATTTACCCCGTAAAGAAAAAGACGTTATTCCAACATTAACACTTTTCGTTTTCAAGGTGTTTTTTGCACACAAAAATTGACAACATTATTCCAACAACACTTTTCGTTTTCAGGCTGATTTTTGCACACAAAAAATTGGTGACGTTATTCCAGCGTCAACATTTTTTGTTTTCAAGTTGTTTTTTGCACACAAAAAGATTGGCGATGTTATTCCACCATCAACACTTTTTGTTTCGAGGGTGTTTTTTCAATCTTTTTTTCAGGAAATTTTTTGGTTTTTAGCATTTTAAAAAAAAATGTTGAAATTTGACCCTAAAAAAAAAACAATGCATTCTCGAAGACACTTTTCGTTTTTGGGTTGTTTTTTCATGTATTTTGAGTTTTTTTGGGCTAGAGTTCTCGTTTTGAGGTAATAGTTCCCTTTCCAACATCAACTGATTTTGTTTTGAGGGTGTTTTTTCAATCCTTTTTTCAACAAACAATTTTTTTTTTAGCATAATTTTATAAAATGTTGAAATTTGACGTTAAAAAAAAACCAAGTGCGTTCTGGAAGACACACTTTTTGTTTTGAGGGTGTTTTTTCAATCCTTTTTTCAACAAACAATTTTGTTTTTAGCATAATTTTATAAAATGTTGAAATTTGACGTTAAAAAAAAACCAAGTGCGTTCTGGAAGACACACTTTTTGTTTTTGGGGTGTTTTTTCATGTTTTTTGAGACTTTTTGGGCTAGAGTTCTTGTTTTGAGGTTAGGTTACCTATTTGATCAGTAACTGTGTTTATATTACTTTGAATGAAAAATGAAGACTAACCACTCATGGGGGAGTTGATGAAAGATAGGAACATAACCTAGGGAGGGCTTCCAATTATTAGAGATCCATTTTCCTAAACTTGAGAGCTTAATTAAGCTACCACTAAAGCACCAAAATAGGGTTTTATCCAAGTAGTCTAACACTTGTGAAAGAGGAATGTATTTTCCTACCATGAAAATAACCTATCATTTCCATCATTGGATAAATTTATTTCTCTGCCTTCCCAAGCCATCTTTGATATCCTAACCTAAGGACATAATGGGGTTAGTAGAGGAGACATGGGGATAACATGGTTTACAAGGAGTTGAGGAGTTCGAGGTGAGAGGATGGCTGGGTGCAGGGGAAGAGTGGTTAGGTTGACTAGAATAGGAGGAAAACTTAGAATTTGATTGAAAGAGGGGAGAATATGAGGGCAAGACAACTAACATAGAGGGAGGTGAGGAACAAACATCTGGAGAAATCTCACAAGCGAAATTCAAAGAGTGATAGAGGCACACCATGTATTTTTGTTAGGAGATAAATGCAGGGAGAGAACGGGGTTGGACATGTAGTCAACCTCGTCCTCCTCATAATATGGCATGTTATTAATGGAACTACAAGTGAATTCTAGCGGTCTGATATAATAGAGAGGCAAAGGGAAAAGTGACAAGTACATAATGCCAAGGAGATGGAAAATAACTAGGAAAAAAACAATGGACCAACTCATACCCGAGGAGAAAATAGAAGCCCTGTAATTTTCCAACAAAGAAGACATCACAGACTAAGTGTAGTGTTGCATACAAACATTATCTTTTTTTTCTAAGTTATATATATATATATATATATATATAAATTTTATAAAACATGTCAAAAAAAAATGCCACATATATGTGTACCTATGTACAATTAAAGTTTTAATAAAATTAAAAATAAGAATATTTATAAATATATATAATGTGAAATTTATATAAATATAAATAATATCATTAAGGACTAACATAGATCCATCTTAACTCCGGATCTATCAAGTGTCGAGAGGAATCAAATATCTCGAGGTGCAAAGCATTCTTCATTTTTTACTCTCAAAAGAGGTTTGGATCTTAAAATATTTGATCTCTCTTTACGCTTGGTAGATCCCGAGTTAATATGGATCTATGTTGATATTTAGAAAACATTCCAGTCATTGTAAACATTTAATTTCATATTTATACTTATTTTAAAATAAATATCATTTTAAAATATTTAAAAAAAAATTGGGATGTGTTAAAGTAATAATTTGAAATAAAGAAATATTAATCAAAAGGTGATTCGTAAGGTTAAGTAATAATTTGAAATAAATTAATATTATTTAAAGGCATAGTCTAACTTATAGACGAAATTATTTTTTCACTAGAATCAATGATACAATTTCAAACAAGATTGTGATTTTTTGTCGTTTAAAATATATTTTTGAATGCATAGATGGATTCAACAAAAAACCACCCAGGCACTTGATCAACGACTTAAGTTTTTAAAAATCTCTCATGGGCTAAAACTAAATTGAAAAATGACTTGAAAACGGCCATTTCATCTATTAGTTAGACTACACCTTATTTAAAATGTCATTGGTAAAGTTTTGGAGTTGAGTACATTTTAAGGATATTATTTAACCTCACTCAATGTTTTTTTTTATAAGTCGATATTTTCTATTAATTCATCTGAAAGATACATTATGAGTAGTTGTAAGACAAAATACTTCCAGCCTCATTCCTAGCAGACTTATTGGTTGAAAGATAATAGCAAAAACACATTGAAAATAGCAAAAGTATACTAAGAGGCCACATATAGATAGCCCAAAAACACCTAATGATCCCAAGAACCAAAATACATATGACATTCATCCCTAATCTAAAAATATCTCTGAATTTGGATTGTATGTTTCATTGCCTAGTGAGGAAGGAGGACAAAAAACCTCATGAGTGTGTCCTTCCATATGTTTGATCCTGACTTCCAAACGGTCCAACCTATCATGGTTCCTTTTTTGGGCGTGATGCACATATACCAACTATTCCATCACGTGCCATTGATTGTGTTAGAGTTAATTCATTAACCTAATAATTTCATTCTTTTCCTCATGTTGGTCATGAGTGAGCTTCTCCAAAAGCAGAGTGACATTTTGAAGCTTATTTTCCAGAGAATCAAGAGAAGGGGGAAGTTCTATTCTTTTGGGAGAATGAGCAGGCTATTGGTCCAATTATTCTTCTAAATCATGAACCTCCACACAATGTTCTACTCAATGGCCCCATGGTCCTAAACCCCTCTGTACATGGCCAAGTTGGTGTTGCATGGGCCCCAAAATCTGAACCTTACTCCACCAATCCATGTCCCAAAATGATATGTGTGAATTCTTCTACAATTCCAAAATTTTGTCGATGTTTACAAGTCCAATGTGAATACAGCACTGAGAACCACAAATAGACCTACTAGTACTGACTCAGCACTAACTTGACCCCCCTCCACCAACCTTCCAGGTCGAAAACAACTTCCACCAGACCAAACACATATAACGACAAGAGACCAAACCTAGAGACCAAACCTACTCACCATCCCCTTGGGCTCTAGAGTACCAATAGAAGGGAAAAATACAAATATAAGAGGACTAAATTTAATTGAGAGAGCCCAAAAATAGTAGCTACAAAATATTTAATAATACGTGCCCCCAAGAAGGTCACCACATGATTCAAGACTCTTGACCAAACTATCAGACTCCAATGTGTGGAGGGGTTTTTTCCTCCTCTGCACCAAAATTCTACAACTATACTCTACAAACTTAATCGCAATTGTCAAGAGCCACACTACTACCCAAACATAAATACTAACAAGAAAACAAGAGGAAATGACTTGAGACAAGCGTGACATAGAAATTAAATGTAGATTCAATACTGCTCATGTAATGTACTAAAACATAAGACTCAAATCTAATCTACTCATCTTCGGAAAGAAATTCACGATTGAGAAGAAATATAAAAAACACGAGACATGAATCAATACACATACACGAGGATATATGTAAGAGAAATAAACTGCTCAAAACCAATTCCTATATGTGTTGCATTAGTCAGAAAATAGAGTAGAAATACAGTCATTGCTCAAGCCTGAGAAACCTCTGCACAAGTATAATCTATCTCACTAATTCAAAAGATGCCTATGGTAAATAATTAACCAAATTTATGCTTTCCCAAGTCCGTATTTCCTTGTGTTATTTCCTTGGGACTTATCCCCTATTATTTAGAGAATTTCCTCATCCATAACTGCGCAATCCGTATAAATCCTTCTATGATTGCATGCACCACCTGTACAACTTGGACAATTATACAACTGATAGTACACTACCCTTGAACTACAATCTCGACTTGGTAACTCATATTTCATGCATGCATGAGTTAATTATGGTTGATTTATCGATTAAATGGTTGAACACTTAAGATGCACCCCACTGCTAGACCTCCTACTACTTCCTCCAACAGTTGGAACTAATTTAAATAACTTTAACTCAATTTAACTGAATTAAATTGTTACAGCTGAAATTAACTCAACCTAGGCTCCTAAAATTTAGGAATCATTCTACACAACTCAAGTTACACCCTGAACTCGAATTAATTGAGGCAACTAAGTGAAACTAACTTAGCTAACTCGTTCAAGTTGTCTTGTGATGTGGAATTACAATTTTCCTCCTAATTTAATTCAAGGGAAAATTAAATCAGGATTTTTTTGTTGTGTTTTCAACACTCCCTCTCAACAAGAAAGGGATTACCAGATAACCAAATCCTGTCTCTAAGGAACTTGAATTTTCCTCTTGAAAATGCTTTTTTCAAAATATCTACATCTTATTCCTTTGTAGGAATGTATTCCAACAACATAATCTGCTTTTGCACACAATCTCGTAGATGGTGATACCAGATGTCAATATTCTTGGATCGATAATGAAAAATTTGATTTTCAGATAGTTTGATACAACTTTGATTGTCATAGTAAATCACTGTGGGATACATCATCTAACCAAATAACCCAACAAGAATCTTCCTCATCCTGATAGCTTCACAAGTTGCTTTACTGGAAGCCATGTACTCTGCTTATGTTGAACTGAGTGCAACTGATCTCTACTTCTTGGTGTAAACATAAACTACTACTGACCCAATACTGAAGACTCTTCCTGAAGTGCTCTTCTGATCTCATGGATTACCCACACAATCTGCATCTATGAAGCCTTGCAACTTCACTCCCTCTATCCTTCTATACCAAAGACCATACTGATTAGTGCCTTTGAGGTATCTCAACACATGTTTGGATGCCTTCCGATACAGTTTGGTTGGCTTAACCATTTCTTGACTAAGGTGGTTAATTTCATAAAACATGTTTAATCGTGTGTTCACCAAATACATAAGTGAACCAAAAAGTTTCCTGTAAATAGTGACCTCCACCTCCTCAGCTAAAGTGGCATCCTATTTCCTCCAACTTACTGCTAGAGGAGTACCCATGGGTGTGTTACTCTCCATGCAGAACTTCTTTATTATCGAGTTTGCATACTTTCCTTGAGAGACAAATACTTCCCCATTTCCTTGCCATAATTCCAAACCTAGGAAATAATGCATGAGTCCTATGTCCTTCATCTTGAATTCTCTTGCAAGATCCTCTTTGCAATATTTGATCAAATTTTCATCACTAGTTAAAATCAAATCATCAACATATAATACTACAATCAATAATCTACCTTCAACAAAAATATGGTAAAGGCTTGCATCTACTTCACTTTCGGTGAAGACCAACCTGGTGAAATAGATGTTGATCCTAGTGTAATGAGCATGGGGTGATTGTTTCAATCCATACAACGCTCACCTGAGTCTGCACACATGCGACTCTCTGTCGAAGGTCTTGTTGGGTGTGGAGCCTGATTATCTTGTTTACTTTGTATCACAGAATTGGACCCCTGTACCTTAACCGCCCGAAATTTAATCGCTGCCGTGGTGGGTCCAGGGGGGGCAACAGCGCTTTTCGGAGCCCCCCCCTGGCGGGGGTTCGGGGGCAGCGCCCCCGAAGCTAAAAACAGATGTAAAATTGCCTTGTAAAAGTATAGTGATTTCTAGTCAATCTGGGCCGTTCATTAGGCAAATGATCTGACGGTAGAAGTTATGTTTAGATTAGGGTTTTTTGCCCTAGAAGGCAACCCCTTGTATATATGAGGGTATTGTATTGCGGCTATGCATGATGAGTGTATTCTCGGAGCGAGAAATAGAGAGGGAGACTGTGAGAGAGAACAGAGGATATTACAGCGGATCTGCCGTAGGTTTTGTCTCTTCATTTTGTTGGATAATATAAAGGAAGGACTGGCTGTTCGGGGTGGACGTAGCCCAAACTGGGTGAACCACGTATATCTGTGTCTCTGGTTTTATGTGTTTGTATTATATTTTCATATATTTTATGTATTATACGTAATATTTAATTTTCTAACAAGCGGTATCGAGCCGAAGGTATATTTGGGTGATAAACTCGCGAGGAAAAAAAGGTTCCGGGTTCGAGTGGGAGCAATGAGCGGGCGAATGTAAAGTTAAATTCGAGAAATTTAACGACCAAAACTTCCCGCTATGGAAGATGCAGATGGAAGATTATCTGTATCAGAAATTTATGTACCTACCATTGAGTGGAAAATCAAAGAAGCCAACGGCCATGACAGATGCGGAATGGAACATTCTCGATAGAAAGGCACTCGGAACAGTACTGTTGTTCCTTGCGGCGTCAGTCGCCTTCAATATTTCGAAGGAAAAAACAACAAAGGGTTTGATGCAGACGTTGGCGAAACTATATGAAAAACTCTCAGCCTCAAAAAAGGTATTTCTTATGAAACAACTATTTAATATGAAGATGTCGGAAGGTGGATCTGTTGTAGACCATTTAAATGATTTTAATACAGATTCTTAGTGAGCTAAGTTACGTAGAGATGATAGCTTTGATGATGAAGTTAGAGCTCTGTAGTAGCTTCTTGTGCTCATTGCAAGGAAGTTGGAATGGTTTAGTAATGGCCATTAGTAACTCTATCTCTGGATCTAGCACTTTAAAGTTTGATGATGTTGTTGGTGCTATCCTTAGCAAGGAAATGCGACGGAAAAACTCTGGTGAGACATCAAGTAATGCTTTGAGTGCAGAGTCTAGGGGAAGAATAATGGAAAGAGGAAAGAGCTCGGGATATCGCAGTAAATCAAGGAAAGGCAGATCCAAGTCCAGATCGGGATAGTGTGCTGGAATTGTGGAAAGAAAGGACACCTAAAGAAAGACTGTAGATCTCGGAAGGGAAAAGAAGGAGACACACAACAAGAAAACAATCATGAAGCAAATGTGACAGGTGATGTGTTACAAGATGCTTTGATTCTTTCTTTCGAAAATGTTACTTATTCTTGGGTTGTAGATTCAGGGGCTTCATTCCATGCCACACCTGATAAGAAATATTTTCATGACTATGTTCAAGGAGATTTTGGACAATTTCGTTTGGGTGATGATAAACCCTGTAAAATTGTTGGAATGGGTAAAGTTCTTGTAAAACAACAGAATGGAAACCAATGGCTACTAAAGGAGGTAAGGCATGTTCCAGATCTGAAGAAAAATCTGATTTCAACAAGGAAGTTAGGCGGTGAAGGTTGTGTGACAACTTTCACGGATAAAACTTGGAAGGTCACCAAAGGAGCCCTGGTAATAGCAAAAGGCGAAAAGGTTGGTACATTGTATTTATGCAATGGTATTTCTAACTCTGTTAATGCTTTAACTTCCAAAGGAGCAGATGCAGCATTATGGCATCATAGGCTCGGACACATGAGTGAGAAGGGAATGAAGATTCTCCACTCAAGAAATTTGTTGCCAGGTTTGAAGAATGTTGATTTGGATTTATGTGAGAATTGCATTTATGGAAAGCAGAAGAGAGTCAGATTTCTCGGAGTTGGGAAAGAAAAGAAGAGCGAAAAATTGGAGCTTGTGCATACAGATGTATGGGGACCTGCTCAGGTATCATCTCTCGGTGGCTCTCATTATTATGTTACTTTTATTGATGATGCAACTAGAAAAACATGGATTTATTGTATTCAGAATAAATCTGATGTATTTGATATTTTCAAGAAATGGAAAGCTTTGGTTGAGATTGAGACAGGAAAGAAGTTGAAGTGTCTCAGATCAGACAATGGAGGTGAATATTGCAACAAAGAGTTTGATAGGTACTATTCAAAGCATGGAATTCGTAGAGAGAAGACAGTTCCAAGAACACCACAAGAAAATGGTGTGTCAGAAAGGATGAACAGAACAATCATGGAGCGTGCGAGGTGCATGAGATTGCATGCAGGATTGCCTTTACAATTTTGGGCAGATGCTGTAGATACTGTTGTTTATCTAATAAACAGAGGGCCTTCAAGTTCCTTGGATGGTGGTATTCCAGAGGAAGCATGGACAGGTAAAAAGGTAAACTACTCTTTTTTAAAGCCTTTTAGTTGTGAGGCCTTTGTCTATATTAATAAAGAAAATAGAACAAAGCTTGAGGAAAAATCAAAGAAATGTACCTTTATTGGATATGGTGTTAATGAATTTGGTTATCGCTTATATGATTATGAAAATCACAAAATCATTAGGAGCAGAGATGTAATATTCAATGAAAAGGTCTTGTATAAGAATCAGTTGCAGGAAAAGAAACAGGAAAAAGAAAGCAAGGAATACGTGGTTCTTGATGAGATAAATGAAAAAGTAAAGGTGCCTGAAAATAATAATAATCAACAACCACAGCAGCAGCAACCACCACAACAGCAACAGGCACCTCAAACACCTGAAAGTGGTGTTAGAAGATCTACCGGGATAAGTAGACCCCCTGAACGATACTCTCCTTCATTATATTATTTATTGTTGACTGATTCTGGTGAACCTGAATGTTATGAAGAAGCAATGCAGGTTGAAAGAAGGAAGAAGTGGGAGCTAGCCATGGAAGAAGAGATGGACTCCTTAAAGCATAACCAGACTTGGGACTTAGTCAGGTTGCCTGCAGGTAAAACTGCATTGCAGAATAAATGGGTTTACAGGCTGAAGGAAGAAGATGGAGGAAAACAGAGGTACAAAGCTAGACTTGTGGTGAAGGGATTTGCACAGAAGAAAGGTATTGATTTTGATGAAATATTTTCTCCTGTTGTTAAAATGAATTCAATCAGAATTGTTTTAAGTCTTGTAGCGGCGGAAGATTTACATCTTAAACAGTTAGATGTAAAGACAACATTTCTCCATGGAGATTTGGAGGAAGAGATATACATGCAGCAACCAGAAGGATATGAGGTAAAAGGGAAAGAAAAATTGGTGTGCAGGTTAAAGAAGAGCTTGCATGGCTTAAAACAGGCTCCAAGGCAGTGGTATCTAAAATTTGACAAGTTTATGTCTGAACAAGGTTATACTAGATGTCACTCTGATCATTGTGTTTATCTGAAAAGGAAAAATGATGGCAGCTATATTATACTGTTATTGTATGTAGATGACATGCTTATTGCAGGGTCTAACATGCAGGAAATAAATGTGCTCAAAATAAAATTGGCAAATTCATTTGCAATGAAGGATTTGGGAGCTGCAAAACAAATCCTTGGTATGAGGATAACTAGAGACAGGAAAAATCGCAAATTAACAATGTCTCAGAATGAGTACATAGAAAAGGTGTTGAAAAGATTTAATATGCAGAATGCAAAACCAGTTAGTACACCTTTTGCTAGCCATTTCAAACTTAGTAAGGAGATGTGCCCAAAGACCCGAGAAGACATGGATTATATGTCTAAAGTTCCATATGCATCAGCAGTTGGAAGTTTAATGTATGCAATGGTCTGCACAAGGCCTGATATTGCACATGCAGTGGGAGTTGTAAGCGGGTATATGAACAATCCAGGAAAAGAACATTGGATGGCAGTAAAATGGATTCTCAGATATTTGAGAGGTACCACAAATCAAGCATTATGCTTTGGTGGTTCAAACATTGCTCTACGGGGATATGTTGATGCAGATATGGCAGGTGACAGAGATAACAGGAGGAGCACTACAGGATATGTATTTACTGTAGGTGGAACAACTGTCAGTTGGGTTTCAAAAATCCAAAGTGTTGTTGCACTTTCAACAACAAAAGCCGAGTATGTTGCTGCTACAGAGGCTAGTAAAGAAATGATTTGGTTATAAAGGTTTATGGATGAATTGGGTAAGAAGCATGATATGGGCACACTATACAGTGATAGCCAAAGTGCTATTCATCTTGTAAAGAACTCAGCATTTCATTCCAGGACTAAACACATACATCTCAAGTACCATTTCATACGGTCAGTATTGGAAGATGGAGAGTTGAAGCTGGAAAAGATACACACTAGCCAGAATCCTGCAGATATGCTAACAAAGTTGTAACCAGGGAGAAACTGAGAACATGCTCAGTTTCAATTGGTCTTCAAGGATGACGATGAAGATGAGAAACAGCCAGGTCCAAAGAGGAGTCATTGTCCAGCAAATGAAGCAGCGATGGAGTTGCTACAATCAGTCTCCAAGTGGGAGATTGTTGGGTGTGGAGCCTGATTTTCTTGTTTACTTTGTATCACAGAATTGGACCCCTGTACCTTAAAAGGGGTAGCAACGCCGCCTGAAATTTAATCACTGCCGTGGGGGGTCCAGGGGGGGCAGCAGCGCTTTTCGGAGCCCCCGAAACTAAAAACAGATGTAAAATTGCCTTGTAAAAGTATAGTGATTTCTAGTCAATCTGGGCCGTTCATTAGGCAAATGATCTGACGGTAGAAGTTATGTTTAGATTAGGGTTTTTTTCCCTAGAAGGCAACCCCTTGTATATATGAGGGTATTGTATTGCGGCTGTGTATGATGAGTGTATTCTCGGAGCAAGAAATAGAGAGGGAGACTGTGAGAGAGAACAGAGGATATTACAGCGGATCTGCCGTAGGTTTTGTCTCTTCATTTTGTTGGATAATATAAAGGAAGGACTGGCTGTTCGGGGTGGACGTAGCCCAAACTGGGTGAACCACGTATATCTGTGTCTCTCTGGTTTTATGTGTTTTGTGAGCTTGTATTTTCCGCATATTTTATGTGTTTCATTGCTCTGTAATATTTAATTTTCTAACAGGTCTCAAATACTTCTGGTTGTTTAATTTACACCTCCTCCTCAGTCACTCCATTGAGGAATGGTGTCCTCACATCCATCTAATGTATCTTCCATCCCATCCATGCTACAAGTGCTAGAATTGATATGATAGAAGAGTACCCTGCTACTGGATCAAAGGTCTCCTTGTAATCAATTCCCTCTACCTGAGAGAACCCCTTGGCCAAAAATACAACCTTGTGTTTCTTGATGCTTCTGTCTACTACTTTCTTCACCTTGTAGATCCACCTTAAACCTACTGCTGAGTTGTTCTATCATCTTGGGACCACTTCCCAAACACTAGTTCTGACTATGGAATCATATTCCTATACTATGGCATCAACTCATACTAGATATTGTATTGCTTCCTCGAATGAGGATGGTTCTATCTCAACTAGCTCACTCATCAGAGACATGTACCTAGTCTACCGATATGGTGACCTCCTCTTTGTGTGTTGTGATGTCCGTGCTCCCACATTCTCTCTAGAATCATGTAATAATATACCATCTTCCCTAGTGCACTCCCTTCCTTCTCTGGATGTATCTAAATGAGTGGGGTGCTTCCTCTCTCTTCTCCTCTTCTTTTGGCTGCTCCACAACATCATGAGGTTCTTCGTTTTGAGCGAAAATCTCCTCATATGCATGAAACTGAAGCTCCTTCTCAAGGGAACATCTCATGGCATTATCTTCATCAAACTTCACATCTATACAAACAACTTCCATCCTATGATATGAAAGGTACACTCGATCGTTGTGAGGTGTATCAGTGTACATGAAAAATATTCACAACTCTGTTGTTAGCTCTCGCTTTTTCCTTGCATCCTTGGAAACATGACAGTAAACCAATGAACCAAATATCCTGAAGTGTGACACATCTAGTTTCTTCCTTGAAAAAGCTTCTTCTAGTGTACTCATCCTAAGAATCTGATGCAGACTCTTGTTCTACACATATACCGTTGTGTTGCATGCTTAAGTCCACAAGTGCAATGGTAGGCCCTGATCATGAAACATTTCCCGTTCAACACCCACGAAAATTTTGTTCTTCCTCTCAGCCACCCCATGTTGTTGTGGTTTATCGGGTGCGATTAACTCCCGTTGAATGCCTTCTTTTGTCCATAAGTTCTTAAAATCATTCAAAACATATTATCCATTGTTATTGCTCATGAGACCCTTCACTTTCCGACCACTTTCTTTCTCAACAAGAACTTTAAATTCAAAAAATTTGGAGAATGTCTAGTCTTTCCTCTACGTGAATAAAATCTAACACTTACGTGAGAAATCATCTACAAATATAACGTAATACCTGTGCTTGGATGTGGAGGCTATCGAGAAAGGTACACACACACTTGAGTGATCTATTTCAAGGACTACTTGCACTCTACTTTCCTTATCATGAAACGTGGCTTTGGTGCATTTCCCCAATGTACACCCTTTGCATGTATCTTGCGACTCTGGTGAACCCTTGGGAAGTCCTGTAGAAATATGTTGCATGATTTTAAAATATACATGGTGAAAATTACCAAGTATCCTATGCCATAATTCACCAATGTCTTGGATCTACACCTTCTCTACTTTCGTGATAAAAGAAACACAATCTTCTACATCTAATTTGTAGAGGTTTTTCACCTGAACCCCGATTCACTTCACTTGTCTCATGGTGATTTTTTAAGGAAAGTGATTTTTCTAATGAAGAACGATGATGAAGAGGTCCCCAAGGATGGTTAGAAATAAACATGACTTCTCAAATAACTTCATGGGATGGTAACGGGAGGTTGAGAAAGTCATAAGAGGAAGGATGGTCAATAACCCAAGAAGGAAAAAATAAATCGTTAGGTGGTATTGAGATGGCACCATGAGACTCATCGGATGAGGAAGCCAGTTGGATAGCCTAAGAAGAAAGCTCTATTTCACGTAAGGGCATGGATGCACCATAATTATCGATCTTAGATTCAGTATGCACCACCCAAGGATCATCAAGAATTTGGGGTCCATAGGCACGTGAAGAGATCATATGGAAGCGGGCAATGGTAGAATCTGAAGGAGTGTTGGGTGAAGTGAGTTGAGGAAAAAACGCCATAAGAGTATAAATTTTAAAAATTCTAGCGCCAACACTCTGAAATTGACCAGGGTGGTCTCCCACAAGTGGTACATAATTCCTTGTGGTGGAAATTTGGGACGACGACACACAATAGTCAAGCTAATTGATGGTGAAATTTTTTTCCTTCATGGGGAAAACAAAGTAGACATAACAGACAAATGACTATGGGCATGGCATAAAACCAACTACGACCAAGGATAAGGTTGTAATCTAAAGAGGAGTCAAAAAATTCGACATCAACATATACTGTTTTCCTTCCTAACTCGAGGGAAAAATGTGAAAGAACTCCATTGGGTACGAAATTATAACTGTCTAAGGATTGGAGAGTGGTGTTGGATGCAGCGAGTGTTGAAGAGCCAAGATATTTCCAACAAGATATTGACATGATACATGTGGAAGAGCCCTCATCCATCAGAGTGTGATGGATTTTCTTCTAAAATATCTACACGATGATATGGAAAGAAAAATTATGGGAAAGATGAGGAGAAATTTTCTCGGCATTGAAATCGATGAGACTAGAGTCGGATAAATAAACTCCACCGTTGACAGAAAACAAGGCCCTACGCTGTTGAGGAAAAATTTTCAAGACCTCCAAGGTAGACATGGCATAAGGAGCCTGGGAAAGATCCTCAAAAATATTGTAATGCTAAGAAGCCCTGGAAGAAGGATTATGTTTTGCCTTAAGGAGAACACCCTTGGGGGGGTGATAGATAGATTCCAAAGGCTTATCCAAAGTAAGAGGTCCAATGGAACTAGGTGGAGCTAGTGAGTCCTTAGAAGGAGAACTTGACTTAGGAACATCATAGGATTTGGCTCGCGTAGTCACATTGACATATTCATTTAACAAGAAGATGGATGAATTATGAGGAGAATGGGAAGAGGATCCCTCATTTCCCCCTCATGGAGGTTGAGAAGGTTGAGCAACCATCTGTTGATGATGTTGTGCAGGGATTGTATGAGTCAAAACAATAGGATATTGAGTAGATGGTGGTGAAAGAAGGCTATGGAATTCATCCATTCAACGACACTCATGAGTAAGGTGATAGCCTTGAAATTTTTTATAGGGTAACTTGACTTTTCGACGATGCTCATTGGTGCCCCCTCCCTGACTCTGATGATTGGTTTGAGACTCTTGGGAAGTTTTCTTCTGTTGTTTATTTCTCTTATTATCTTTGTTTTTCTTACCACCAGATTAAGAGTTGTTCTTCGGTTGAGTGAACTTCACCATGATAACATCGGTGGATTTCTCAAGAGGGGGTGCTTTAGCAGAGCCATATGCACTTGTCGGGGCTTGAGATGTAACAATCAATCTCCCAAGTTGAGAAACAAGTTATGATGAGGCCCAGCATTAGGTATATTTTAAGTGGTTAAAATTCCATACTTCATCTATTAAGTTACCTCTCTCACACATTTATTTACATTTTTGTCATATTATGCTTAATAATAAGGGTGAATGATGTTTGTCATGTCTTGTTGCCTAATGTGAATTAATTTTAGGAAATAAAGCTATTTTTGAGATATTTTCCACCTAAGGGCTCTGAGTAGACAATAAGGAGAGATAGTAGGAGGCTTGTCCACCTCCCTAACTCTCATAATCATACAAGATCACAACAAGATCTCTCCCAACAACTCGAAGGAAAAGGCTACCAAGCAATGTGATAGTAATGAGGAGCCAAGCTCCACTTTTCTCGAGATCAAGGAGGACTTATTCCTACTTTTTAGGGAGTTGTTTGTAGCTACCCATTTGTATAAATAAGAATATGTAAGATCTAATTAGGATTAAAAATTGTATTCAGCTATGTAGCTCTTGAGCTTCGATTTAGTGCTATTTTTTAGTGTCATATGATGTATTAGACATTTTTATGCAATGATAATGAGAAGTTGGTTGTTCCATTAATGATTTAGTCTCATACGGCTGATGCTTTTGGAATACGGCCCAATCCATTGACTAAGTCCCTCTTGTATATTTATCTTCTCTCTTTATGTTTCAACATCTTGTTTAGTCTGTTTACATTCTAGTAGCATCAAAAATGCATCAAAATTGTGCTTGTATCCTCTCTTCCTCACCTCCCTCATGGGTGATTGAGGAGAAGGATATCCAACCATAGATAAAAATTAGTCTGTTGATGATTTCTTGGAAAGGTAGATAGTCTGATTATCATGCTCCTAATATTCTTATTGTAAGTTAGGAGTTGGATTTGTGTTAGATTAATTTTTAGCATAGATTAAGTAAGGATTTTCCATTCAACTCATCTTTTCCACTTGTTAACATGTTAGTTTTTCAATAAGAAATGCATGAATGTGTTTATTAATTGCAGGGTTTTCTATAGCTTCATGGAAAGGATCCTTTCCATCTCATCCATCCTCCTCTCCAACCTCCAAATTCGCCACGAAAACTCTCTTTTGTGAAACTACCCTCAGCACCACAATGAGAAACCTTCCAAGTGCAAAGTAGGCCTCCCAAGGGTTCTGAGTTTGGCTATATTTGTTGGCCACCTCTCCCTCACCTCATTCCACCTCCTCTCACCTTTCCACACCTTATTTTCACCTTTTTCATCCTTAAAACGCTCTCGGCCTATTTCATGTAGCACTTTAGGACATCCTGTAGCAACTTCCTGTAACAGCGTTGTAGGTCACCTCTTCACTCCAAGTTAGCTCATTTTTTCCCTCTTAGCCTAGAATAGGATGCACTTGACCCCCAAATCTGAATTCATGGTTAGAAGAGACTCTTAGGCAACTCCAAAGTTCCATCCTTCCTTGCTACAAAAACAAAGTAGGAATTAGTTTTTTATTTCATTTCAGAATTAGATTGAATTTCACATGCAAGTACAAGTTGAATGAAACAATAGATAGTATTTGGTTTATGCTTTCATGTATTGTGTTATGATAGAATAGTTTCTTTACTGCAAATAAGTAGATAACTAGATGAATGATTTCCATAGCATAATTTCCTTTTCTTGCAACTAGATTAATTGTTTATGCTTTGGTTTCATTGTCAATTGCAAGTAGGAGTTTGATATAAATTCTCTTTTTCTTAGACTAGACACAATTCCCTGCATTACATTAGCTAGTTGCACTTTAATCAAGTAGAAGGAATGGCCTAGAAGTACTACTGACCAGAATACCTAGTTCAGGGTGGGATGAGTAGAATCCATCTGATGTGCATATAGCACTATCACCTCTAAGTTTGTACGAACCCCAGGTTGATAAGTAAATTTTAGAAGCCCTTGGGAGTTGCAACACTCTTCGTGCAATACAAGGGTCACCACTTTTTGGCGTTGTTGCCGGGGATGTGTCTGAGTAGATGCTTGTTTTTTGCTTCAGCAATGTTTTCTGATTTTGTTTACATACAATTTTAAAAATGAAAAAGAAACCAAAAATGTTTTCTTTCATGCCTCATAGGGGTAGGGACAACCAGGGATTTTTTTACCAAAAACCCCCACATCCCCAGACATTCAACCTTCACTCTTCTTCAGTGACTATGATTTAGAATACCCTCTAGGTGAGAACCCTGAAAATTTTGAGGAACCTATTGGGGAAGAAGAGGAACTTGCTTCACAATAGGAACCTGCTTCACCTATTCAAGATATGGTTGAGAATAGAACCCAAGGAGCCTTTCCCATCAGAGAGACTAGGATGAAAAACATTAGCCCTTCCACACTTTTATGGCTTAAATTTTGAGGACCGTGACACTTTCATGTTCGAGTTTGTTGTTGTTTGTAGGACTTATGAATGTTCTTTAGATGAAAAAAAGTTGAAATTGTTCCCCTCTGCCCTCAAGGATGCATCCTTGCACTGGTTCATGGGTTTACCTGGGGACAACATCACTACCTGGGCTCAAATGCAAGATTCCTTCAACAACAAGTACAAAGACTATTGTAGGTCCAAAGAAACCAAGGAAGAAATATTTAGGATGACCCTAGGGCCTGATGAATCTTTAGAAGACTACGAGGAAAGGTTTTAATTGAACTACAAGAGGGCCAACTACACCCTTGATCCAAGGTCACTCAAGTTACTTCTTCTCTGAGGGATCAAGGAGGAAGTGTTAGGAACCCTCAACATGCTATCTTGAGGGGATACATATTAGTTGGCCTATGGTGACATCGAGACTGTGTTTATAAACCATTCCAGGGCAGCCAAAAAAAAGGGTAGAAGTAATCAAGGCTTTTCTAGTACCTCTTCCTCCACCTTATCCATCAAAAGTGAGACAAGGAACATGTTAGATTATTTCAAGAGTGAAATGTTGCATACCTTTTCCTTGCAAATGGATAGCATGTAGATCAAAAGGAAAAAAGAGGAGGCAAAGATATCCCTAGCCATATTTTACCCTAGATGCACTAGAAGACACCCTAAGAATGAATGCCCAATGAATGTTATAGAAGTTTGCTCAGTCTGTGAATAAAACTAGGAAACAAACAAATTCCCTACCTCAAACAACGTAAACTTTGAAACGGGAACAAAAACGAGTATCCGTTTTTTTTTTTTGTAGCAAAAAATCGTCTGATTTTGAAAAGTGCCAACTCAGAATACTCTTAATTTTTTTAGCATGTTTTTGACACATTAAATTTTCTTATGTACCAAGTATAAACACTATTTTTATAACGTTACTGATTTTTATGTTGATTTTGAAAAGTGATGATGCGAGCATCATCTGCTTTTTTTAGAAGACTTATTTTTTAATTTAAATTTTCTAATGTATTAAATGCTAATAATTATTTTCTAAATTTAACAATTTTTGAAGTACTCGTCTTATTCCTCTTCACTTACATATTTTTTAAAGTGTTTTTTCAAGTTTTTTTTTTTCTTTTATTTCCTTTTCATTTTTTTTATAGTGAGATATTTGATTTTTTGCAATGCTAAAAAAACCAAAATTTTAAAGTTTTGATCTTCTATCTAATTATATATTATTAAATAATATTTCATTGCACATCAAATACTTGTCACTAAAAAAACAAGAATTTTTAATAATTTACATAAAAATACACATTTTGAATATAGATATAACCGAAAAAATACACATTTTGAGCCTTTTTGCTAAAAGTGACATGTCAAATAAAGGATTTTTATAGGAAAAAATTAATGAAAAAAAATATTAAAATTAGCAATTTTTATGAATTTTATGTCAAATATTAATAATAATAACATTTTTTTTTTTCCAAAAATTAAATGATTCACATAAAGAATAAAGTGAAAATCACATTATACAAATTTTAAATTTTTAATGTCTTTTTTCTTATCTTAAAAAAGGAAGTGAAAATCAAATAATTTTATTAAAAAAAAAGAATTTAAAACAAAATCATTAAAAATAAAAAATTAAAAAATTAAAAAACAAAATCATTTAAAAAAAAAAAAAATTGAAAAATTAAAAAAATTATAAAAATAAGAGTTGGGTTCCTGAGGGCGACTGTCGTGGGCCAGCAGAGCTGGCCAAGCTCCCCTGGCCCATGACAGCCACCTGGTGGAGCTGGCCCAAGGGGTGGTCATCGTGGGCCGGCGGAGCACGGAACTGGCCAAGCTCCGCCAGTCCACGACGACCACGCCTTAGGCAACCCAATGGGGCTGGCCAGAGCCGATTCTGAGAATCAGCTCTGGCCAAACATGTCGGGTGGAATCGGCTCTGGCTAACTCCGCCGGGTGGAATCAGCTCTGGCCAGCCCCGCTGGGTGGCTCGAGCGACGACTGCCGTGGGCCGACAGAGATAGCGAAGCTCTGCCAGCCCACGACAGCTGCCCCTCGGGCCACTCGGCCGAGCTGGCCGGACCTATTCTGAGAATAGGTTCCCACCAGCCCAGTTGAGTAGCCCGAGAAGCGGCCTCTACGGACCAACGACGCTGGCCAAACTCCACCGGCCCACGACGGTCACCCCTCGGGGCACCCAACGGAGCTGCGCTTATTCTGAGAATCGGCCCACGACCCATGAACGCTGCCCCTCCATCCACCCAGTGGGGTTGGGCCGATTCCCAACAGATTTTGAGAATCAGCTTTCAACCCCTCGGTCCCCTGGGCGAGCTCCCCATGAGGGCCACAAATTTTTATATTTTTTTATATATTTGTTGTTAATTTTTTGAAAATTTTAATTTGGTTTAGGTTTTTTTTAGTTATTTTAATTATGATTAATTTTTTAATTTGTTTTAGGTTTTTTTTTAGATATTTTAATTTTTTTAATTTTTTTTCAATGTTTTTTTATTTCAAATATATATATATATATATATTTTTATTCTTAGAATAGGCTCCGGCCAACCCCGCTGGGTGCTCCGAGGGGCGGTTGCCATGGGTCGACGGAGCTAGCCAAGCTCCAACGACCCACGGTGGCTGACCCTCGGGCCACCCAGCAGGGCTGAGAACCATTTCTCAGAATCGGCTAGCCCCCCAGTGGATTCTGAGAATCGGCTTTCAGCCCCTCGGGCCCTTTGGCGAGTTTAACCCGATTCCGAAAATCAGGTTGAGCCCACGTAAAGGCTTTAGGGCCACAATTTTTATTTTATTTTTTGATATATTTGTTATTATTTTTTTCTTAAATTCTAACGGCTAATTTCTCACTCTCTATAAAATCTTGGTCCAACACTCTTCTCATCTTATTCTTTAGCTTTCTACCCCTAAATATGGGACGTGAAGTGTTCACTCGAAAGGTCGTGCTCAATGAACAATATACATGGTTCTCCTTAGGCTCTCAACATTAAATTTTAATTTGCTTTTAGGTTTTTTTATTTTATTTTATTTTTCTTAATGTTTATTAAGGTTTTTTTTTTTTTTTTTTTTTTTTTTTTTTTTTTTATAAATTATATTTGTGTTCTTTTTTTTTAATGTTTTTTTTAGTTATTTTAATTGTGGTTATTTTTTAATTTGTCTGTTTGTTTGTTTTTTTTTTTCAAGTGTTCTTTTTTAGATATTTTAATTTTTTTAATGTTTTTTTCTCAATTTTTAGTTGTCTAATATATTTTAATTTTGAATTTTGAATTTTTGTACTATGTTTATTTTTGAAATTTTTAATTTGATTGATATTTTAAAATGTGTTTTTAAAATGAAATATTTATTTTGTTTTTTTGGTTTTTTTATGTACTTTTATATATTTGATTTCTTGTTGTCTTTTTTTTTTTTAAATTACGTCGGAGGTGTTTTTTTTATGAGATTGGGTGGGCAAATACTATTGACCCCTCCCACTCATAAAGCTTCTCTATCGCTCTTCTAGCCAATTATATGTTGACATGTGCAGACAAAATAATAAGTGAGTTTAAGTCATCCTGGACGTCTTTGATTTCTCCACCTTCCCGGCGATTCTTGTTTTTACTCTTAACTCCCCGTGTTTGCGTGCTTGAATGTTGTACCTATGGTTCGATGTATACAGTGACAAGTACTTATCAGTACTCCATTTATATAGTGCACAATTTGTCATGACAATTTTGAATTAGGCGAGGAGGCATCTCAACTCTAGTGCGACAACCTCTACCATAGAACTTGTGTTTTAAGATGGTTGAGGTTTTGCCATACTTGTCTAGTCTGCGGGCACCGAATTCGCATATGAATTTATTTCGAAGGATGGTTGGTTAGTTTGTTTTCTGAATCATCATTACATATGTGTAAATAAGTACATGTTAGAAAAACAGATTTGTTATGTGTGCCATCCGCATGGAGCAAATGCATGTTTCATGGTTGTTTTATCTGTTCAGGTCTTACGACATAAATGTGTGAAACCATATAGAAATAAAAATAAATCTATGGAACAGTTCCTTGAAATTCATATAATTTATGAGTACATTATTCCGTTCTGAATCTGTTTTTTTTTAATACGTTTGGAAGATGGAACAATGGATGGAAGGGAAAAATTATTTTGTTTCTGCTATATGAAGGTCTACATATATTCAGTCGAGGACTTTTCCTTTTGTTTTTGGTAGAAAATTTGTCAATGTAAAATCATTAATAAATGCATGATGATATACCATTATTATATGCTATACATTAGAAATAGTTTCGTTTCCTAATTTATTAAATTTGGAACCTTATGGGTCACATACTTAACCATATTTCAATGCCGATAAGGTCATTTCCAATATTTTTTTCTTATCATAAACATTCCTATCAGAATTTTGCTGCGCTACCCATCACAGATGGTGTCATAAGAATCGTATATTCCTTCATCTTTATCCTGGATAAAATAGATCTACCCGTAATTCCGAGGTAAGGATTTCTTGCAATACCTCTTACTCTACCAAAATTCAAAAATCAATTAATTGTTTAATATTTCACTATAGTGATTGCATGTTTCACCTGAAATCACTTTTACTGGCTTCCTCTAGTAACAAATCCACTGGTTAAATTTCTCTTAAATTAATTCTTTATTTATAGCTGGCATCGCTTCAGATTTTTGAGGAAATTATTACTTACTTCCTACTTTCCTCTGCCACAGGGATGGCGCCCCACTTAACAATTTACTAGAATTTGTACTTATTCCAGCTGTGAATTCAGACTTAACTCGACACTGAATGATTTTGAGGTTGGTTTCCTGCTTACGCTATAGTGAAGAATCATTTTAAAATTGAGTTCTTGTGGAATTCCACTAGAGTTAATACTCCTCCTAGGATTTAGGCTGTTGGCTTAATTTCCATAATGTTATCTTTTTTTTTTTTTCTCTTTAGTTTCATTGGGAAACTAGAGTGGTCGCAATTACTACTCGGATGGTAAGTTTCTACTTCTGAAAAATTATACGCAGTTGAGGGCAATACAGGATGTGGCGTTTCGATTAAGTTATCCGCCCGGGAAAGAATCCATTTATATTGGAATGGCGGACAGGGCTCCAATAATAAGGCCGAGTTAATGGCCCTTTGGGGAGGGCTATTTGTGGCGGCCAACATGGGTCTCACGGATCTTCACATTTACGGTGACTCTGCTTTGATTGTAGGCGTTATCATGGGCCATTCTCAGCTACATATACCGGTTTTACAAGGCTGGATCAGCAGGGTCCGGAGGATTTGGCAGAGATTGGGATCCCCTCCCATTGAGCACATATACAGGGACTTGAATTCACGAGCTGAAAGTCTGTCTAAAAGGGGATTAAACACAGTCTTTGGTGTTACTCAGGTGCTCCATTACAGGGATGGAGTACTACTTTTGGAATCCACTGTCCCTTTACCATAAAACTGTCTCTAAACAGATATTCCTTTCTTTCTTCTACATCCACGTTTTTGTATGCTAACCTTTGTTTCGGTTTTTATTAGCAACACCTCTTTTTATCTTCACGATCTACAGATTATAACGTTTATGATCTTCCTATCTGATCTATCTTCACTTCTCCTATCCTGCTCAACTACAAGAGGAACAACTTGTATTTCCCAGTACTACTTTCTCCTCGTCCTCATGAATTTTTGGCATACTTCATGAGTATATACTGTCAGTACTTTGGAAATCGGACCTATTACTTCCTCAAGCGAGCCAGATACACTTCGGGGAGAAGCCTGCCATTCTCTTTTTTCTCCTCTGTACCTTTCCTGCAGGAACAGACACATGGTTTTGTTTTATCACAGCTAACAAGTGAGCCTGTTTATGGAATTGCTTTTCACAGTTTCGATTTCCCAAGAATGGTCTCATGTTTCTATTTCACCTGCTGACAAGCGAGCCTGCTTAAGGAATCAACAAGCGAGCCTGCCATACTTTTTTGCTCTTTTCACATCACTCCTACAGGAACAGTCATTTGGATTTATTTCCTCAACAGTTAACTTACATGCCTGTTTTTTGGAATCCTATCAAGCGAGCCTGCCAACATATTATTCAACTTCTGATGTCATCTCTACCAGAAGCTATCTCTCGGCTTTTGTTTTCTACAACTTTTCTAACGTGACATCACAGAATCTTCTCAAGCGAGCCTGTTTCACACAAATCGCTGGTGTTCTCTTATTGCCACAGTTGTGTTCATGTCTCTCTGGACACATTGCCTTCTCAAGCTAGACTGTTTCATATTGCAAAGGTGTCCCTTGCTCCAGGTACCCTGGAGAGCTGGCATCTGTATAGTTTTTTCACATGATGTTTATCTGTATGGCTCATAATTTGGATTGGGTGGATTTATCCCCCAGAATGTTTATGATCCTATCTTGTCATCGGTTCGACTAACACATGAAGTCATAACCACTGGATGTTGGATCAGATTATCATCTCATCTGATATGATTGTAATGACTGTTATATGAACTGTTAATACAACAACGTTTTTTTCCTCTGAAAAAGAAGAAGAAGAAGTAATTGCATGTATGATATTTTGTCAATGAACGCTATAATAGTGTTATCTTAGACTGCGTGATTAGTGCCTACGTTCGATGTATACGCTGTGAAAGCACTCCACACCTTTGCAGTAAGTAGAATTGTGTTTGTTAGTATTTCAAAAAAAAATATTTACATTGGAGGCCTTTTATTTATGATATTGGGTGGGCAAACATTGTACACCCCACCCAATCATAAGGCTTCTTTATCACCCTTCTAACCAATTATATGTTGACATGTGCAAAAAAAATATTGGGTAAGTTTAAGTCGTCTTGGCTGTCCTCGATTTCTCCATCGTCTTGGCGATTCTTGCACTGGATGTTTGTCTTAGGTTGCTTGTTATTGCCCGAGCAACCATTGATGGCCTCTACCACTTCCTTCAAGTGCTTCTTCTTCATATTTCTATGGTTCATCTCCAAATAATGCTCACCCCAAGCATCAATCAAAGTCACGGTAGCAGTCTGGCTCCAGATATTGTCCCTCCCCCCACTTGCTGCCACACGATCTCCCCCCACGGGTTCTCCGACACGGTAGGCTTGAAAGAGGAGACTAGGTAGAGGCAACCACAAAGAAATACTCAGTCTATTTCATGCACCACAACTAGCACCAGTGTTGCCGCCAGTGATGACTTCAGGCGTGTATCCTCCGCTGTGGTGGTGGTGTCGACGAGCGTTATTACTCTCGTCCATTGCGGTTTTAATGTAGAAGGAAAAAAAATGGTGATCGGGAAGCCAAAGCTGATTGAAACCAAAACTCAAAAATCGGTAGGGCACGATGGAAATATGCAATGGTTCTCAAGCCGCAAAGCCGAGAGAAGAAGATATATACCCATGCATTTTATCTATTTTCTTCTACCTCGACGCTACATTATCATGCTTTTTTGGTTTTTCTCTATCCAATGATATACTTAGCAGGAAACCAAGTTAATGTATTGGTTGTCACACAATCATGGAACCAAATGTTGCATGTACTTTGAGAATCAAGTGAGGTTTGTGGGTGAATGTGAAGTGTCTTCTCCCATTGCACTAGTCTGCGTCTTAAAGAATTTGAATTTATTGATTCGTTATTTTCCTTTGGATTTCATTCTCGCCCTCGCTAACATTTATCTACCATGTCTACTCCTTATGGAACGACACGAGCACACTGATAGTGTTTAAATTCGAGAATTAACTTTTTATCTCAATAAGCGGATGTGCAACTTAGATGGATCATGTTGCTCCAACCGGCTGGGAGTTTCGATTGTTTTATAGATCCATTGATCAATATTTTAAATATAATCGTTGATGACGAACCTGGAAAATATGGCAATGAATGACCTTTCTTATACTAACGTATGACCAAAATACTCTTGAACAAAACACTTTTAACTCAATGATATATATACTGAGACAAAAATATAAATACCATATTAGGATGCAGAAGTGGATCATATGATGCATCTAGTTCATCTCTTTAATTAGGGTTTCAGTCTATATTCAGAAATCCTCTCTAGAGCTGTTAGAAAGAGGGTTTACAAATTAATAAACCAAAACTCGGGGTCCCTCTTGTCTATGTCCTGGGGCAGCCCACCTGAATGATTCATGCAACACTCAGGAGAGTCGCTACTCTTCCTCATCTCCTACCAAAGCCCTCTCTGCAGACAACCAGCTTGATGGAGAAATAAAGGTGTTAGCTAGCATAAACTTGCTTCATAAATAGAGGTGTGAACCATTGCTTGATAAATTGTCTTTACACAATGAAAAAATATACTTTAATTTCAATGGAATTTCACATAGAGTAGCCAAATTTGGCAAGAGATGCTTATGAGCCTAGTGTTATATTCAAATGAGCATCTCTTTCTCAAGTTTTTTTTTTCCAAATTTAATTTCTTTCTTATTATTGGGAAGGAGCTCCATGATTTTTTTATTTGATCCAATGTATGAGGGAGTTCATGAATCCATTTTGTATGCTTCTTGAGTGCAAAGGGTTTCCTTTCCTTCATTTTGTCTCTTCATATTTGTCATTTGTTGATTCTTATCCCACTTTCGTACTTTCTCCACTTCTCAAATGTCATATAGTAAAGCATATGATAAGAAGGGAGCACGAAGAGGAAGGATACCATCATTACTATGCCATTATTTTAGGACAATTATGTTAGTGTAACTTTATTTTTAAATTTAACCTCCTATTACATTCTTTAAAAGATATATAGAAACTAACATTTCCATATATTTCACCTAATTATTGTTTTCCACATTCCCCACTCCCCGAGGTTACTTTGCACCTCTAGATGCAAATGCTAGTTATATATATATATATATTTGTTCTAATATATATTTTTATTTACTTTCTTTTTTTTTAACTTTTGTTTTTTTTGTTTTTTTTTTTTAGCTCTTGTTTTTATTTGTAAATTTTTGTTTTCATTTTTCTTTTGAAATTTTTGTTGGGTGTGGAGCCTGATTATCTTGTTTATTTTGTATCACAGCGTTGGACCCCTGTACCTTAATGGGGCGACAACGCCACCCGTAATTAAACGTTGCTTGGGGGGTGCAGGGGGGGAGGGGGGGCGATTGCTAAAAACAGATGTAAAATTACCCTGTAAAAGTATAGTAATTTCTAGTCAATTTGGGCCGTTCATTAGGCAGATGATCTAACGATAGAATTTATGTTTAGTTTAGGGTTTTTTGCCCTAGAAGGCAACCCCTCGCTTTGCATGAGGGTATTGTATTGCAGTTGTGTATTGTATGTGTATTCTCAAAGCGAGAAACATATAGGGAGATTATGAGAGATAACAAAGGATATTACAGCGGGTCTGTTATAGGTTGTGTCTCTTCATTTTGCTGGATAATAGAAAGGAAGGACTAGCTGTTCGGGCTGGACGTAGCCCAAACTGGGTGAACCACGTATATCTGTGTCTCTCTGGTTTTATGTGTTTTGTGTGCTTGTGTTTTCCGCAAATTTTATGTGTTGCATTGCTCTGTAATATATAATTTTCTAACAATTTTAAGTTTTTTTGGAATGCTGATATTTTATCTTTTACATGGTATTTCAAAATGTTGAAAATTTATCCTTAAAAAATTAATGTTATTCCAACATCTTCACTTTTCGTTTTGAGGGTGTTTTTTGAACACAAAAATTGGTTTTCACTGCCATTTTTTTAAACATGTTGAAAATTTACCTCTAAAGAGAAAATGTTATTCCAACATCACCACTTTTCGTTTACAGGCTGTTTTTTCATGTTTTTTGGGGTTTTTTGGCTAGAATTTTCTTTTTGAGTTTATAGTTCACATTTGATAGTTTACGTTGTTCTTACCTAGCCTACAAGTTTTATACCATGGGGTGGAAGGTGGTCCAGAGAAACTTTGCTTTATAATTCAAATTAGGCCATACCAACAGGGCATGCAAGGTGCACCTTATTCTTAATACAATTCAAACCAAAACACACCCTTGCAGCCTTGATATTCTTCTACTCATCAATCATGGCACACATCTCCTTCTTTCCCTTATTCCCCTCCATATCATCCTTAACCTGTCAATCAACCATTTCAGCCATATGCTCCCCAACCTCTTAAGTGGAACAACCCATCACAAGGGTGGAGGCCTCAACTCAACCAACCTCCTGCTTTACTGCTTCCCCCCCAACCTCAACCTCCACTCACTCATCTTACTCCACCTAAGAAACCTCAGATACCTTGTCAACCTAATCCAAACCTGAATAACAAACATGCACAACAGGTTTACAATGGAGAGACATCTTACCCTGTCTATGTCGTGGACATCTATGAGATTAACCTTAGGTCTGGCAGAGTGCTCCTAGATAACCATCTACCATCTCCACCTGGAGAGATTTAAGAGGAAAAGTAAGAGAGTACCCCTCAATTAAATCCACCTCCTTTTCTTGAGAGATTGATCCATCCAAGCTAGCACACCCCAGAAGAGATTGAACTTCTAGGAGAATTGAAGAATATGTGTGTAAAGATTCCCCTTATCAAGGCTATTAAGGATGTTACCATTTATAATAAGCTTATAAAAGAAAAATGCTTCAAAAATATTGGGATAAAGAAGAGATACACCCCAACCCTTAATGTTGTAGGTCAATTATCTGATTTGATGTTGGGGAGAGTGATTTTCCCAAAGTACTTAGACCTTGGGAGTCTAGTAGTGGATGTACACATTGATGGTATCATTGTCCCTCATACATTGATTTATATTGGGGCTGCCATCACTATGATGGACAAAGAAACCACATTGAAGCTCAACCTCCAAGGAGCTTTGAGAAATACCACTATGGTTCTGTAACTTGTAGATAGATCCACAATAGCTCCTGAGGGAGTTGGTCAGGATGTTATGGTCTCCATTGACTCCTGGGAGTATCCCACCGACTTCCTGGTACTTCAAACCAAAACCAAGTTTAATGAATATCCTCTTATCTTAGGAAGACCTTGGCTGGCCATTGCTGGTGCTTATATCAGTTGTATTGTTGGAAACATGAAAATCAAGAATTTGCCCTTGTTAAAACAACTAGTATTATATATTCCTGCCCATCCTTCTATTGAACATGATATATATTTGTGGTTGGAGGTTGAAGAAGAAGATTAAGTGTACCATGCAACACCATAACATGTTTTTAACTTAGATGTTGTTATTAGAGGGGGAAAACCTGATGAAGATGACCTCATTGACCATATCATTCAAAACCACCCCCCCACTGCCATTCCACTTAATGAAATTTTGAAAGAATATGAAAGCAACCCCTAAACTGAGCAATGCTTAGTTGACTCGGTCCCTGAACTTTCCAAGATTGTAGAATTTGTCCCATATAGAACTTTAAATATCAATCCCTCTCTCTCGGCCAAAGAGGAAGAACAATTGTGCGAGTTGTTGAGAGAGAATTTAGATGCTTTAGATTGGGATTACAAAGAAATGAAAGGAGTGCATCCCTCAGTATACACACATCATATTTACATCAAAGAGGGATGAAAGCTTATGTGCCATCCCTAAAGGAGAATGAACCCAGTCTTGAAAGACATTTTAAAGGGTGAATTACAATTTCTTTTGGATGCAAGGTTCATATACCCCATCTCATATAGTGAATGGGTGTCTCCTCTAGTCTTAGTCCAAAATAAGAATGAGATTTGGAGGATATGTGTTGATTATAGAGAATTGAACAAAGCCAAAAACAAAGATCATTTCCCTTTGCCTTTAATTGACTAAGTCTTCGATGGTCTTGCAGGGAAGAAGTTATTCTCTTTCTTGGATGGATTCAATGGTTACAATCAGATATAGACCAGACGTGAAGACCAAGACAAGGCTACATTTACATGTCCTTGGGGCACCTTTGCTTATAAATTTCTTCCATTTTGCCTATGTGATGCCCCTACAACTTTTCAAAGAGAAGTCTTGAGAATTTTTGCTGAGCTTGTCCATGATTTTGTGGAAATATACATGGATGATTTCAGTCCCTATGGGTATGATTTCCAAGAGGCCCTCTCTAATCTGGGTAAAGTTCTAAGGAGATGCATTGAAATGCATCTATATTTAAGTCCTGAGAAGTGTTAATTATTGAGGAAGGCAAAGATTTTCCTTGCCCACTCTATATCTCAGGCAAAGATACAAGTAGACCCAAACAAAATATCCATCATAAAAAGGGTGCCTATTCCTCTGAAGCAAAGAGATGTTAGGAGTTTCTTGGGCCTGGCTGGTTACTATAGGAGATTCATCAAGGATTTTAGCAAGGTGGCATCACCATTGTTTGGATTGTTGGCCAAGGACTCTGAATTCTATTGGTCAAGTCTTTTTCAAGAAGCCTTTGAAATCATAAAGGAAAAGTTGACCACTGCCTCTATAATTTGAGGTCCCAACTGGGCTCTTCCCTTCCATATCCATACTGATGCATTAGATAAAGTTGCGGGGGAAGATTTGGGAAAAATGGATGACAAGTTACATTATTCCATTTATTTCATTAGCAATTGTCTAAGGATGAATTAAACTACGCTATCACTCAGAAAGAGCTTTTAGTTGTTGTCCATTCCTTGAATAAATTCAAACATTATATTATCAGGCACCAAAATTTTGTGCATACTGACCATGAAGAAATTAAATACTTGATGAACAAACCCAATTTGAATGTTAGAATTATTAGGTGATTATTATTGTTGCAGCAGTTTGACTTAACTATCATTGATACGCCTGGGAAAGAAATTTAGTTGCAATTTTTTTGTCTAGACTCACTTTTCGTGCAGATAATGAAGAGATGATTGATGACCAACTTCAAGATGAGCACTTATTTTTTATCTTAGTACTTTCTCCCTGGTTTAATAACATAGCCAAATACCTGGTTGCTGGGAGATTTCCTCCAAATATATCATCGAGGGAGAAGAGGAGAATTGTGAGAAAGAGTGCCCCTTTCACTTGGATTAGTGGAATTTTTTTCAAACTGGGACCATATCAAATTCTAAGGAGATGTGTCAGGAAGGAGGAATTATTTTACACCCTCTAAGCATGTCATGATGGGCCCTGTTGTAGCATAATTTGACTCAGCTAAAAGTCAAAAGAGGTTCTGAGAAATTCAAGGTTGTTGAGTAATAGTTGTTAAAATTTCGAGAAGACCTGTAACATGCTCAAAAGGATAACCACAAGCTCAATGAGGATTCATCATCACATGGGCATTGGAACCAAAATCAGGGAAGCAACAACATTGGAGGTGTAATCTAAGCCAGAGGAGCAGCAAAGAAGAAAGTGTGCATTAAGGGTCAAGTCAGGCTTATTCGCGTGCAGAGAAGTTCAGGAGTCAGGTCGATTGATACATTCAGAACATTGCACACAGATGAGGGTTGAGTCATGCAAATATACGTGCAGAACAATGTTCGGAGGCTTAATCGCAATCGCATGTGGAAGGCCTAATCACATATCGCAAATCACAATTGCAAAGCTCAGGAGGAATATAACAAGGTTAAAACTCAGTAGGAATAGAATGTGTTAAGAATGTCGATATGCGAAATGCGATACAAAAACCAGATGCGATATAGTTCGAAGCTCGAATCTAAAGTATTTAAAGTCTGGCCATGGGGCCCTCTCGCAAATCGCATGCCGCGCATCACAAGCTCAGGAGGAAAGGCTCTAAGGAACAAGGTTGAATCGCTGAAGTGCGATAATGAAGCAGACGCAATAGAAGTTATCGCTAAAGTCTAAAGGTTTTTAAGTCCGGGTACAGGGGTTTGGAAAAGTCGCATCGGAGGGAAAAAGCGGATTATAACGAAGAACGTTGGAATGATGATATGCGACAGAGAAGCGGGTGCAATACAATTTTCAAAGGTAATGGAATATATTTTAAAGTCCAATCTTGTGAAAGTTACAAGGGAAAGTCTGAACACAGGAAAGACTCGGGAAAGAAAACACCCGACCACATGAAAAACAATGTTGTATGTGTTGCGTCTCGTAAGAAACAAGAGCTTGAACACAATGGTGGTGGACTCGGGTAAGTGACCCGACACAAAGCAAAGGAGAAGAGAAGACGAAACTCTGCAGGCACGAGCGGAAGAGGCAGAGTCGGGTGGTAGGTGACATGGTGACAATGTTTGAAACATAAAAGCATGGGCAGAGTTGGGTGGAGATGCATTTATGTAGACTATTAGGATATCACAACCAAAGAAGAAGGAGACACATCAACAACAAATTAGATTCAACAAAAGGATTATATTTCAAGTTTTATTTTGTTTTCTTTCTTCAGATCGAAGCTATAATGATGTCTTCAATTGAAATGTAATAAGTAGTTTAATAGTATAGGCAGTTTAGGAGTTTCAAGAAGCTCAAGCAGTTACAAACTGCTTTTGTTTTTATTTAAGGGAGAGAGAAAGAGAAAGGAGAGGTTCCGAGTTCTGGACCTCTTGGAGACTACATTTTGTACTTATTTTTTCTGATGGGTGGATAAAAGAAGCAACAAGTTTCCTGCAGCTGTTGATGGTGATTCGTGTTTCTTGTGTCATTTTATGTTGTTTCCTCCTTGAATGAAGTGAAGTAAAGAAGCAGCTGGTCTCTAATTTAAATTTGTAAGTAAGAGTTAAATAGTCTTAATAAGTGCTCCTTCATTCCATCTCTTCCCCCTCCATAAATTCTCTCTGAAACTTAAAAGCAATAGATTTTGTGTTTACAACATATTATTTTGAGTTTCCTCTCTCTTCACAAACTCTCTCTGAAACTTTAAAGTAATAGATTCTATGTTTACAACATATTATTTTGAGTTTCATCTCTCTCCATGAATTTCCTCTGAAACTTAAAAGTAATAGATTATGTGTTTACAACATATTACTTTGATTTTCCCCTGCAGTTCTTCTTTTCCATTCAGACATCAACAATTAATGGCATTGTGAAATATTTTATTATTCCAGATCATTAAAGGTTTTAGAAAACTAGTTTCCAGTGGGATAGAACCGAGACCTCGTGATAAAATTATTTCTGTGACACACTTTTAAAATGTCTTAAGAACTGATCCCTTTCACAACCGAGGGATCGTCTCTTAAGATACAACATATTTTGGCGATGTTGCTGGGGACAAAGGAACAAAGTTATTTTTCCCTTGGTATTAAGATCTATTTCTTGATGGTGAACAAGATTTAGATATAAAATTTGGTTGTTTATTATTCACCTGGCGACTCCACTGATGAAGATTTCATTAGATAAGGAATTTTGCTGGCAAGAAAATGAGAAAACATCATGGAAAAAACAGGTATCAGAGTTTGAATCTATTAATGGAAGTTTTATTTTTCACTATCAGTTTTGTGGTCTATTTTCCCTTGCATATCAAGAAGATTGTTTCCTGCTTTACATTCTCAGAAGATTATGAGGCCCAAAAAGTACATTCTTTATTGGAAAAAGAAGATTTTTCTTCTGCAACTTGTATTATTGACACAACTTTATCTCCTAAATATGAGAGGAGAGATGACTGTTGCATTACAATTCCTGAAGATAATCTGGCACATTCTGGGCATAAAGGTGAGGATTCATCATATTTGGGTGATAATATTTTGTCTCACAAGCAATCGATTGCTTTTCAGCTCAAAAAAAAAGAAATCTTAAACCCCTAAAGCTGTCCACAATTCTCCATCAGTATCCTTCAAAAGGATTCAAATTTTTGCCAAGTTTCTTTGGAGAGGAGGAGGATATTTCAGCTGAACAACATATCTTGGAATTTGAGTAATTTCTGGACAAATTTCAAATTATTTATGAAGATGTGGCTTTAAGGATGTTTTATCATTCATTAAAGTAGGGTGCTCAACAATGGTTCAAGTGTTTGGAAGCAAGTTCATGGCAAGGTTTTCAAGATATATTTCTTAGATATTGGGGCAAGTGTAAGTCATATGAAAAACACCTTTTGGAATTATATTCTATCTAGAGGCAGAGAAATGAATCAATCCCTGAGTTTAACGGGAGGTTTCAAAAAAATTATTTTAGCATGTCAAAATAAATTCGACCTCCTGAAGTTGCAGCTATGGTTTACTATTTGAGGGTTCTTTCTATTGTCTTGGCTTTTTATTTCAAGGTGAGAAAGCCTTTCACTTTGGAGCTAATGTTTCTTTATGCACAGGAAATCGAAGATAATGTGTGGGCTTGTAGAAATTTTTCCTATCATGTTGAAAGAACAAGTTTTTTTGAAGACAAGAGGGCCTCTCAAGAAAACATTGGGATTAATTTACAAGAGAATGTAAATTTAGAGATGAACAAAGATTTTCAAAAGGCATCAAAGGATTCCTGTGTTGCTGAAACACAAGAATCTAAGAATTATGAAGATTCTGGTCAAAAATTCGTTGCAAGAACTGAACTACATGATGAAAGCCTGGAAGGTCATTACAATTTTCATAATTTTAAAGATTTTGTGACTAGAGGAGAAACTAGTGGAGCTTCTCAGTTATGTTTGCATGAGGAGGAAGATTTTGTCAAGAATTGGCATTATACGAAGAACATCGGCATCATGGGGAACAAACCTTGGATTTCTCTTTTCAGCCTAAATGCCCCCCTACAGAAAATGGAAATAAAGTTCCTCACACACAATTCCAAATTGAGGAGTCAACAAGTGAAATAGGCTACCCTATTCAAAGGAATATACATCAAAATTATGAGGAACAAACCCTGGATTTCTCTTTTCGGTCGGAATGGTTGTCAGTAGAAAACAACAATCAATCTTCTCACATACAACCTCAAATTGAGGAGTCGAACCGTGAAGGAAGTTTCCCTGTTCAAATAAGCCTACATCAGCAAGATGTTCAAGAAAATGAGGTAGCCGAAAATTTGTCTCATCAGTTCTATGATCCAGTGGCTGACTATATGACAATTTTCTTTTGTCAGCAACAAGCATCTATGCGAGGGTATGTGTAAAGCTCTGTATCTGGAAAATTTTCATTGTACATCCCTGTTTTGATTTTCAAATTTTTACAGTATGGAGTCATTAAGTATAACGCACATTGGAAGGCTAATTTCACCTGATTAAGTTCAGCCATGTATATATATAGGGGTTGTGCATAAATAAGCTCAGAGGTTGAGCATTTTTTGTTGTAGTATTTCTAGTTCGGTATTTTCAGTTTAAGAATAAAGGTATAAGTCCAAAGTGTAGCAGGTTTCAGGAGGATTTCATACTAGATCAACTCCCATTTGGGATTGACTCCATGCCTAATAACGACTACTGATCTACAAGTGCTCTTTGACTCCATGTCCAATAAAGGCTACTAATCTACAAGTGCTCTTTGACTCCATGCCTAATAACAGCTATTGATCTACAAGTGCTCTTTGACTCCATGCCCAATAAAGGCTACTGATCTACAAGTTCTCAACACTTTTCTACCAAAGTGTTGTCCCCAATTGGAGCCAGATGTTGTAGCATAATTTGACCCAACTAAAAGTCAAGAGAGGTTCTGAGAAATTCAAGGTTGTTGAGGAACAATTGTTAAAATTTTGAGAAGACCTACAACATGCCCAAAAGGATAACCACAAGCTCAACAAGGATTCATCATCACATGGGCACTGGAACCAAAATCAGGGAAGCAACAACATTGGAGGTGTAATCTAGGCCAAAGGAGTAGCAAAGAAGAAAGCGTGCACCAAGGGTCAAGTCGGGCTTATTCGCGTGTAGAGCAGTTCAGGAGTTGAGTTGATTGGTATGTTCGAAACATTGCACATAGGTCAAGGTTGATTTGTGCAAATATACATGCAGAACAATGTTCGGAGGCTTAATCACAATCGCATGTGGAAGGCCTAATCGCATATCGCAAATCGCAGTTGCAAAGCTCAAGAGGAATAGAACAAGGCTAAAACTGTTGAAATGCGAAATGCAATATGACGATCAGATGCAATATAGTTCGAAGCTTGAGTCTAAAGTATTTAAAGTCCAGCCGTGGGACCCTCGCACTCATCGCATATCGCAAGCTCAAGAGGAATGACACTAAGGAACATGTTCTAAAGGCCGAAATGCGAAGTGCGGTAAAGTTTCATATCGCTGATTGCGATTTGCGATCGACCCCACCTCCACTTGTCACGTCATCCCTACCGTTATCGCACATCGCATGTCGCAAGTTCAGGAGGAAGGACGCTAAGGAACGTGTTAATAATGTCGATATGCGAAATGCGATATGAAGACTGGATGCGATATAGTTCGAAGCTCGAATCTGGAGTATTTAGAGTCCGACCGTGGGACCCTCTCACACATCGGACGTCGTGCATCGCAAGCTCAGGAGGAAAGGTGCTAAGGAACAAGGTTGAATAGCCGAAGTGTGAAGTACGATAATGAAGCAGACGCGATGAAAGTTATCGCTAAAGTCTAAAGGTTTTTAAGTCCAGGTACAAGGGTTTTTCCTTTGTAAAAGTTGCATCAGAGGGAAAAACCAGATTATAACGTAGAAGGTTGGAATAATGAGATGTGACAGAGAAGCAGATGCGATACAATTTTCAAAGGTAATGGAATATCTTTTAAAGTCTAGCTTTAGGCAGTTACAAGGGAAAGTCTTAACGCATGACAGACTCGGGCAAGAAAACACCCAGCTACGTGCAAAATAGTGTCGTATGCATTGCGCCTTGTAATAAATGGGAGCTTGAACACAACGGTGGTGGACTCAGGTAAGTGACCCGACACAGAGAAAAGGAGAAGAGAAGACGGAACGTCGCGGGCACGAGCGAAAGAGGCAGAGTAGGGTGGTAGGTGACATGGTGATAATGTTCAAAACACAAAAGCATGGGTAGAGTTGGGTGGAGATGCGTTTATGAAGACTGTTAGGATATCACCGCCGAAGCAGAAGGAGACACATCAGAAATAAATTTGATTCAACAAAAGGATTATATTTCAAGTTTTATTTTGTTTTCTTTATTAAGATCGAAGCTACAATGATGTCCTCGATTGCAATGTAATAAGTATTTTAACAGTTTAGGCAGTCTAGGAGTTTCAAGAATCTCAAGCAGTTACAAACTGCTTTTGTTTTTATTTAAGGAAGAGAGAAAGAGAAAGGAGAGGTTCCGAGTTCTGGACCTCTTGGAGACTAGATTTTGTACTTCTTTTTCTGATGGGTGGATGAAACAAGCAACAAGTTTCCTGCAGCTGTTGATGGTGATTCGTGTTTCTTGTGTCATTTTATGTTGTTTCCTCCTTGAATGAAGTGAAGTAAAGAATCAGTTGGTCTCTGATTTACGTTTGTAAGTAAGAGTTAAATAGCCTTCACAAGCGCTCCTTCATTCCATCTCTTCTCCCTCCATAAATTCTCTCTGAAACTTAAAAGTAATAGATTCCGTGTTTACAACATATTGTTTTGAGTTTCCTCTCTCTTCACAAACTCTTTCTGAAACTTTAAAGTAATAGATCCTGTGTTTACAACATATTATTTTGAGTTTCCTCTCTCTCCATGAATTTCCTCTAAAACTTAAAAGTAATAGATTATGTGTTTACATCATATTTCTTTGAGTTCCCCCTACAGTTCTTATTTTCCATTCAGATATCAACAGTCAATGGCATTGTGAAATCTTTTATTATTCCAAATCATTAAGGGTTTTAGAAAACTAGTTTCGAGTGGGATAGAACCAAGACCTCGTGATAAAATTATTTATGTGACACACTTTTAAAATGTCTTAAGCACGGATCCCTTTTCACAGCCGAGGGATTGTATCTTAAGATACAACAAGCTCGGTGGGGGTTATTTTGTAGCTAATAAGACAACTTTCAAGGCCTTGCAAGCTAGCTACTATTGGCCTACTCTCCATCAAGATGCTAGAAGGTATACCAGCAGATGTGACTAGTGTCAGAGGATGAGAAAACCTACACCCAAGGATGAAATGCCTCTACAACCTTAGGTGTCCTTGGAACCATTTGAGAAGTGGGGCATGGACTTCATTGGGCCAATCGACCCTCCATCAAGGTAAAATAAATACATCATGGTATGCACTAGTTATTTGACAAAGTGGGCTGATACAAAGATTTTCAAGGCAACATCAAAAGAAAAGGTGGCTAAATTATTAAGAGAAAATGTGTTTCCCTTATGCCATGCAATATCACCCATTGAGTCGACCCAAAATATATATGATGAATTAATGTCATGCAACCCACATCTTATGCCCAACAAACACGTAATGGCGTGTTGCGGTTGTCATATGTGTGCATCCCAAAAATCTACTTGTCTCGTCTATAAACCATGCGGTTGTTTGAACACTGATGCACTCAACTGAACTTCTTGTTCGACCATTGAAGTGTGCTCGGCCATCCTTATGCCTCGGGATGGAAGAACGATATGCCAACTAGTGAGATGCTATCACCAAGATCGTGTGAAGCTATTTAGAGCTTAGATGACCCTTGGGATAGTTTAATTCCCTTGAAGGTGGGTCCCATCCTCAAGCCTTTCCCGTGAGATCTGAACTAGTGACCTAGTGGGCATTAAACCCTCCACAAACCAATTAATCTACACCTCATAAATACATTAACAAAAGTTATATGTTATAATTTTGATAAGAGACATTTTCAAGTGAAGTGATCGAAATTTAATAAAGATCACTCAAATTTGTTATCAATAAATTTATATTTCTAATTTATTTAAAGTGGTCCCATGACATTTTTGAAATTTTAGATCCATCACCAAAAAAACATAAAGAAATGAAAAATCATTTTATCACATTTTTAAAGTGATAAGATTACACTTAAATCAGATTATAAAATTCAACGCCGGAGAGGATCGTTCGTAAGTACCCTTTATCCCATACGAGTGTGTGATTGAGGAATTTCAGTGTATTAAACACATTGTTCAACAATATTTTCCTTTTGCCACGATGCACAATATCCCATACGAGTGTGTGATTGAGGAATTTCAGTGTATTAAACACATTGTTCAACAATATTTCCCTTTTGCCACGATGCACAATCTCCGCCACCAATTGGTAAATAACCTCCGACTCTCACCAACATTCGTCGGCTATTAGCAATTTTCATCTTCAGCCATGTCGGTCACAAATTTTTACTTCCCTTCACTCACCAATGGACATCAAACTGCTCATACTACACTGGTATGGAAACCCTCTAATTTCATTAAAATAACTCAAACAGCCTCAGCAACGCCCATTTCAAGGACCCAGTTAGGGAAACGACATGGGGTTCTTGTTGCAAGGTGTTGTTCCACTGCGCCTCCTAAGCTGAAGGACCAATTGTTCTCTACAATTGCAGCCTCTAATGGCGCCATAAGCGAGGACTCCATGGCTCTCATATCGTCTCTAGAGAAGCTCAACCCCAACCCAGATCTCAGACTCGTTTCGCATCTCTACAATGGCTGCTTTGAATCTATCAGTGGGTCCTTCAAAGGCACTGGCAAACGTGGAGAAGCTCAGAAAATAATTGAGAAAACAGTTACCCTGGGAAGGGCTTCTTTCAACGCCTTCAAGCCAACTGACATTGAGATTCAGCTGAAACAAACTTATAATCATGTGGGTATTGAGGCCGAAGATGCTTACAATCTGCTAATCCAATTCTCAGTTAGTTCAGATGGTATCGCCCCCATGGAAGGCATGTTCATAAACAGAGCTGTGTTTAGCGTCTCTGGTTCAGCCAAGATGGATGTCAAATTTGAGTCTTCTGCTATGGTTCCTCTTAATCCTCAGAGGGATTTGGAATCATGGCTTAAGCTCTTCAAGGATGCCAATCCCACTATGGATGAGGAAGGATCTGCAATGGTGACTCTGCCCCCTGCCAAAGGCTCTCTTGATTATATTTATCTTGATGATGATCTGAGAATTACGAGGGGAAATAGAGGAGCAATTGCTATTGTTAAGAGGCTACAGAGCAAAGTCATCCATCTTTGAGACGTGATTCTAATTCTGTAAGTAATGATGGGCTCAGAAGTGCTTATGTAATAAGTTATTTTTTGGCAAGTAATCACTAGATATAGTTGTTCACTATTAACATAATTTATTCCAAGGTTGTCAGTGAAGATAAGTCTGTTGAACATCGGTCTTCTTGTTAAGAAGCCCACATCAATCTTGTTTTAATTTGAGTCTGTGTAATCAACTAAATATTGCCATCTCTGCCACGTGGATAAGAGGTTCATCCCTCCCCAATGCTAAGGTATGCTTCTACTTGGGGATGGACATAAGTATTGAGAATCCAAGATAAAGTCATGGTAAGCTGACTTGTTTATCATTACAATAGGTGTTAAAGTGGGAGTGCAGTCAGTGGAAGTGCAGTGATTTATGTGGCTAAGGCATATATTGAGATTTGAACCTTGTTCTAGATCGATATGATTGGTTACTAACCATCTATTTTATTTTTTCAATTGTTTGAGAACATTAAACTATGAAACTAAAATTTCTGTCCTCGCTCTCCGTTGGATAGGCGGTGAAGGATTCTCTACCTGTCTTTGTTCAATTGTTTGAGAACATGCAACTATGAAACCAAAAGTTCTGCTCTCACTCTAGAATGGCAGAGAAGGATTCTCTACCTGTCTTTGTTCAACTGTTTGAGAACATGAAACTATAAAAGAAAAAATTATGCCCTCGCTCTCCCTTGGATAGAAGGGCAGAGAAGGATCCTTTACCTGGAAGGGTGTTTTTTATTTATTTGGGACCTCACTATCATTAGCCATACCAAATTTGTTTCATTCATGTGTAGTCTGAAGACTTCACATTAACAATTTATAATCTAGTTTTTTTTAAGTTTCAATATATCACCAGGTACATAAATTTTAGAGAATGATATGAAGGTTTATATTATGATATTTATGCTAATGAATGTACACAGAGATAACGTTCCTTACTATGTTGATCACTTGCGCCTACCTTCCTTTGTATAGTTGATTGTTCCTGATATACTTCAAGATGTTGTAGGGAATACATTGCTGACTTTGTGTATTGTTGGGAAGTGATATAATTCAAGATGCTTGGTCAGAGGCAGAGATTGTCTCTGTATCCTGAGTTGTGAAAGATAGATTTCAAGTCCCAGCTGATAATTTTGACATTGCCGATTGTGAAGCCAACAAACCTTGTGTGTATCTAAGTTCTTTTGGGACACTAATTGGCCATGATTTTGGTTGCTTCCATTTGTGGAAATTTTTTCCCTTGATAGATTGTTAATATTGGTTGCATTCTACCCATAAAACCATGTAGTTTAATCTGCCCCACTGTCTAAGCGTGTCTCTCCTCCCCTCGGGGATCAATATAAGGATGCAACAAGGCCATTTGGTACCAAAATCAGCCTTTCACCTTACTGTGTGACAAACTTGAAATGGATTATCATTAATTTAAGTGCAAAGATTGGTGCCCTGTTTGGATCTAAGTTCTTTTGGGATCTACCTTTGGTAAGTGATCCAAAGTTCTGTTTGGATCTAACCTTTTCAACAAGGTGGTACACCACCATTTGCACTTAAATTAAAGATAATCCATTTCAAGTAATAGTTGTCACAAATTAGTAAGCTGAAAGGCTGATTTTGATACCAAATGGCCTTGTTCCCCGAGGGGAGTATAGACACGCATAGACAGTGGAGAAGATTAAATTACATAGTTTATGGGTAGAATGCAACCAATATCAATAACCTGTGAAGGGCACAATTTTCCACAAATGGAAGCAACCAAAATCATGGCCAATTAGTGTTCCAAACGAACTTAGATCCAAACTTTAGCTATCGCTATAACAATGGAAAATTTATCATAGCTCTAATAAGGATAGACTTCAATGGGAAAAGAAAAGCTTGAGACATTTCATTGGAAATGTTTCATTTGTACTTTTTAGATCATACTTGGACCAAGGTTAGGGGTGTAAAGTATTGATTAAAAATCTCCGCATATCTCTAGCAATTAGCATGAAATTGTAATATCATTTAGGACAACATTTGGAAATGAGCATTCTTTGATCTAACACAATGCTTTATGTGTTTTAATCAATGTGGCACGACTTGTACTTTTATAAGGCTTGTCTAGCTATTGACTCAGCAATCCATATAAGACTTAGGAACGACCCGTATAAGAGTCATACAAGACTCAACAAAATACAAAAATAACTTAAAAAAAAAATACGAACTCCAAATAAAGAAAGAAAAAAAATACAAATTTTGGGTGGGTCCACGGGTCTTATGCCCCTATATTGGTCACATGCGGTTCTTCAAAGGTTCAATACAAGTAGACGAGTTCTATGCAGTTTTGGACGAGTACAGGTAGAGACCGTGGGTCGTATGTGAGTGACCCGTCTCGCTATAGAACCTGTCAAGACTTGTGGGTGCTCGCGGGTCTTATAAGGGTCGTGCAACAAGGGTTTTGATGAGTTGAAGATTATTAACCATCTTTTTCTTGAATGCAAGTTCATGCAACTTATGTCAGATTGGATTTGAGAGGGCACAAGAATGGTAATCCCACCTCAATAGAGAGTCCCATACTTCGTTAGTCTGTGGACACAAATTTTATCTCATGGTTTCATGAAATAATATAGCCTCTTGTACCTAGGTTTGTCACTTTGTCAATTTGGATGGAAATAAATCAAAATATCTTCATGAGAAAGGATGAACCAACTGATCTTCATCCAAGAGAAAATCATCACAATCTAAAGGTAACCATTTAATCTCATGGTTACCTTAATTTCATGGTTTCATGAAATAATATAGGCTCTTGTACCTAGGTTTGCCACTTTGTCAATTAGGATGGAAATAAATCAAAATATCTTCATGAGAAAGGATGAACTGACTGATCTTCATCCAAGAGAAAATCATCACAATCTAAAGGTAACCATTTAATCCAAACATTGGAAACCAAAATATTTTTAGGGTTTGCAAGATAATCAATCAAGGCTAGTTCTAGGGTTAAGTATCAAATCCATTCCTCAAACATTGGGCAAGTATTTGACAACACCTTAAAGGGGAATCTAGCTTGCGTAGGGATAGGAAGTATATTAAGATATGACATGGATCACCCAATAGCTTAGTATGCACAAAATACCAACATTCCCACCATTAACGAGGCCAATATACTAGCCCCTCACTAGGTTTAGAAATCACCCTATATAAGGTTATCTAAACTCTAATTATTGAAGGGGATTTGATCTCATGATTGGGAAAATATGAAAGGCCAATTTAATCATAGGAATAATATATCTAGATACACAATGGAAATTATTCCACCCTCTTCCAGAAATCATCAGAAATTATTCTGTCTTGTAACCAAAGAAAGGCGAATGTGGTGGAAAACATCCTTGCTAATATGGAAACCACTCTTTGTAGAGTGTCTCAGATAACTTGATTCTAAGACATGCATTTTGGTTCAAAACACTACCCTCCCACCTCATTCACCTCATTCAACATGAGAAAATTGATGCAGGGAACAAAATAACGGTATCCCCATTCCACATCCTATTTAAAAGAGCTAAATGGGAACATAACTACCAATCATAGTTATAATATGATTGTCACCCTCAAGGGTCAAATCTCTACCATGAAGCTCATTCATTGTAGGTCAAAAGAAAATGTATTAGTGGGATTTGAAAACCAATGGAAACTAACTACTATGAGGCAACTCATGGTTAATATGCTACACTGACTTAGATCTCAATTGCCTCAAGTTGCACTTTAGGTTTTCTCTCCACAACTTATGTAATGGTATATTTAGATAACTTTAAAGGTTTATATCCATAATCAATATCATGTGATGGACAAAGTTAATGAAGTTAGCACAATAGTGATATAATTGAGATTAAAAAATTACAGAATTGTTAGGTGAGATATGAATGCAATTTGGCACTGCTTTCATATTTAATATGATAGGTGGTGTCCCATGTGTAGAAAATCCACGTAGATTCAAATTGATAATTGTAATATGCTAAAACAATATACTTGGATAATTGTAATATGCTAAAACAATATACTTGAATCTACTCTACCAATTGCGGAAACCAAATATGATTTCAAAGTCAAAAAACATGAAAAAGAAAGAATTTCAATCACACATTACACAAAGATTTCCTGGGGAAAGCCTCAACTAAAAACCTTGTTATCTGTATATTGCATAAGTCAGAAAATATGAGAATATTACAATGCTTTTCTCCAACCAGAGAACTCTTTACAATATCTCTATCTATCTCACTACTTCCTAGACAAGCCTTGGCCTATACTTAACCAATTTTCTGCTCTCCATGATCCCTATTTCCTTGTGTTTTTTCCATGGGTAATTAGCCCCTATTAATTAGGGAAATTCCCAATATGAATTGCGCAATACATATAGGGCCTTCCTCTGACTGCATGCACCACCTCTACAATTTGAATGATTATACAACTGATAGTACACTGCCCTTGAATTCCAATCTCAACTGGGTCTTTCTTAGAACTGACATGCATGAGTTATATGAGTGAATCATTAGTTATCTGATTGATCACTAGATATGGTTCAAGTCCAAGTTCATTCTTTGACCTCTCACTAGTTCCTCCATCAGTTAGAACTAGTTAAACTATTTTAACTTGGATAAACTAAGTTAATTAATTACAACTCGAAATAAACTCAACTAGGGCTCCTATTTTGTAAGAGACACTCTACATGACTCAATTTAGACCCTCAACTTGAATTAACTGAACCAACTAAGTCAAACTAACTTAGTTAACTCGTACAAGTTGTCTTGTGATGTGGAATTACAATTTTATTCTAATTTAATTCAAGGGAAAATTAAATTAGAATCTTTCTTGGTACCATTTTCAACACTCACTCTCAGCAAGAAAGGGATTATCTTATACCCTGTTCCTTCCTCTATGGAACTCAAACTTGCCTCTTGATAGTGTCTTCGTCAAGATGTTTGCATCATGTTCCTCTATAGGAATGTACTCTAGCATCATGATCTGCCTCTGCACACAATCTCTGAGATGGTGGTACCAGATGTCGATATGCTTGGACCTATCATGAAAAATTGGATTAACCGAGAGTTTGATGCAACTCTAGTTGTCACAGTAAATCACTGTAGGATCCATCTGTTGACCAAACAACCCAATGAGGATATTCCTCATCCAGGTAGATTCACAAGTTGTTTGACTAGCAGCCATGTACTCTGCTTCTGCTGAATAGAGTGCAACCAATCTTTGCTTCCTGATGTACCAGGAAATTATTGCTGACCCAATACTGAAGATTATGCCTGATGTGCTCTTCATGTCGGATGGAATCCCTGCCAAATATGCATCTGTGAAACCTTGCAACCTCACTCCCTTTGTTCGTATGTACCAAAGACAAAACTGAGTGGTGCCTCTGAGGTATCTCAACACATGTTTGGCTACCTTCCAATAGAGTTTGGTTGGCTTAACCATTGCTTGACTAAGTTGGTTAACAACATAAGATATGTATGGTTGTGTGTTCACCAAGTACATAAGTGAACCCATAATTTCCCTGTAAACGGTAGCTTCTACCACTTCACCTGAAGTATCATCTTCCTTCCTCCAATTCCCTGCTAGAGAAGTCTTCATGGGTTTGCTACTACTCCATGTGAAACTTCTTCAATATCTCATTGATATACTTGCCCTAAGAGACAAACAGTTCCCCATCTCTTTGCCAAATTTCCAAACCAAGGAAATAATGCAAGATTCCATGTCTTTCATCTCAAATTATATTTCCAAATCTTCTTTGCCAAAATTTATTAGCTTCTCATCACCTGTTAGAATAAAAACATCGATATATAATATTATAATCAATAATTGACCTTCAACCATAATATGGTAAAGGTTTGCATATGCTTCACTTTTGGTGAAGCCCAACCCGGTGAAATTTTTATTCGATCCTGGTGTACCAAGCATGGGGTGCTTGTTTCATTCCATACAATTCTCGCTTGAGTTTGCACACATGTGACTCTCTGTCGAAGGTCTCAAATCCTTCTCGTTGCTCTATGTACACCTCTTCCTCAATCACTCCGTTGAGGAAATATTTCTTTAGGAATATTATTACAAGTTCATTGAGGGAGGGAGACTGATCCCTGAAAAATTCACAATCCTCCTCCTATATGAGTTGGAGATAGGAAGAGGGTGCACCCATAGATGGATGCATATCGCCAAGTCAAATAATGTTAGAGATGTGGGGTTTATGGAAGAAAGGCTCATTGAAATGGGGAAAGAGTTGGCTAATGTAAGGCTTCAAGAATCTGTGGTGAAAGAGCAATTGCAAGTAGTGCAAACAGAGAACATGAAGTTGCAGAGGTAGCTACAGGAAAAACACATCCCAATTTCCACTATGGCCAGCCTTTGAATGGAGGCCATGCAATAAGGACAACCTTCAAAGTCCTATATAGTTTATCTCAGGGAGCAATGGTTACAATTCCAAATCAAGACCTTAGCTCAACATGGCTCCCTACCCTTTTTGAACTATAAATAATACATTGAATTCTGTAAACAGTCTAGTGTAAGAGAGAGGGCTAGAATGGTTGAATTCTATATGCATAAACTCATATTAACTAACATGAACAATTGGGACCCTAATTCCAGGTTCGGTGATATGCAATTAATGGCCTTAGCATCTTGGCTAACACATGAAGAAGAAAGAGAAACAGAGGTTAAGAGAGTAATGGCAAGAGAGGAGAGAGAACCTCTACAAATCAGAGCATAACTAATGAGCCCAAGGGGGATCATTTCCAACCATCAATTGATCTCAAATGATGTTCTACTAGAACCTAAATACATTGAAACACAAGGTTAGTCAATTTCACACTTTGATGATACATCCAGGTTTCTAGGAGAAGAAAGTTTGCAGGGATGCCTTACCACTTAACCTGCAATAAAGGGAATACACTCTCCTGAGAGAATGAAGAATGCATTGGAGAAGTCACCCTTATATAAAATAGTTATGCAAAGAATGAGAATCCAATGAATAGGATTGAAGCTTAGCCCACCTTTACTGTTGGGGACGCATGAAGGGAGAGATCAGACAAAGGAACAAAAGGAGTGGGTTGAGGAAGAAAATAATGTTGGATTCCTCCCACAAGAAGGCACTACCTTTGAGCTACCTGGGGATGTCAGGGAGGCTATCAGGGCTTTGAAAGAGATGAGAAAGGAGAACTAAGTTGCTCATAGTATGAGAAACCATTTTAGTAGGGGGGTGATGATGAGGCTCATCAATAGGTACATTTTAAGGGGTAGCAATGTTTATTGTACAAAAAATCCCTTTTGTGGACATAAGCGATCTCTCTAGTCCTAAAGGAAGGATATAGCAACAAACCAGACAAATATGTGTAAACTTTCCTGGCTTATATGAAAAAGTACAAAGTAAGATAGATGGCCTACCTCACTCGGATGCTAATGCTCATTGGTGTCATTGCAAATGAATACCTGTAAGGAATATCAAATAGAGATGACAAAATCATACATAGCATAACTCATTCTAATATAAACTATCTGATAGTTTAAAGAGTATCACACTAAATGAGTAATGATTTACACATTTATGGGAAGAAAACACATGTTGTATTATTAATAGAAAGTAATGGAAACATACAACCACTTAAGCTCTAATGTTGGAAGCCTCCTTTGGATGAGTTTCCAAGTCCTAGCCAAGACCTTCAAGCACTCCTTTATCCTTCACAAAATGGCAACTTTTAGGCACAACTAAGCAAAAGGATGGAAACCAACATTGATCAACCATTTGAGGAAAGTAGGGAATTCATTTATAGGGAAGGAGAGGGATTTAGGGATCCACAAAAGGGGGAAGAGGGTCCACATCTTCATCGAAGATCCCTAATAGTAGGATCAAAGGCTTGAAATGAAATATCTGAACCCAATCCTTATTCACCTATAACCAAGTCTTCGTTCTCAAGGCTTCTCCTCCATTTTTGGAGAAATTGCCTGAAGAGGAGCAGCGCTCTTTTTCACTTAAATTCCACATTGGCAGCGCTAGACACATATAATGGTAAAGGTGACAAGCGTGAGGCATAAGTCATGAGGACCGCGTTGGGCCTGCAAATAGGGTTTTTGGAAAGCCTTTTTAGAAATTATTTAAGGCATTTCTTCTTTTATTCTTCAAGGAGGCTTTGATCATGTTTTCATGGTGAACACCTTAACATATTTTGTCACTTTGTGACATTTGGGGCAAAGCTCGACAACTTGGGGCATGAGACAGGGAGTGTGACAAAATATTGCATAACAGATGCCCCTAAAGCATGAAGGCAGAATGGGAAGTGATGGTTGAAACGATTTACAAGTCAAGGCAAGGACATAGGAAACCACCGTAGGGAGACCTACAAATCAAACATAGTACAATAAATATGACATCTATGATGTAAGTATTCCCGATAATACATCTTTGAATAGGCATATAACAATAAATGAATCCACGACATGGACATGGCCATCCGACTGAAAAGGATCATGAATACATGATTCCACAGCATGGGTGTTGTTATCACCCTGTAATTTTGAAGGCTGAGGACAGAACCACGGAGGGAAACATCAAACCACCTTGGAATTCAGGACCTATCCTTCCTAGATTTAGAGAGGGCTCTCTCTGTTAGATATAGCTTTGTTTATTTTAGGCTAGCTATTAGTGCATAGGGGTTTTTTTGAAGATTTGGTTGAGGCAACAGAAGGGGGCCATTGGCCTATGGAGTCAAACAAGTGTAAACAGATTCAAATGGATGAAAAACTGAGGTCAGGTGCAACCAGGAAAGCTAGCCATGTCAATGGATCTTAACAGCTTCTGAAATGGAAAAGAGGAGGAAATCAAGGTTCAACGGGAACGCAGAGCAGAATGTCTCTGAGTTCTACATTCTGGTCTCAGAGAAAAACATAATGTATTGTTTCAAGACTGAGCAGGGTACCCCATGGTAAATCCTACACAAATTTTTCTATCAGCAATAGAGAAAGAACAACAATATGTGAAACCAGGAGAATAAAAAATTACATGGGAAAACATTTCACCATAGCTCATAACACAAGAATCTAGAAAACAACATCATCTTTCATTCATTCAATAGAGAGTGCTTACAACCAGCTGAGTCTGTTACAATGGTTTTTCCCTTCCGGGCCTCCTTTCATACTGCTAATGCATGCAGTATTTATACAAAACTTAAGTCGGTTAATCTGTTTACTGCAGTGAGTACATTCAAACAGAAAATGGACAAGTGGAAACATGTAGGCAGTGATAAGACAAGCTCGGCCTCCAATAGTGGCTTTAGCAGTTCGTTTATTAATTGTGCAATGATCAGGATCTGGCTGGTGTGATGCCGAAGAGGTGAGGAAGGCTCTGACACCTTGGCTCTTCATCTTCAGAAAATCATTGTGGAATTATTAAATTTATGAGGTGTTTGTGTTTTCTTGGATCGTTGGTCGTGTTATTGCCTCTTCGTTTTATGCTTTTATATCACAAATGCCTTTTTTTCCCAACTTGAACCCACTGGCACGTTCTTTTTGAATGAGTCTTCAATCCTGGTGCATCCATCCGACTAGAAAGGATCATGTGTACAATCATGAATAACTCCACACAACCTGAAATTATCAAAGGAAACCCATGGTCTTCACCTCTATCTCAACCTATCCAAAGTAGGAATCTAACCATGTGAATAAATATATTGAATTTGAACATGGTAGAAACCACCTGATTACTGGTTGATGATGTAAACTGTTAACAGGCACGAGAGGAACCACCAATGATGAAGATGGCCCTAAAGGTAAAACATCACAATCTACAAGTGTGAATAATGGATATGAAGTCAAACACTCGCAGAATCATTCAATCGAAGGCCAATGATGTGCGCCTATCGTCAAATGCGAAGAACCTGCCATTGAGGCATGCAAGCTCCAAGGTACTTAAAGGGAGTTTCTAGATCATTTTCCTGGATAATGAGTTGGAGTCAACAACAAGAGATCCTTCGAAGGAGGGCCATACTGTTTGCCACATCATCGACACGTGATGGCCTACCAAGGTAAATTTCCCTTCTAGACATTAAAAGAGGTCAAAATCCTCTTTGCTTGTAAATAGTCTTAAACCCTCGGATCGTATCAACTTCTGCTTCTCCCCTGTCTAGTAATCACACATCCTTGATGTTCTGAAAGCTTATGCATTCACCACAAACTAGAACTTTATGCACGAAACAATAAAGCTTAGTTTCCTTTCGGGACTTACACACTACCATGGCCTCGATTGATTTGATCCCCTGTTCTGTAGATCTCGTGATTTGTTATTAAAACTACATGCCCCATGGTTTGTTCAAAGTCTGATCACCACGTCTTCAATGGACTATCTCAATGCAACCTCCAAAAATGATTGATCCCAATAGCGTACAAAAGTCCCTCTTGAATTTATTCAACATACAACGTTTTCTTCCCTCCAGGAATCTTTCTTTTTACGCGGAGTGTATGGATCTCAACGTTGTCCAAAATAAATTTTGTTTGAAGTCATTTTGAGTCTCAATTTGATTCGATTCCTTGGAATCGATACGTCCCCTTTGTGCCCTGCTCATGCCAGATCTATATTGGTGGCTAAAACTTACAGCAAACTCTAACAACCAAAATCCACAATCAACACAGAAAACCAAACTTATACATTTATTCATCAATGTAGAGTGATACCAGATACAAAGATTGTTTTTTTTTTTAATCAACTATGTATTGAAAAAACTAAAACTCAAAATTAACTGTTTCCCTTAATGGCCTGATTTACATTGAATCTCGATGCTCCCAATGCCCTACCCATTCTTTTTATACTCATTATCCTTATTCGAAGGGATTTAACAACCATATCCCATCTGAATCCTCTAACAAATCAATCCCTAATTAATTGGACTATAAAACACCTATGCTAACAAATTCAATCGGTTCATTGCCAACTTGGAAATATTAACAACTTATTACAAACAAATAATTAAAGAAAATTAAGAGGACCAACCCTTTTTGGTAAATTATTTTGGCTAGTCAGGTCAAAGTGAATCGATATAGTTTGATGCTCATGCATCAAAATCCTAGAGAAGAAGAGAATGCTCCATCAAAACTTCAAGATCAATATGATACTTCTGCACTTCAGTTGTTTTCATCCAAATGGCATCTTCTAATGGTTGTCCCTTCCATTTAATCAAATATTGATAATAAGTTTGTCGTCTGGTTTTCCTAGTCACTCTCTTATCCAAAATTGCTTCCACTTCCCTTTGTGTTTTTTTTGGCAGTTGTTACTCCCACTTTAAAGTCTGAATTTCCCCATTCATAGGTTCATCTATTTATTCTATTTCTGATTCTTTGTAGGGGTATAAATATGCAACATTAAATATGGTCGAAATTCTAATTTCTTCTGGCAGTTCTATTTCATAAGCATTTGTAGAGAATTTTCAAAATATTTTGCATGGTCCTATCTTTTTCAATTTTAAGTTGTTGTATGTCCCTACAGGAAATCTTTCTTTCCTAAAATAAACCATAACCAAATCACATGTATGAAATTCCTTCTCTTTCCTTCTCATGTCAGCCCTTTTCTTGTACTTACTGTTTCTTTCTTGTAATCTTTGGTTTACATCTTCTTGCAACGTTTGCATTTGTTCTGTAAATTCTTCAACCTTTTCAATCCTTATTTCCTGCTTCCCCAAATTTATGAGTTCATATACTCTTCTAGGTTCCATTCCAAAAACAATTTGAAATGGGCTCATACATGTACTCCTATTAGGAGTATCATTGTAAGCGAACTCAGCTTGAGCAAGCACCAAATCCCACTATTTTGGATTCTTATAAACCAAACTTCTTACTATTTTTCCTAAGATTCTATTAACCACTTCAGTTTTCCCATCTATTTGAGGATGATAGGTTGAACTAAAACTGAGGTTTGTACCCATATTCTTCCATAGAGTTCTCCAAAAGTGTCCTAGGAACGTAGTATCTCTGTCTGAAACAATACTTAAGGGTAGCCCATGTAATCTTACAATTTTTGAGGAAAAAAATTAGCAATATGTGTTGCATCATTAGTTTTCTTACAAGCAATAAAATGAGCCATTTATAAAATCTATCTACTACAACGTAGATGGAATCATTTCCTCTTTGTGTTTTAGGCAAACACAAAACAAAATCCATGCTGACTGCATCCCGTGGCCTGTTTGGAATTTGCAATGGCTGGTATAATCCAGTGTTATGACTTCTTCCTTTGGCATGCTGACAAATCCTACACTTCTCAACAAATTTCTTTACATCAGTCTGCATTCTAGGAAAAAAATAGAAATCATTTACCTAGGCAAATGTTTTGTCTTGTCCAAAGTGTCCAGACATTCCCCCACTGTGCTTTTCTTTGATCATATTCTCTCTCATTAAACACTTAGGTATGCATAGTTTATTGTTTTTGAACAGCAGGCCTCCTTGTAGAATGTAATCCAACCATTGGCTTCTATTGTGAACAATAGGATTTTTAATAGTTGCATATATGTCTTTAAATTCTACATCCTCTTGGTACATGTCAATCATTTCTTCAAATCCCGTCGTGCCAACTTCCAGCTTCTGAAAAACCAAATTCACTCTGCTCAAAGCATCAACAACTTTATTTGATTTGCCACTCATGTTTTTTATTACAAAGGTGAAACATTCCGTAAATTCTACCCATTTGGCATGCTATTGACTGGTTGGTTGTTTATAAAATGTAATGCATGATTGTCGAAGTATAAAGAAAATTCTCTAGGCAGCAAATAATGTCTCCATTTTTTGAGTGCTTGCACAATAGCATAAAATTCTTTGTCATATGATGAGTAATTTTGTTTAGCCTCGTTCAGTTTCTCACTGAAATAAGCTATAGGTTTGTGTTCTTGACTCAACACGCTCCAATTGCTGTCCCACTAGCATCAGTTTCTACTTGAAACATTTTGTCAAAACTAGTTAAGGCTAAAATAGGTCTCTCGATGATCTTTTTTTTTTTTTTTTTTTTTTTCAGTAGATTAAATTTTAATTCTACGGCCTCAGTCCATTTAAATGGCTGCTTTCTCTCCTTTATGGTTTCTATTATATGTGCACAGATTTGACTGAAACTTCTTATAAACTTCCTATAAAAACTTGCAAGACCATGAAATCTCCTTACCTCAAATACACTCCTTGGAGTTGGCAAATTTAAAATTGCTTGTATCTTCTCTAGATCCATATTCAACCCTTCGAATCTCGGGTATACCAGTTCCTTTTTCATGAAACTACATTTATTCAAGTTTATCAACAACTTCTCTTTTTGTAAGATACTCAATACCATCTTGATATGTTCCAAATGTTATTCCTTGCTCTGACTAAAAATCAGAATATCATCAAGATACACTATTACGAACTTTCCCGTAAATTCATTTAATACTTCATTCATTAACCTCATGAATGTTCTTGGTGCATCTGCGAGCCCAAAATGCATCACCAACCATTCATATAACCCATTATTTTTTTTAAAGGCAGTCTTCCATTCATCACCTGTTCTAATTCTTATTTGATGGTATCCACTCTTCAAATCAATCTTAGAAAATATTTTTACCCGCTCAAACAATCCATCAAATCATCCATACGTGGTAGGGGAAATCTGTACCTGATAGTGATCTTATTTATCACTCTAGAATTGGTGCACATGTGCCATTCACCACCCTTCTTTGGACTAAGCACCACTCATACTACACATGGACTTAGACTCTCTCTTATTAACCCTTTTTCTGATAATTCTTGTACCTGTCTTTTAATTTCTTCATTTTCTTGAGTTAATATATAAGTTTCTTTATTACCCAGGCTTGCAGTAGGAATCAAGACTATATGATGGTTGATACCTCTAACTGGGGGTAAAGCATTTGGAAATTCATCCACAATAATGTCAACATAATCATTCAACAAATTTTTAATTTCAATAGGAAGATCATCTAAATTGGTTGAAGTCAAAAATACCTTTGGTTTTCCTACGATAACAAACTACAGTTCATCTTCCCTTTTGACTTCACGCAGCAATTCTTTCCCACTGATAAGCATAACTTTGGTTCTAGGTTCTTCTTTGACTACTTCATCTTTTAGAGGCAACAATACGTGCTTTTGTCCATCCTTTTCTAAGGAATAAGTATTCCTCCTGCCTTCATGTCGTACTGCCAAGGTCTTCCCAGCAACACATGGCACACGTCCATTGGCATCACATCACATAATAGAACATATTTATATGCACTTATCTGAATCTCCACCTTGCATTGCTCTATCACCAAGAGTTGATGTCCCTTCTGCAGCCATGACACTCTATAGGGAGTAGGGTGTATCATTTTCACCAACCCCAACTTCTCTACCATCTTTGTGGAGACAAGATTATCAGTACTTCCGCTGTCAATCACAACCTTGCAGCATTTCCCTTTATACTTGCACACAAACCTGAATAAAATTTTCCTTTGAGTTGGTTCATTTACTTCCTTTTCTGCCATAAGCAACACTCTTTTTAGTAACAAAGACTCTTCGAACTCAAGTGGTTATTCCTTCCCTATGACCTGAGGGTTTTCTTCCTTTTCCTTAGTTATATTCACATTCCTCTCATTTATTGGCTTGTTTTTAGGATAATATGATGGCATGTGTCCAAATTTTCCACATGTGTAGCACTATATTTCTCTTCCTCGGCCTCTTCCTCTGGTTCCAAATCTTCTTCCACCAAAGTCTCCTCTCTGTGGTGGCTGATTTCTAGAGCCTCCTACTTCATTCTGAGAATTCTAAAATATTGGTTTAGAATATCCTCTTCCTCTTGCTGGACCCTTTCCTTTGTTCCTTTGATTTTGTTTCCTTACATGTTTTCTTTTGCCTTCAAGGCTACCTGGTAAGCATCCTCAATAGTCTTCAGGTTTAGCAAATTGATTTCATCATGTATATCATACCTTAATCCATTTATATATCTGGCTACTTTCTCCACATTGTCTTTAGTATGTCCAACTCTTATATTTATGTCTACTTTCTCCACATTGTCTCAGTATGTCTACCATCTATCATCTGAATCTCCAATGCTTCATGATTGCAGATTCCATTGGAATGCTCCAATAATGAATGGGTCCTCTTCTCATCACTGCTGCTCATTAAAAACGTTGTATCTGTTGTCTCATGGCAAGGCACAACGTTGAACTCATAGCCAAGAATTATCCATAGGATCACACTCATCCCATCTTCTGAAACTCCATACTTCAACTCAAAAGGTTGAGTGTAGCTCAACAATGAAAAACTAGGATAGCTCTACATTTTTTCCTTGATTAGATCAAGGGTCTTCTGCAGAGTGATAGGTCGTTGCTTCAAATCAGCATGTTGCTCTAATCATTGGTTATGTAATGGCCCTGATGGCATGTCCCCACAAGCTTCAATAAGAGGTATTGAAACAGTATGAGATGGAAATGATTGCAAACCTTGGACCAACTGATGTTTGGGAACATCTTGCAAGACTGCAAGAGTTCCTTCATTCAGTGCGATGATCTCTCCAACTGCTGGTAAGAGTGATGGCTGCTCTTTTGTCAATGTACTAGCACTGGAATCTGCCTCCTCTTCCTCATGCATCTCCTGAATCATGCATGGGGCTCTATATGTCAAGAGCTTAAGACTACCTTGCAAAGATGCAAGTGTCTCTCCTCTGGATAAAAGTACTTCTACAACTGGTGGTGAATGTAGTGACTCTTTGTCCAGAGTGACAAGAATGACATTCTCCCTTAGCTTATTAGGAAATGTTACCTTGTGAAATGTCTCTCGTTCTCTTCTATCAGACTCCTTCCTTATCCTTTGAAAGAAGTCTGAATATTTAGTCACTTTTGCATGCTCCATGTGACCAAACCACCATTCATTTTCCTCACCTTGTAGGTGAAGAGTTGCAATCTGAACAACCTCTTTCTTAGCTACAGGATGTAGCCTGAAAAATACATCTAACTCTTTCCTCCAAGCCTTTGCAGTGCTTGAGGAAGGTCCATCAAATGCAGGCAAATAGAATCTATTGTGCCTCTTCCTTCTGTTACAGTTGTAGGATCTTCGTTCTTCTTTGAGTTGGAAAAACTATTGGAGAGTTAGATTCTCCTTGAATGCTCTAGGCTATGCTTTGTACTCTTCAAGATATAGACTTAGAGTCTCATGAGTTTAAGGCTCCAAATTTCTTCTATCTCCATACCATTCACTTTCCTCTTCAAAGAAAGTGGGCATAATAGATCCTTGAGGAGATCTATGCTTCTCCAGTCTTCTTTGCTCCTAATAAGAAGTACCAGGACCTTCATTCTAAAACCTTCTTGAGGTTTCTCTTTGCCTTTCTCTATTCATTTCATTGATCTCCTTGGAGAGATCCTTCATAGTTCTAAAGAAAGATACAACAAAACTTAATCCCTCCATTATTTATAGATCTCTACTATCTTCTTTTCATATGTTGTAAAAAATGTCCATAAGTTGAGCCAAATATCATGCTCTGATACCACTGTAATATCCCAAAAGGGAGAATGCAGTAACACACAAACACAATATTTGTAGCAACAAATTATGTACACATAAGTTATGAAAAACAAAGAAATATCTAGAATAGGTGAGCCATTTTATCATGTGGAGATGAATAATAGATAGAACAGTGCAAAAAATAGAATCACTTAAGCCAAGAAAAGTGGCCTAGAATGATCCTGAAATCATGCAAAAGCAGGCACTATGTAACTGGAGTTACTGGAAGCTAAATAATGCACTATCCCTTCAGCTGATGATGATCTTATAGCTGCTGGCTGAAAGGGACAGTGCATATCTATGGTGCTCTAGAGCTCTGATGATGCCGAAATTTCAGATCTAAGCACTATGATGGAAACCTAAGATAACCTAGAAAGGAAATCCATATATAAGAAGATTAGAAATTTACCCTCCTAGGGTTTCATCCCTTAACTGTTGGGTTATGCAGATCTGAGGCATAAACTGATGTAAGATGGCTACAAGGTGCTACATATCATATCTATGCTTTGAGGGTTGATCCCTCCTTCAGATCTCCAAGTTAGAAGCTTGAGATATAGCTTTCTCTTCCTCCTCTCAAGATGAAAATTGTTGCATACACAATAGCTAGAAAAACTGTGTTGTATGGGAGGGAGGTATCGATGCCTGCTGCAAAATATGTCTACTCAACTCAAGAATGATGGAAATAATAAAGAAAAAGTGAGGGGAATATCCCTCATAGGATTTCCAGCTGAAGTACTAGAAACTTTCCTCCTCCTTTGGATCTACAGGAATGGACTGTGCAATCCTTGATGGGATTTCTACTGCATGGAGGTCTGATATGTTTGGCTTGATGCCTGATACATATCTGAACTGCTGGAAGGCTGGTCTTGAAGCTCAAAGTGAAAGGATGAACCCTCCACTAGTTCCTCAGTTGAAATACTAAAGGAAAACCTCCTCCTCTCAAACCTTGATGCAAAAATGTGTTATTTCTAAAGATATATGGGCCGTAGAAAGTAGGAACAATGTGGCACCAATGCTTGATGATGAATGGCTGCTAAAAATAACCTTCCCAGAGTAGGCACTCAAAGTCCCCCATGGGTAAGGGTGGGATTCCTGCTCGGGAACACTCTATGCTAAACAACACTGTAGACTTAACTAAATAGCATAAGTGTGCATAGAAATGTCAAATGAAAAATCTAGATCTAAACATATTTCAAATCAATAATACAAAGTCTGTCTCTAATGTTGACTTCATCTTTATTATATAGATTGTGAGCCTTCCCATGCCTTGGCCCACCTCATAACTACACTGCACATGTGGACATAGGCCTCAATGTTGTCTGCGTTGTCTCTCCATGATCTCCATGATCTTTGCATTTAATGTTCACCCTCTCCATCATGTGTGCACTAGTGCACCACTTCCTCCATCATCTCATGATTTATTTCTCTATGATCTTACTTTGATTCCTCCTAGATCTTATTTGACTCCTTCATCTCTCCATGTTCTTGTTATTAATGATGTTTGATCTCCACTCTTTGATTCATTAATAAGCTTCTCCACTATTCCATGATGTAAATTTATGAGCTAATTAGCCATGTTCACACTCTTAGGAGTGGATTTATTCATCTTAAGGGGTTATGGGTCCCTCCACCCATTTATTTACTTAGTTAAGAAAAATAAGTAAGAACTCTAATATTCCAATAAACAGATGTAAAATTTGGAATATTAGATACATGACCCCTAAGCTTTATCTCATTCACCTAAGTAGACTACTTGTTACTAACACGTGGATGGAATGAAGGTTCATTTACGAGACCAAGTGGAAGACTAGACTAGGAATTTACGAGATCTAATCAAATACTTGAAAGGAAAGGGGATTTGTTTCATTTTTTAACGAGATTGAAACAATAAAAAAACTATGCTCATAAGAACCTATTTCATTTTTTATCGAGGTTGACATAGTAAAAGAACTATCCTCATTAAACCATGTTTCATTTTTTAAGGAGCTTGGCACAATACAAGGAACTATGCTCCGAAACATCTTGTTTCATTTTTTAACGAGCTTGACACAAGAAAAGGAACCCTGCTCTAGACACCTTGTTTAATTTTTTAAAGGAGATTGACATAAGACAAGGAACTATGCTATGGAGGTTTTGTTTCATTTTTTAAGGAGCTTGAAAAAAGACAAGGAATTCTACTCCAGACGTCTTTTTCATGACCCATAAGAGGTCATGGCTTCCAAGAGGCTCTCATCAGATGGGAGAACAACACTCTGGAAATCAGGATCCAATTCCCCTAGTACATGATGCACTATATCATTGACTAGATCATCAATAGATGCAGACATGGAATAGGTTTCCACATAATTGACTTGTGGCAAGGAAGATATTGCTTTCATGTAAGGACCATATAGGGATGATGGTTGATTGGGAACCATATTAGGACCAATGAATGAAATTTTATCAATCTTCACAATTCTTCCTTTGATCAGGAGATCAAGTCCTTTGTGGAAAAATGCTCAAAAATTTAGTTGCTTAGAATTGGTCCAAACTAGAACGACTTGAAAGAGCTCGGAAAAACGATCCTGTAGACATGAACGACACTGAAAACCGACGCTGTATGAGAAATTTATTCAGCATTGAAGTTTGCCAATTTTAGTAAAAAAATGGCCAAAATGGACTTTACAAAAAAAAATTATTAAAAAAAAATATTCCACAGAATATTCTGCGGAATATTCTGCAGGCGGCCAATCAAAGGGCGCCACGTGGCCAGCCCGGAGGCCTCCACGTGGCCCCAATATTCAAATGAAATGGTGGTTTAAAAGTTTTGTTATGTTCGCGACAAGGTTCGACACCGGGTCGGGGCGGTGCCAACAAAGCGGCCTAACCGTTGGGCCACAGTGTAGTTCTTGTTAAAGTATTCGTGCGGACTTATATTTCAACTTACAGTTTGTTTGGACGGGGCCGTAAAGGGGCTAGCCCTTACAGGCTAGCCCCTCTATATAAAACCATACTCCGGGAACCAAAGGCCATTCTCATCGGCACGCAGGTGGCGGGACATGCTTCCATGGGGCTGCGGGTATGGTGCTATGCACCCATAACATTTGTTATACAATAAAGTTTCTGCACAATAAACTGAAGGTTCGGTTATGCACTCTGAATGGTCTGGTCACATGGACCTTATCTTTAGCCCTCAATGCTGGAGGAATATTGGCGGAGTGCCAAAATTATAGCGCCGACTCCAAATTTAGCGGGATTAACTGCAGTCTTCCACATTTAGTGAGCTTTTCAAGGGGTAACTGGACAAAAACTTCAGTTAGTCATAACTCTGGCTAGGGAAGTCCAATTGAAGCGATTTTTTTTTTCAATTTGGGGGTATTGAAGCATTCTGGAGCTGTTGGGATAGGTTGCAGAGCCATCACGGCACTCTATTAGTGATTTTATCGACGAATTTTCTTGTGGAGCCACCAGGGCTTGGTGAAAGATCAGCTGTATTGGACTATACTCATCCATTTGAGGTGAATGAATAGTCGATTTTTACTATTTTCAGTCCTCTGTTTCTGAATTTGCAGCTATTTTAGCCTTTTGAGGCTTTCTTCACAGTGTAATACTTATTTTTAGCATTAATGAAGGAGGGAAAAGCCTATTTAGAGGCTTTTGGACCAAGCAGAGGTAGCCCAAGAGAGGGGTGAATTGCTTAAACAAATGCAACTGTTATGTTGTGCATTTTTGCTACTATATTCCAGATTTTACTACATTAAGCAATAATTTTTAATAATTCTAGTTTTCCCAATGAGACTTATACATTGATCAAAACTCATTAGTTTCACTTCAAACCACATTACTTCCATTGCAGAATACTTGAACTTTCTTATTCACACATAAAATTTGGTTAATGAATACTTTGCAAAAATAAACAAATACTTTCATTGACAGAACGATTTAGTGTTTACCTTATATTTCTTTAGGCAGAGCCAGTAAGAGGGCCAGAAGCTTCTGGTTTCATCCTTTCTAGTAAAGGTGAAATAACCAGTAAAAGCCCCTACTGTCTATCTCTGTATAAGAAATATTTTGTTCACACAATTTCAGATCATCCTTCATGTTGGAAACACATCACACGAAAGAGAGAAGAAGAAATAGCTCCCATGACATAAATATAGTCATGAACAAGGAGTAAATTAAAATCCAAAGGGTCTTGGAAAACCATCACATCTATATAGACGATTTCCCCCCCAAAGTAATAGGAAACTTAGGAAGGATTCCTGACGGTTTACTAGTTCCTCTGTTAAAATCCAACATATTATGGTAACACATTAGGGGAATTTTGAGGTATAAAATGGGCCTCCTAAAGAAATAATAAAATAATAGATAAACCAATAAAATAATATTTATGAATTTGCAATTCACTTTTTTCACCCCAATCCATGTAACCATAGTTAAATTCAATTCAAAAGTTGTACCAAAATAAAATTAATCAAAAAATTGTATTGATGTGACTATAAATAAGAATGATATTTTCAAGGAAAGTCATTATCATTGAACAACTAATGCATTTTTCCTTTGTACTTAAATAACTTAAAATAAAAAATAAATATAAATTTATAAATTATTAATTATATTATATGTTATTAATTAAAATTTATATTATTTAAATTGTATAATAAGACGTAATTAATATACTATATAAAAATAATATAATATAATATAATATAATAAATGTATAGGGATATGCGTTGTTTCTTTCAAGAAATATGAGAGACAATAATATGTTTTTATTCAAAAAGTGTGAAATGACATTTATTATGAGTACTTTACTTTGACTTTAAAAGTACTTAGAACACTACTATGGTTAACCATGAGTTTTTATCCACCATTGAGAATGTGACAAGTAAGTACCTTTAACTCAAGAAATGCCACCTCAACCATTAGGGATGATAAGTTGTCCCCAAAACAGATTATTCCTGAGCAACAATTTCTTGATTGTACATTTTCCTTAGGAAGCCCATTTTAGACCTCAAAATTCCCCTAATGGGCACAAGCTGTAGAAAACCTAAAGTTTGCCAAGAAGTTGTAGATATAATACTAACATAATCACCTTCATCTATTATTGTGCTAGGTACGACCAAATTATAAGCATGTACTTTGATCTCAAAGGGCACGTAAGAAGGAAGACGATATCTTGTCAGTTGACTCCAATCAAAATAATTGACCATACTACTTGGAAGGGGTGTCATGGTAACGGGAGAATATCCCCCTTGTGTTATGGGAATGAGAGAAATTCCCTCATGTACCATGGGAACGGGAGGATTTCCCTCCAATTCATGGGAATATGAAGAAACAAAAATAACTTGAGTGGTATGGGGTTCACTCTCTACGGGAAAGGTACGGTCAACTGAAGGTGGAATCAGGTCGATCGTTTCCTCAACCAATGGTTGGTCATGAATGAACTCATGGGATTCACTTTTGGAGAGAATGGGATTGACTAGAGATGATTTTTGATCAATCACTTCATCAACTAACAGAGGATTAAGGGAAAGCTTCAGATAACCAGTCTGACGACGAGGCTGAGAAGCTGTAAGGTGTTCCAACACTTTTTGTGGCTTTATCCATATAAGGAAAAAGTTGAATGGGATGATTCCCTTCACATAAAATACAGGTAAATTTGAATTCCCCCTTTTTACCAGGGACCTTACTATCACTAGTTGAGGGTTTATCACCAACATGATCTCCAGAGGCTGATGACAAAGGCTAATGTGAGCCGGTTGATCATACTTCTAATACCTTGGGAATACCAAGAAAATTTCTAAGAATGTGGTCACCCTTACATAACTTGAAAGGGAATTTGATTTTACGTGACTGATTGGAATATTTTTCAACATCAGTTGCATCGGTAACAATGGTTGTTGGGTTGCCTATTTTCTTAGTTTGCTTCTTCTTCTTCTTCCTCTTATTCTTATTCTTCTTCATTTCGTGGTTACTAGAATCAAGGCTTTCACCAGGAAAAGAGGAAGAAAGGGAGGAAGAAACCATAGGCAAAGAAGGCAAAGGGTTAGCTTTAGAGTCAAAATGAGGTTGACAGTATTCGGGTGGAGGTGAACTTGGTTGAGAAGCAGTTTGGACATTCGGAACCATAAGGGTTGAGAATACCCAAACCAGAAAACCAATGGTAAACCTAGGAAGGGACAATGTTGCCATATAAGGAGCACCAATATTCCCAAAAAAGGGAAAAGGACTAGGATTCCCATATAAGGGGTTTCCTTGATTAGTAAACTCAGGAAACATCGCCATTAGTCTCAACCTAAGATCTACTAACGAGTTGTTCCACGAGGAGGAAGTTATTTCTTGGTCGATTGTTTTTAGAAATTAACAAAAAAATAGATCAAAAAAGGGTAAGTTGTTGATAAAGGATTACCAAGCAACTGTGAACCGCAAAATACCTCCTGGAGAACCAAGAAGTATGGCAGCTAATCTCCCTGAATGTTGTGTTAGGTGTATCATGTTCACAAGGCAGTTAACTCAGTTACCTATGGCTGGATAGAAACATAGTGGGGACTCCAAAAATATATGTGATGGCACGTGGGAGTGTAATATGTAGTATATTTTTCTAATGTGTAATCGTTCAATGAGAGCATTCCCATATACTTACCAACCATGGATTGCCTTTGATATATCCGAAAGTACTAGAGAATGGTCCTCTACACTTCCGTACGTGGAACTGGATATCACCTTCGGGATACAATGCCAAACAACGATAGTTTGATGTAGGAGCATTTGGCTCAAAAAATTCTTTGTATTTTAATAGATATAGGGGGTCTTGTATTTTTATGAAATTGGATCCTTATGTAACAAAGTAAAATGATTTGTTTGGAGTTGAGTGATTTTAATATTTTAAAATAGGATTAATTAAATATTGAGAGGATTTTTGTAAATGTTCTCGAAAGAGAATATGAGAGAATTAGGAATTGGTTTCATGATTTTGTGGATTAAAGAGGATCCTTAGGGATTAAGAAGAGATTTTAGGACTTATAATTCTTAGAAATTTGTTGAGAAAATAGAGGATCTGAATCCAGAATTGGTTTAGAACCATTTGTATAAATTATAAGCCTCAAAGGCATAGAGAGAGAGAGAGAGAGTGATTTACAGGGTAGAGAGGTAGAGTTTGGATTGGAAGCCTACGGGCAGTAAGAAGAAATAGGCTACTGATTGAATATTAGGCCAGAGGAGGAAATTTCCTATGTAATATTGAGTTTAATATAAAGAACTCAATTTCCAAGTTTGTGTCTCATTTCTGAGTTTATATTGTGTACATTGAATGATTTATTTGGGTGTGAATCAGAGGTTTTCATAGCACATATATGGGCAGGTGAAATTGGTAGAATCAAGTGAATTTTGATCATTATTTATGCAAGATACATTTTCTATGATTTCATGAAACTGTGTGGTTTGAGGGCTGAATATTCATTTATTAATTTAATTCTGTGTGGATTGCATTTGCCAAAGATCGATCATCGATCACAGTATGGACCGATTCCCTACAGAAGAAACATGACCCTGCAATTCCATATCCAAAAATAATTGTGTAGAGGTGAGAAGTTTGTTTTCTGTCATGATATATATGAGGGTAAATTACGGGTAAATTTGAAGATTGTGTAGTGATTTGCGCACTTGCTTGAGAAGAAGCCACAACTATAGTTTCTCAAAATACCCAGAGCATAATTTCAACTTAATAAATTTATGCAGACGCCAAATTTCTAAGAGAACTCTACAGATAGCGATGGCATTTCAAATTCTTCATTGGTTCTAATTCTGGAAAAAAAAATTCATTTCATCTTATGAAAGACCAAAAGGAAGAAGTTTATGTGTTGGGTAAAGTCTACAACCGTAATTCAGTGAATAGAAGGCAAAAAACACGAATTGATGGCGCAGAGGAATGGTAAACGGTTTTATATACAATTATTGGTTTTATCGCACTACTTATCACTATAGGTGGTATTTCAATCGATTAATGCGATAGTGGTTGTGGGCTGACACGTAGCACCACAAAACCACCCATTTCGCATATGTTAGAAACCTTTAACCGTCGTGCATTTTAAAATGCGATTTCCGTCGGATTGGTGAACGCGTATGATCGACAGTGGAAAGGAGTATTGAGCATTAAGTGTGGGACCCATATATGATTGTATAGTCACGAAGTGGTCGACAACCATTAGATCGTGGAATTGAAAATCTACGGTGGAGATCTAATGTGAAAAGCATGGAGATCGTTGACAAAAGGTGAGTTGGGTATGTTGTCGGCCCGAATATATTTGTTTTATTGGCACTTTGGGATTTTAACCAAAATTAAATTCGGTGAAATTCGTAAAATCGAATATTCATCAAGTGAGGTTTTTAATTATGGTTGTTAACCATAGTTGTATTTTGAATTGATTAAGTCCAATTTAAGACTATATCATAAAAGGTCAAGAGTTAGATTTTGGGTAAAATGTATATATATGCATTCTGAAAATAAATATGTGGTTAAACGCAGCTTAGGCTGCATCAAGTGGTATCGAAGCAGGCAAAATATCTTTTGAAGATTAAAGATTTTTTTTATAAATTAGAATGCATGTGTGATGGAACAATAAGATGAGATCATATATTAAATCTGATAAGCAGCAGATACACATAGTTGATGTGTAACAGACACTTGTAGAAATACATGAGAATAGTACAATTAAAGTACAAGTGAATGAAGAGAACAAGGTCATGCAGAGATAATGTATTTTATTTTAATCTGGTTTGAAGATTGTGGTTGCAGAATTCTGGTTGCAAACAAGATGAAAACAAAGAAAGATCCAAGTCTTAAGAAGCAGTGATGGAGGAACTGGTAAGAGTTTCTAAGTAAAGTGCAGCATAACCTTGAAGAATTCCAACAGAGGTTGGATAAAAAAGGACATTGTGTTCTTAAAAAGTGCATATGAATTGAAGCCTAGAAGGAGCAGAGGAATGCTCAAAGGAAGGTTCTAGAGAAGGGACTAGTGTTACCAAAAGGCCAGGTACATAGGAAAGCTTGGTGAGGTAAGTTGTAGCTGGGAGAACTTGCTAATGCAGAGGCTTAAGTACAACTCATGGTGAGTGAAGAATGCATAGAGATAAAAGGAAAGATGACTACTTATAGTCATAGCAGAGGTTCTGAGAGAGACCCTAGCAAAAGAAGAGTTTTCTAATGATTGATACATCATAAGCAAAGACATAGAAGGAAAATCTACTTTGGGAGAAAGTAGATCCGATTTTTTAAAGGAAGCTTGATAGGGTATTGAGTAGAAAAAGGAGATTTCTACAAGGGAAGGCTATGTTGCAGATCACCAATCGAGCATGGATGAGCTCATGAGGAAGATATCCATGGAGGCTCAGAGAAGAGGTTCTAAAGAATTCCAAAAAGATAATATAAGTGATGAGGATAGAGAGAGAGATATTGCAGTGATGAAAGTACAACTGGAGGTACTACAAAGATGGCTACAAGAGAAAGGGAATGAATGCCGAAGACATGGATGGAGAATGAAGAAATGGGTTAGATGGAACCTATTGCAAAAGAAATGGAATGCTAAGCTGATGAACAAGTTCAGAGAACTTGAACAGATACATATTTCTTTGTTGGAAAAAGAAAGACTCAAAGGAATTGATTCACAACAAATAGGATCTGCTCGAAACCAGAAAATACATTGTGAAATATTGGTGCTCGAAGAAGCAAATGAGACTGAAAGGTCTTGTGGTTTTAAAACTAATGATTTATGTAGGATTGTAGGTACATCACAAGATGTTAAACAAAATTTTAATTTTGTTAAGGAGAAGGAGCTGAATCTAAAATCTGTTCAGATTAATGTTGAGATAGCAAGATCTCAGAAAGAAAAGGAGACAGAGGGGTCTCATGGAAATAAGCAGTAGAGTATTGAAGCAGAGGAATAAGAGCCATATGATGATTGGTAAACAACAAGTGAAGGTGTGAAAAACTGTTTAAATTTTCCAAATTCTACCCCAATTAAAATTGTTGAGTTATATAGAAAGTTAGATCTTCAAAGAAGAAAGTTGGAAAAGCAGAGGATCTATACTCAGGATAACTTGCTGAAAGAGGAAGACAAATAAATTGTCATGAATGGTAGTCATGAAAAGGAGAGTAAGGATGTAAAAATGATTCAGCAAATCAAAGGAGTTCACTATTGTGAACAAGAGCAGGAAGAGATTATTGAAATAGATGATAAGAAGAAGAGACTAGTTGATAGTCTCATAGAGAATTTAAATCAGCATATTGATGTGCTGACAAAGGAGTTAGAGGAAAACTCAAAGCAGCATACTGAGATGTTTCTAGAGGAGGAAGAGACATTGAAACCTTGTATTTTTAATACTGATAATTCATGTGTTAATTATGCAAGTAAAGAAAGACAACAAATGGAAAATGTCAGAGAATCCAATGAAAAGGAAACTATGTTAGCTGAAAACACAGTGAAGGATCATCATTATATCATGGTGATTGGCACAGTGGAGATAACCTTGGAAGCTGGAAAGAAAGACAGTAAAGATTTTCTGAGTCCTGAAAAAGACTTAGAACTGCAAGAAGAAGATTTGGTGACTGGATCATTAAATGAGACCATTGGGTATTGTGATTTTGAAATTGATAATTTGACTGTGTTTACAGATGTTGCAGAAGACAATCCATCTCTTGGATTTGTCTTGAATGAAGATGAATTTTTATAGCAGAAGGAACCCATAGATTCCTTACTTAATAAGGAGAGCATCTACAAGGAAGGAGAGACCATGTCTCATATGAAGGCACTTGTTATTGTTGAATACAAGGAGGAGTTGGCTTGTTTGATTGGCCAAGAGAAGACTGTAGGATAGACTCTTAGAATTGTCAAAGTGGTGGAAAATTAGAATTCTATTATGATAAAAGATGAAGATACAATGTTTGAATAATTTGAATTGATTGCCAAAATTAGTCAAGGAGGTGAAGGACAATCACTGAAGGTTGTCAAGGAAGAAGAAGAAGAATATGCTGAAATTGAATAATAGCATATTAATGATGTGTTTGAGATGAGTCAAGTACAAAAAGAATGGCTGAAATGCTTGCTGGAAACATTTGAACAAAAGAAAGGAATTGCAGACACTGAAGTGGAAATGTCTAAAGTTGTGGAAGAGAAAAGAGCAGATACTAGTTTGCAAAATTTGATTATGCTTGCTAGTATACAAAGAAGGATGAAAGAGTATATTGCTACAGTTAAAGAATCAGAAAATAATTTATTTTTTGAAAATAAAATTGCAAGTAGTGAGAAGAAGAAGGATGTTGCAGAGGGAGATATCTTAAGATATATTCAGGAAGTTTGGGAGGTAGCAACAACATTTTGAGTAATATCTACAACAGTATTTAGAGAAATATCTACAATGATATTTGCAGCAGAAATTGGAAGCAACAACAATTGGCAGACTGGTTACGAGTCAAAAGATAACCTGGACATAGAGATTGAAAGCATAAGAAGGTTGGTGATGAAGGTGTCTCAGAATAAGACAGTAGCAAGAAAGCAAAGAAACAAAAACAATGAAAAGACAAGAACAAATTGTGAAAGCATAGCTAGTGGGAAGATGCAGAATAAAGTATGGAAGCCTAGAAAAGTGCAGCAGAAGAATGATGCAGCTTATGGACAACAACAAAACAGAGTATGGGATCCAAGAGGCAAAATTTGGAAGCACATGATCAGGATATCATGATAAATTTCTACTTTGGGAGTCTGATGCAGGAGCATCCGGCTTAGCAAATTCTTTGTATTTTAATAGATATAGGGGGTCTTGTATTTTTATGAAATTGGATTCTTATGTAACAAAGTTAAATGATTTGTTTGGAGTTGAGTGATTTTAATATTTTAAAATAGGATTAATTAAATATTGAGAGGATTTTTTTAAATGTTCTCGAAAGAGAATATGAGAGAATTAGGAATTGGTTTCATGATTTTGTGGATTAAAGAGGATCCTTACGTATTAAGAAGAGATTTTAGGACTTAGAGGATTCTTAGGAATTTGTTGAGAAAATAGAGGACTCGAAACTAGAATTGGTTCAGAACCATTTGTGTAATTTATAAGCCTCAAAGGCATAGAGAGAGAGAGTGATTTATAGGGTAGAGAGGTAGAGTTTGGATTGGAAGCTTATGGGCAGTAAGAAGAAAGAGGCTACTGATTTAATATCAGGCCAGAGGAAGAAATTTCCTATGTAAATATTGAGTTTAATACAGAGAACTCAATTTCTGAGTTTGTGTCTCATTTCTGAGTTTATATTGTGTACATTGAATGATTTATTTGTGTGTGGATCAGAGGTTTGCATAGCATATATGTGGGCAGGTGAAATTGGTATAATCGAATGAATTTCGATCATTATTTATGCAAGCTACATTTTCTATGATTTCATGAAAATGTGTCGTTTGAGGGTTGAATATTCATTTATTAATTTAATTCTGTGTGGATTTCATTTTCCAAAGACAGATCATCGATCACAATATGCATCGATGCCCTACAGAGGAAACGTGACCTTGCAATTCCATATCCAAACATAATTGTGTAGAGGTGAGAAGTCCATTTTTCCATGAAGTGATATATATGAGGGTAAATTACGGGTAAATTTGAATATTGTCTAGTGAATTGCGTACTTTCTTGAGAAGAAGCCACAGCTATAGTTTCTCAAAATACCTAGAGCACAATTTCGACTTAAGAAATTTATGCACATGCCAAATTGCTGAGAGAACTCTACAGATAGTGATGGCATTTCAAATTCTTCACTGGTTCTAATTCTAGAAACGAAAATTCATTTCATCTTATGAAAGACCAAAAGGAAAAAGTTTACGTGTTGGGTAAAGTCTACAACCATAATTCGGTGAATAGAAGGCAGAAAACACGAATTGATGAAACAGTGGAATGGTAAATGATTTTATATACAACTATTGGTTTTATCACACTGCTTATCACTATAGGTGGTATTTCAATCGATGAATGCGATAGTGGTTGTGGGCTGACATGTAGCACCACAAAACCACCCATTTCGCATATGTTATAAACCTTTAACCGTCATGCATTTTAAAATGTGATTGTCGTTGGATTGGTGAATGCATATGATCGATGGTGGAAAGGAGCATTGAACATTAAGTGTGGGACCCGTATATGATTGGATAGTCACAAAGTGGCCGACAACCATTAGATCGTGGAATTGAAAATCTATGGTGGAGATCTAATGTTCAAAGCATGGAGATCGTTGACAAAAGGTGAGTTGGGTATGCTGTGGGCCCGAATATATATATTTTTATTGACACTTTGGGATTTTAACCAAAGTTAAATTCGGTGAAATTCGTGAAATTGAATATTCATGAAGTGATGTTTTTAATTATGGTTGTTAACCATAGTTGTATTTTGAATTGATTAAGTCCAATTTAAGACTATATCATAAAAGGTCGAGAGTTCGATTTTGGGTAAAATGTATATACATGCATTCTGAAAATAAATATGTGGTTAAACACAGCTTAGGCTGCGTCATAGCTCCTACATTTTATGATGTTGGAACACGTCTCTAGCCTAGACGTCTAAATATTGTATTAAGTTCCAAATGCTCCTTAGGTTAATTAAGGTAAATTTTAAGTTGATCTTCATTTACGTTTCAATTTCAAGGCTTAAAATCAATGTCACCTGAACATACCTATAATACAACTAACATGAGTAAAGGACTCTTTCCATTTCGATGAAGGCTATCTAGGATAGCGAAGAAATTCAAACATTGATGTAATCAAAAAAATATGTAGCAAACAAGAACTTCCTAACTAGATCTCCCGCGTTCACTATTACAATTTAGTTCAAACCATTAAAAGATGCCAAACCATGCAATGCAATATATGCATTATTACCTTGAAAAATATGCAAATGAAATCTATGCATAGTTTCCTTTTAAAATGAATGAGGATGAATTTATCAAGTTTCAACACTAAAAAATGTAATCTATGCTCAATGAAAATCTCAACAACAAATTTCAAATGCAATGTAATATAATTCACTTTTTATAAGTAAACTTTGAGATGAAAGTTCAACAAATGAAAATGCAAATCTTTCTCATCAAACAGACACACAAGCAACAAAAAACAGTAAATTCAATTACCCAAAGAACCTAAGATTCGCCTCAAGCTCATTTCACTACTTGGACATGGAACAAACTTTTGAAAACCACAAAGAATCTAAGAGCAAGCCATAAAAATGCTACGCACACAGAGCAGGAAGAGGACCTCAGATATCAAAACATTCCAAACTTTCAGTCAATAAATCCTAAAAAATCTCACTTTTTGGGACCAATGCTACTTTACCCAGCAAAAACCATGTATGCAGCACTCTTTTTGTGAAAAACGTGCTAGATGAAAAATTGGACCAATGTTGGCAAACAGTGGAAGACATGGTCTTCAACATGACTGTACTCAACAAAATTTGCGCTATCAACGCCCTGTTTCTCAAATAAAATGCAGTGGGTGAGAAAAAAATAGGAAAAGATAATCAAAATAGAAAAGAAATCCATACTTAAAACTCTAATGAGCATACTACTCATAATGCAGAATTATAAGCACTAAAAATGATGAATTATAAGGTGGTAGGCCTTATTAATCGAAACAAACCAAAATGAAAGGATGTTTGAAGGGTTATTGGCTTCCCAATGGAGTCGCCATTTTGTGTGTGCAGGAAATCCTTTCTACGGAAAAAAATGATCCCTCTAGTCCTATGGGAGGATCTAGCAACAAACGAGACAAATATATGCAACCTTTTCTAACTTATGCTAGATATACACGAAGGAGGATAGATTTCCTACCTCTTTCTGATGATAATTCCTTTGGTGTCAACCTTGATTCTTTCACTTCCATGCTCACAATCTCCTCTCCGTTGGCATAGATGAGTGCCTGAAAGGAAAGACAAGTGGAGACAACAAACATATACAAAGCATAATAATATCTAGTATAAGTTATGCAGCAAATCAAGGAACACTACAATAAATAGACAATAATTGATGTATTTATCAAAAGGAAACACATAATGTATTATTAATAGAATCAAAACGGAGCAATACAACCAGAAGCCTTGATGTTGGATGCCTCCTTCAGGTGAGACTCCAAGCCCTAGGCTCCTCTTTCAAATAGTTGCCTCCTTAGCAAATGGGCAGCAATTAGGCATGCTTCATCTCATAGGATGGAAACTAGCATTGATCAACCATTTGAGGAAAGTAGGGAATTCATTTCTAGGGAAGAAGAGGGGGTTAGGGATCCACAAAAGAGGGAAGAAGGTCCACATATTAAGGGGAATGTCCTTAATAGTAGGATAAAAGGCTTGAAATGGGATATCTCATTTTAATCATTATTCACATGTAACCAACTATTCGTTCTCAAGGCTTCTAGTAAGAGAATATTCTCCTCCATTTTTGGAGAAACTACCTGAAGAGGAGAAACACGATTTTTCACTTAAATTCCCGTGTTGGCAGTGGTAGACACATATAATGGTGAAGGTGACAAGCGCAAGGCATAAGTCATGAGGACCACGTTGGGCCTGTAAATAGGGTTTTGGGCAAGCCTTTTCAAAATCTCTTCAAGGCATTTCTTCTTTTGTTCTTCAAGGATGATTTGATCATGTTTTCATGGTGAACACATTAACAGCTTTTGTCCCTTTGTGACATTTAGGGAAAAGTTTGACAGCTCGCGGCATGAAATAGGGAGTGAGACAAATTATTGTGTAACAATGCCATCCTTCAGCTTATTAAGCTATCTCTCTCACACATTTATTTACATTTTTTTCATATTATGCTAAGTGAGAAGGTTGAAAAATGTTTGTCATGTCATGTAGCCTAATCTGATTTAACTGTAGGAAATGAATCCATTTTTGAGACATTTTCCACCTAAGAGCTCAAAGTAGACAACAAGGAGAGATTGTAGGATGGTTTTCCAGCCCCCTAACTCCCTCAATCCGCTCAAGATCACACCAAGATCTCTCCCAAAAACTCAAAGGCAAAGGTATCCAAGCAAGGGACATTTATGAGGAGTGAAGCTTCACCCTTCTCGAGATCAAGGAGACCATATTACTACTTTTATGGAGTTGCTGGTAGCTACCCATTTGTATAAATAAGCATGTGCAAGAGCTCATTAGAATTTTCTAACTTTTTATGAAGCTAGGTATTTCTTGAGCTCTGAATTAGTATTATTTGTTATTGTCATATGATGTATTAGACCTTTTGATGCAATGATAATGAGACGTTGTTTAAGCCATTATTGATTTAGTCTTAGAGGATTTATTCTTTTGGGTTAGGGCCAATCCATTGTCTAAGTCCCTCTTCTGTATTTATATTCTTGTTTTATGTTCCAACACTTCGTATAGTTTCCTTGCATTCTAGTAGCAGCAAAAATCTATCAAAATTGTGCTTGTAGCCTCACTTTCTCACCTCTATCATGGGAGCATGAGGAGAAGGATCTCCAACCACAGTCCAAAAATAATTTGTTTATGATTTCTTGGAAATTTAAATAGTGTGATTATCATGTTAATCATATTCTTACCATAAGTTAGAAGTTGTATTTGTTGCTTAGATCACATTTTAACATAGGTTAAGTAGAGTTTCTGTTCAACTCATCTTTTCCACTCTTAAACATGTTATTTTGTCAATAATCAATGCATGGAAGTGTGTAGTGGTTATAGGAATGACTACAACTGCAAGAAAGGGACCCCTTTCATCACTGTCATCTTGTACTTCATCCTTCTTCCCTCCAACCCCCAATTATGCCACCAAAATCTCGTTTTGTGAAATCATCTTCATCACCACCGTGAACAGCCCTCCAAGTGTAAAGCAGGCCCTCCAAGGTTTCTAAGCTTGAATGGAGGTGTTTTTGACCCATCACTTACCTACTTCCACCTTATCCCACCTTTCCACACCTTCCTTCCATCCTTTTCACCCTTAGATCCTTCTCGTCCTGCTTCCTGTAGCACTTTAGGGCTTCATGTAGTAGTACAAATATCTTGTAGTAGCTTCTTGTAGCATCCCTGTAGGTCACCATTTCCACTACATTTTTCCTCCTTGTTTCCATTTTAACCTAATATAGGATTCATTTGACCCCAGCTATGAAATCATGGCCAGAAGAGACCCCTAGTCCACTCCAAAGCTCCTTCCTTCCTTGCTTCAAAAACAAAGTAGGAATTAGTGTTTTATTTCATCCTGAGAATTAGCTTGAATACGATATCAGTTTACATGAAAGTATAAGTTAAGTGAATTAGTATATAGAGGTTTAATTTATGGTTTGATGAAGTGTGTGAAGATATAATAGTTTCCAAATGAATGGATTGTTAGATGAATGATTGCACATAACATAGTTTCATTTTTTGTAATTAGGTTAATTGTTTATGATTTTCCTTCAATGTCAATTTCAAGTATAAGTTGATAGGTAATCTCTTTGTCTTAGATTAGATGTAATTCTCTCCATTACATTAGCTAATTTCACTTTAATCTAGTAGGAGGAATGGCCTAGAAGTACTATTGATCAAAAGACCTAGTTGAAGGGGCATGAGTAGAATTCATCTACTGTGCATATAACATTGTCACCTCTAAGTTTATATGAAGCACGGTGCAATATCAGGGCTCACCATATCATGTTCTTCCTTTCCGCTAATCCATTTTGTTCGAGTGTATGTGGAACAATTTTTTCCTTCTGGATCCCTTATTTCTTATAAAATTCTATGGACTCATTTGACATGTATTCCCCTCCATTTTTTGACTTGAATATTTTGATTCACTTCCCTGTTTGATTTTCGATCAAGGATTTTAATTCCTTGAACATTTCAAAGGCTTCATCCTTATGCTTCAAGTAATATATCGATGCCTTTCTTGAGAAGTATTCAATGAAGGTGATGTAATAGATATGACCACCAATAGAATGCACATGCATTGGACCACATATATCAGAAGGAATGAGATGGAGGATGTAATTTGTCTTGTTTTCACTAGAGGGGAATGGTCCCCTTGTTTTATTTCCACTCGCACATCCTAAACATACTCCATCATGATGGGCTTGAACATTGGGAATACCTTAAACCAATTTCTTCAGTTTCAAAAGAGCATCATAATTTAGACGAGTCAATTTGCAGTGCCACAAATTGCTCATATGATTGGTATTATGAACCAATGCTATAAGTTTCCTTGACTCTATAGATTCCTTCAAATCTTTATCCTAATGTGAATGCATCTCTCATAGGTGAACCAACATACCAAGTAAGAACTTTAAATTTGATGAAGGAAACTCTCATCCCTTTATCTTCCAATGTGGATATAGATACCAAATTCATCATTAAACCTGGTACATAAATAACATCATGCAACAAAACTAATTCCCCAAAATTAAAATGAAATTTGACGAACCCAAAACCTTTCATGAGATGAGTGGAGTTGTCTCCAAGAATAATATTCAACTTAGTATCCATCTCTACTAGATTAGAGAGGACTTCCTTATATCCAGATAAATGATGAATGGCCCCACTATTAACCAACCAACTATCCCACGACTCCATAGGAGAAGAACTGGTAAGGGAAGAAATAAGAATGTATTTTGATTTATTTACAACATCACTTTCATACTTGGGAACTCTTGACTTCTTTTGATGAGAATGATCTTCTTCATGGTCGCTTGATATATATCTTCTTCTACTTTCATATCTTCTATCGTGGTTATATATTTGATCATATTTTCTTCTTTTATTGGTGTGGCTTCTTGTGTTGTAACGCGGCCTTTTTCTCTTCTCGAGACAGTATCGAGAAAAATTCCCTTTCTTGTGACAATTATAGCATTCAATATGAGATAAATATCTCTCATTCCTACCTTTTTCATTTTGAGGAGGCTTTCTTGATGGACCTCCTTTTCCCTTATTTTATTTTCATGAGTGATATATGTAGTGGGATCTCCCTCTACATGCTTTTGAATCCTTCCTCTTGCTATCATCCTTGATTCTTATTCAGTAAGTTTTCCAAAAATTTCATCAAATGACGAGAGGACAATATTGTTGCTTATTGTAGTAATGAAGGTTTCCTGAATAGGAGGGATACCTCTAAGAGTCACAACCACTAGTTCCCTGTTAGGCACATTTTCCCCAACTCTTTGCAATTAATCTCGAAGGCGAGATATCCTCATAATGTAGGATTGTATTGTTTCTCCTTTTTTCATCTTGGTTTCTTTGAGTTGATATTTCAAGGTGATGATCTCATTCAAATTTTTAATCTCATACATGTCAGCTATCTTGTCATACATGTATTTATACTTCCTTAAATTTCCAACATTTGCAAGTAAATGATCTTGTAAACCGTCAGCTACAATTTTCTTTTATTTGGACTCACTTTTCTTGTACCTGTTTTTGAGGGAAGCGGAAGCATTTTATCGAGGCTCAGGAATTCTTCCTTGAATCTATTCCAACACATCATTGTTATCATCTATGATCTCCAACCTGAATTTCCATGCAAAAAATGTTGGTGCATCACCCAACTTTTCATGCTCCTTGAAGGTGGAGGAGAGATTTGGACTTTGACTAGAAAAACTCCTCCAAATTTCCAAAGAAGGTGGATTCAATGCTTGTATCCTTTTGAGCTTTTCCTTCACCTTACCTCTAATACCATGTTAATTTTTCAAATTGTTCTATGTTATTTCAATTACTTCAGCCCAATTCATATCTTTATTAAGAAGTTCATCCAATTATTAACAATGTTTGCAATCATAAGCAATAACTGAAGATAGAAAAATATAAGCCATGATAAAGGAGACAATAGAAAAACCATATGAAACACTGTATCTGTCAAAGACCAGGGGAAAACCCGCTATGGGGAAAACCCTTTAAAATATTCTTCTTATTAGATAGTCATAAAATGTTTCAGTGGAGAGTACAATGAGCCCAATACATAAAATTCTAGCATAGATTTACCTAATTCAAAATAGAAGCAATACATTAGAGAGAGACCATCCAACCATTAGACAACTATAGTCAACTGCGGTCAATTGACAAACCCTAGCTCAAAACTATGGTTGCACTCATCAAGATATTTTGTGAGCAACTGTAACTTCCCGGTCATTCCCTGAGACACTGTATGTGAACGACTAGTCACTCTTAGGAGAACTGTTAGTGTGCAATGGGTTTTGTGTGTGACTTTGCCTTCCTAGCCACATTGAGGTTCACTGCAATTGTGCGACTGGGAACGAAACCCTCCAGATCTTCGTCAAGGTCTCGTTCCCTCCTTTCAAGTTATTGTGTGTGCGACTTTGACTTCTTAGTTGCACTGAGGAAAATTGTGTGTGTTTGATTGAGGATGAAAATGCCCAATGCCATGTGTGTGACCAAGAAATTGAAACCCTAGACATGCGTGAGCCTCAGACTTGTAGTTTCGGACCCTTGAGCGAACTTCCTCCTTCATATATGTCTGAACCAAGTCAAATAGAATAGGAGATGGCATATTGTGTGATGTGAGTTTCCAAATGAGCTTGAGGTATCTTATATTTATAGGCTTCCATGAGGGTCCACTTGATGTTCATGCCGACCTTTCAAATTGTACATCTGCATATGGTTAACCTAATCTAATATACACGAGTGGGTACATAAATTCAAAACCAACTTCTTATTATCCAAATGAGGTTATATTTAAGTCAATTTTGGTCCTCTCGAAAAGAGAAATTTAATGCAATCATATTATCTATCATCTAAGTTATCTAAGGTGGAATTTGACCCTGGTTTCAAAAATTAACAAGTATTAGTGTTTTTGAGTCATAGTAATCCCATATGATTGTGGAAACCTAGTTATAGCATTCCCCCATAGAACCATATATGATACTTGATCCACTTAGTGGGTGGTGCCTAAAGAGTCGACATTGAGGAGGTTTATTGGTGAAACTACGTAGCAAATCATGGGTCTGTCAAAATTCCACATGCCAAAAAATGGTCTAGTTATTAGGATCGAGATTATTCCTATGATATATAGAGATGTGGAAAAAATGGAATCCCACCAAGGAATAAATTATTCAATTTTTAAGCACAAGGAGTACAAATTTGCAACAAAATAAATTCAAGGTAGGAGACTAAACACAAATAAATGGTTGCAGAAATATATGTTTACTGAGCTTCATAAAATTTTCTTTGGATAATTCCTGAATATTTTGACAGAGTGGGTTCAATGGATTAACAATAATAATTCGACTTATCGCCATGATGGACCAATACCATGGACTACATAGGAAGTGTGTTAGTTGCAATAATTAAGTAATAAGATCTCACACATTGTCTATTGCTTGTTTGAGGGTATACTAGAAAGTTATATTGTTGAATTTGAAGTGGAAGCGGCAGTATCCTATAGTAAAACAGAGAGGAGATTCTTGAAGGGCCCACAAGGCAGATTCATACGGTCATTGCCATGATCCATTAAAATGCTACCATGTGACCACAAATTTCTACACCTATATTTGAGCAGCATGAGCGGCTAAACTGTTTATGCAGAAGGGGAAGTGGGGGAGAAAGAAGGGGTAGTTTGAGCAAAGGGGGAACAGAAGAATAGTAGAGAGACCATGGTAGATACTGAAGGAAATTATGGGATTGCGGATGTGAGTGTGAAGAGGTAGGATGGAGATAGAAGGCATGGAGGGTGGCACATTAGAGAAAATTTGAGGTATAAAATGGTCTTCCTAAGAATATTATAAAATATTAGTGGAAATAATAAAATAATATTAGATTACATCATCAAATTTTAGGGGGCCCGGGGAAATAAGAAACTACTTTTTCAACTCATATATTAAACTTATCTCCTCATTCAAGGATTACCCATGTTGCATACCTTTGATGGACCATGCTACACAAAAAAATGAGAAATGCATGAAAAAGTGTTATTGCGATCATGTTTTTCATGTATTTCTCATTTTTGTGTAGAAAGTTCCATCAAACGTATGCGACATGGGTATTCCTTGGAAGAGGAATTAAATTATGCATCCAATGAGTGATCTCGCTCAAATTTGAGTAAATCCATAGGGAGATAAGTTGAAAAAGTAGTTTTTTTATTTTTTAATATTTTTACTTTTTTACTCCAAAAATGTTGAATAATTCCCCATGGTTGACATCATCATCTTGAGTCCTATTGGTTCTTATAAAGTTGATTTTGGTTGTATATATATTTTGTATGCCCATTTTAGACCTCAAAATTTCTCTAATGACATTAAGGAGTGGACGGAGGTTCCGACGGAGAGACGTGGGACGAGGTTGGTCAGCGTTGATTACTACTACTAGGAGAATACCTGGGAGAGGGGAAAGGAAATTCCACCGAAGGAAAAGGGGCAGTACGAGTTATTATAGTTATGAAGGAATGCAATTTGGTACCCCGTGCACTAAAGCGGAGGGAAAAAAGTAGCTCAGTCCATGAAGCATGGAGTTTCTGAACCCAGGATAATATAGTTAGACCATGCTTGGCATCAAACTCACGACCCCTCCCACATCTATAAATATAGAGGTAAGTACTCAACAGACTATAACGAATAGTGTAGAATTTAATCGCAGTCAAGGGGGTGGAGGTACTAGTAGCAGTGGAGTTGGCTAAGCAGTAGGTGGAGTGTAGCAGGGTGCTCAGGTTCAATTTAGTGGAAAAACCAATTTATAATCATCTAGTGGTGTGATAGGTGTGATTGGAAGTAATTCATTAGGGAGTACTACATAAAGTGCAATGGCATGCATAGAACTGAGGATTCCTATGTTCCATGGTGCTGGGAGCGAGGATCCACAACAACACTTATTTTTTTATGAGGTCATATATACAACAAAACGTGTTCTAGAAGAGGTAATAAAGATTGTGTAGCGGGAAGCTTCCTTTAGGGATCGTGCATTGATAGGGTACATGAAGTAAAAAAGTGTGACTCCAATTGGCCAAACCAAGTTGTTGAATGATATTAAGTAGGCTTTGATTAGAGAATTCCATAATTCAAAATTTGAGTCCCAATGCATTACCAAAATGAAGGATATTAAGTAGGGCTTCGGCGAGTATGTATGGGATTTCAACTAGAGGTTTAATATCTTGAAGGATAGGATGGCGTTTGAGATTCTGGACACACATCAGGGAACAGATAAAATAGTGGTATGGCACAGGTGCAGTCTCAACTGGCAGTGATGAATCTTTCGCTATAGGATCTAACTAAGGGGAAAGAGAAATGAGAGGAGGTTTGGTGTACAAATTTTCAAACAAAAGGTGACCAAAGAAATGAGTGCAAGTTGATGTCTGACTATACGGTGATCGGCACAGCGAATCCACTTGCGCAGGGTCAAGGGATGTGGTGTACCATTTTTTAGACAGAAGGTCACCAGAGAAATGAGAAGAAGGGGTCAAATGTAAAAACAATAGTAGTCGAGCCCCATAGATCCAAACAATGGGTTGGTGTAGAAAATCTGCTTCAAACATCACATCAAGTCATATCATATGTTAAATTTCATCAAAGACTTTTAAAGTGTTTAAAATTACCCAAGTGATAACTATAAACATTTTTTTTTTTTTTAATTTTGCATGCGCTATGAAAATATTTCGTAGTGTGGCCTGTAGGTGCTACGAAAATATTTCGCAGCATGCTACAAACATATTTCGTAGCTCCATCTGCTTTTTTGGAATCTAATTGGTACAAAACTTCGGTAAAAAATTTGGCATGACAAAAACATCTTTGCCACCTTATTGCACAAACATTTTACCTATTCCAACACTTAAGCCCACTTTTCTTGTAATAAAACTATTAACTGATTTTCAAAACATTTTGACCCTTTTTTGAAAGTATAAACTTAGTGCTAATAACTGGCTCCAATGGGGATATTATCTCCCCAGGAGGCAGTAAAGAACACGCTGACCATGTGCCTGATCCATCGGGTGGCTCACAACTCTGTCGTGAAACTTTCAATAGGATTACTGCTTTGAAGCTTAAACCACTATACACACTGAAAATCACAATTGCATACTAAAAACTCAAAATTGAATGTTGAAACTGAATTTGAAGACTGAAAAACCAAACTCAAACAAATGATTGTCCCATTAGGTTATTGAAAACTACTTCCTACTCTGTCTTGTTGAGACTGACTTATGAATCAAGTATTTATAGATTTCCATTCTAGCCAATCAAGCAAATGATTATTTGATTTCTTTTTGCTCTCACTTACTTGAAAAAGAAAGAATTTTTTTTTAAAACAACAACTTAGACTGAAATCTAAATCTAATTTAGATGTTGACAAAATTAAAAAATTTGAGTCTATTTTTTTACTCCAAACATGTTGCAAAAGGATCCTCACAAGAATCAACATTGATATTACAGTTTCACCAAATATTGTCACTCTGGTATGAAACTTATCCATCTACATTTTCTTTATCGTACACCTCCATCTGATGGCTATCATAACGATGCAAACAAAAATTGTATGTACAAGAGAACGTTGTTGATTGCAACAATAATTCTTGATCGTTTTCATTTATTTCAGAGATGAATTTTGTACATTTCTGAAAAACTACAAATGGAACAGCCATGTCTTGTAAAACAAGAGTGACTAAGGATGATTCTTCATATGCTTCAACAAAAAAATTGTCTTGATGTTCTAAAATTTTTGACATTTTGTTTTAGAGAGATGTAAGATCTTGAATGGTTTCTACATTTTCCAAAGATTTTAAAAGAATATGCTCCTCTTCCATGACTAAAATAGAAACTATGGATTGATTATCATTATCCCTCTTTCGGTGACTTAAAATATGAACCTCTTCACCATTCTCAAGGGAAGGAACATGAATTTTGTTAAGCACATGCATGGTGAAACACACACACAAGATAAATATAAGCATTGATTGTCTTTCCATTAACCATAGATGTCTATTTATAGTACAATGGGGTGACTCTTGGATTCCACATTCCAAGGTCACTTGGACTCCTTTATGACTGTTCGGCTTCCACACCTACCCATAGAGGATTAGGTGTCCAACATTCCCCCCCTTAATCCAAAGGGGTATGTGTGAGTCAAATAAGAGAGTTTTAATAAAAATAAGCAAAGTATGCATGGCAGCACTTAGGTTGAATCATCTCTCTAAAATGTTGGCATAAAGAGGTGGTTTAAGGATGACCACCAACACTAGAATGCAACACTTATTGCAGTTCCCAGAACTCTTCCAAATCTAGCAAGAAGCTAAGGACTTCTGCTAGAGGAAGTGTCCCTCATATTTGAAGAGGGAGACCTTCAACCTAGAAGAAGGGAGGTCTACAACCTGTGATGGTTTAAGGATGACCACCAACACTGGAATGCTTAATGCATTTCCTGGAAATCTTCCAAAACTGGCAAGAAGCTGAAGTCTTCTGCTAGAGGAAGTGTTCTAAATTCTTTGAAGAGGAATAATATGAACCTTGCATAGATGGTTTAAGGCTGTCCACCAACCAAAGGAATTCTCATGGGCATCTGTGTCTCTGGCTACAACTCTGAATCCGGAATGACAAGTTGTGGCTTAGGCTCACTCGAACTGTTGTGTCTCTGGCTACAAATCTGAATCTGAAATGAGAGATTGTGGCTCGGGCTCACTTGATGTGGCTTCGAAGCTTGTAGATGACCACCATTTTCCCCCTCTGTTAGGTACAAGGTGAGATGATGGTGAAAACTCAACTGCAATATTGTTCAATATTTGAGAACAAGTTCTGACATGCAACTTAAACATCTTCTTGGTTGTTGATGCCCATTGCCAAGAAGCAATCCATCCAACATGAATCTTTGTTCTTATAGAAGGCTTGTTTCTGAAGCATTTGTGTGAATAATGGGTGTGCCGACCACAGTGCTTGCATGGGTGAAGATCGAAACAATTATCTTTCATATGGCCAACTTGATCACAGTGTTGTCATTTTAAAATTTGTTGTTGCTGATTTGGAAGAGGAGCAGGATCTGGAACAGTTGAAGGTGAACTGTCATGGAGAAATCCGGCACTCTGAAATTTGATGGTATTGGAGTAGTCAGGAATATGAAAGGACAACTCCTTGTCATATCCAAGACCTGTTCGGTGCTTGTTATGGACAAGCTCTTCCCAAGGTTTGATGATGGGCTTGGGAAGAAAAGAGTGAACATCTACATCTACATCTACATCTACATACCAATTTGCTTTTGAACTAGGCACTGAATGTGAATCAATCACAACGTTATTGACTTGATGATTATGGAAGTTTCTTTCAATGTTCTGAACAGAAACAGGTTCAGAATGATGACTCCATTGTTGTAATTCTTCTTGTTGGAATTAAGATTCAAGCTGCAAAAAATCTGTCTTTTCATGTGCATCTTATAGATAAAACTTAATATTAGACAAGGTGTCCCTGTTGATTTTAACCGTGTCTCCACCCGTATATAAGATTAGAGTGCTTAATAACTCTAATAATCCATGAATTTTCTCCATGGTTCAAATAACTCAAGTTAGCAAATGAACCTTCTAGTTTTAATGAATACAAATAGTTCTCTTTTACAAACAATATTGGTGCCTCTTTCCTATGGAAAATCTCAGCCACAAATGTGTTGAACCTGAAATTTTAGAGCCAAAATTCTGGTTCACACTACCATCACCAATCAAAATACCTCCCCTGAAGTAATATCAACTATATCTACCTTACTTCACTTGGCAGGCAATTAAATATACTTTGATATATGCAAATGTTGTAGAGATTAAACAATGGAAAATTGGCTTTCCATGGCTTTGCTGCTCAACTTTGATCTTTAGTTTTGGGCTGAGGCTTCAGCATAGGTTGATAGATTGGCTCTAGGAATCATCCATCGTGGCTGCCAGTCATCAAAACTAGTTCCGTGTTAATAACCCTGACCTGCACTATGTGTGGGTTGGCCAGAGCTCTTTGTTGCGTGTGTCTGTTCTGGTGTCCCAGATCAATAACACGATCCGAGGAACCAGATTCAGAATCATGCAACTTTAATTTTGCTCCAGATATCTCTCGAGTATGTTACTTCCTCTTCCCAAGGACTGACCCAACTGTGTTTTTTTTTTTTTTGGTATAGTAACCTCAGTAAAATGAGGTGTGGAACACTAGTGTCGACAACCTATTCATCGCCATAAACAATTTCAAATATTATGTAGGGAAGTGATTTACCATCCCCTTCATCAAATAATTCTGTCATATAATTCGAACCATAAAGTAGTCTAACTGAACAAATAAATTGAGACATTTATTTTGTTGGAAACTGACCTGGAAACCTGAATGAATGCCAAGAGCAATGTAGCACACATTCAACACACCATCACCCATGATTCACTTTCTCAAATGCAAATAGCAGGCGTGAAACCTGATCCAGTAACTATTGTAATGTGCTTTCGGTTTGTATCAAAGTAGCAGGTCTGCGTGAAGGAATGTGTGGATACATAGTTGCATAATTAAAAGCGGATTTTGGTTGATGTCTACATGCAGAAATTGGTCACGTTAGACTTGTGGGTTTGTATGCCAGGTGTGGAGTGTTGGTGATGCTGCAAGAGTGCTGTGGGAGCAGTGGCAGTTCTTAAGCACAGAGGAGCAGTAGCTACCGGTGTTGTATGGCCAGTGGATGACTGTGTACACTGCTTGGATGGGAGGCAAGATGATTGTGTACATCGCGCAGATAGGAGGCCCAATGAATAATTGAAAGTTCAGCGATGGATGACCGATGGGCCTGGACAACGCGAAGGTTGGAAAATGAGAGGGATTTTCCAAGACGTAAGGATGCCGAGAGGGAGATGTGAGTGTGGAAGTTTCCAAGGAAGGGTGAGCGTTGTCAAAGAGTGGGAGGTCAATCGACTTAAATGGAGTTTGATAGCGAGAGAGGTGAGAGGAGAATAGGGAGGAGTGAAGTGCGTAGGTTGGTGGTCAGTGGGAGTGGTGGATGGAGGGGAAGGGCCTGCATGGTGCGATGACGAAATTTGAATTCGGAAAAATGACAGAAAGAAAGTTATTGAGAAGAATGTAATGTGTTGAACCCAACAACTATATTATCTTCGGGTAGGAAAGAACATATTAATGCAAAAATGGATGAGGGAACCTCTGAAGAAAGAGTTGTAATGCCGCTTAGCATTAAACAAATGAGGACACTCGACGACTTCTCGTATCCCGTTGAAGCGCATGAAAGGACCTCTCCTGAACAACTTTCATTCAATTTATTTTTTCTTTCATCAATCCCATTTTAAAAAAAGAAGGCGAACGGTCACTAATAGAAAGATGAACAATCACTAATAAAGCATGTACATAATTTCTAAGTGATGGTACACCAGGGTGAACGCAAAAATTTTGAGCGACGGAAGACAATCTATGGATTTGGCCAAGGGAATTTCATAATACACAACGTTTTTCAAAGTAGGACGAGCGCATTTCATGAGCGAACATTAGTGTAGCAGAGCCTTAGAACAATAGTAGAGGGTGTTATATGTGCAGAGAATATGGAAGATAATTAGGATCATAATGGCAATACTAAAATTTGGACAATGCACACCTAGGTGGAGGCCACAAAACCAGTGGCTCAAATTGGAGCAAGGCCAGAATTCACCCACTCCGATACCATGTTAAACACACGCATGGTGAAACACACACACAAGAGAAAGATAAGCATTGATTTCCTTTCCATTAACCATAGATGTCTATTTATAGTACAATGGGGTGACTCTTGGATTCCACATTCCAAGGTCACTTGGACTCCTTTATGACTATTCGACTTCCACACCTACCCATAGAGGATTAGGTGTCCAACAAATTTCAAATGTAATTTCTTTATCTATTTAATTTTTAGCCAAGGAAGAAACTATTGTTTTCTATTGAGATGAACATTCATAAAGGGCCTTTATGATTTCATCATTCATACACTCTTCATCACGAAAATCATTTTCAAGGTATTGAATGAAACCTTCACAAAATTCACAACAATATTCTAACACCAAGAAGGAAGGATTAGATTCTCCATAATACTCAAAGAATGTTGTGTGGAAATATTTAAGAGAGTATAAGCTACTTGGTTTTAACCCTTCATACCATGATCCTACTTTCCCTTCTAGGGTATCCATAAACATCTTCATTAAATAATACTCATGAAACTTAATCCCATGCTTATGCATATTTATATGAAACTTAATGAGATGCAAAACAACATCATCTCCTTCCTGATATTTGAACTTTGGGAGGTATGTTTTCCAATCTATGCGAGACAAACGGTTTGGAAAACCATGTACATGTAAGCAGTTCATAGGAGTACACCTTATTGATTTGTAAGCCTTGATGGAAGCCATATTTGTATTGTAGATTCCACAATGTTGTTTTGATTCTATATATTTCTAAGAATGGATTCGTCAGATGAATGATGTACAACCTCTCTTTTTTGTATGATTTCTTTTCACCATCAAAAATTGTATATAAACATTTTTTCTCCCATGGTTGCCAAGATGTTAGCACTCATAAATTTTCTTGGTTGTAAGGGAAAACTTCCTAAGGTAACATTTTCAAACCAATATTGCAAATTGAATGTTATCCCCTTCAATCCAGAGAGGGCTCTCTCTGAATACCTTATCACTAAGCTTAGAAACTGGTTGTGTCTTTAAACAATGGCTAGATATTTAGTGGGGTCGTGATGAAATAGAGTTTGTTTGGAATGTAGAAATCAATCCATTGGGAAATGGGGTCAAAAAATCACATTTTTAGATTCAATTACCAAGATGTTGATCTTATGAATTAAGAGGGACAAAGGCAGGGTAGATGGAAAACTGTAGACATATCAAATATCATCTGAATGGTAGTAGAAGGAGATAAAAATTCACTATAGTAGGGAATGAAACATGAATCCTAAAATATTTAGAAGAAAGAGTACATATGTCTAAACCATATGAACTAGAGCACTAGCTAATTACTTATGTCACATAATCTCATTTAAACATCAGAAGATAGAATATGAATGGAATCACGTAGAAAGGAAACTATCACAGAAGAAAAATAATTGAGTATGCCATCACATGAATCTATGTATCATGAACATAATATCCTAGTCTTTATGGCACTTGAAAACTAAGTAATTTGACTACACACAACAAAAAGAGTTTACTTTGTTTCAAAGTCCAACTTTTTTTCTTTCTTGTTGATACATTATATAGGAAAATTACATAAAGTTTTCAAGGTCCACCAATTCTAGAAATTTAATTGTTAAATATTACAAAACCTCATGATGGAATTTACAAAATGTAATAAATCCTACTATTCTAGCTATTCTAGTTATTCGAGCCTTATCTTGGCATCTAGATCGAAACAAAATATCTATGAAAATCTTTACGAGACCTCTGTTGATTCTCTGGAACAAATTGATGAGTCACATGTTAGACTTCAAGATTTGTAACTTTTTACTACTTTATAGGTTCATTCACCATCTAGCCCATGTGTCTATACTTCCTGTAGCTATCCATGAGATTCACTGAGCCTACAAAAAATCTCCTCAAGTCATGCAAGAAAATTTACACATGTCTCCCTTTTCTTAACACATTGCTTTTTATTGAACTTATGACCAAAAACATCATATGAGTGTATTCAATCCTCAAAATCCTGTATAATATCATCATTAGGCCTTAAAGTATGATGACTAGACTATCAAAAATATACAGTGAATTTTAATGAGACATATTAGTCAAACTTAGGATTTTTTACAACAAAAATCATTTTCCCTGTTCTTCGCTCAAGGCACTGCTTCAAAAACGCATCTTTGTTTAGTCTTTCGTTGCTTCAGCAACTTGAACAAGCATGCTCAACTTGTATTGGTTTACTCTTGATCTAGTAACCCTTTTACCTCTTTCTTGACTGTCTTTGTTGGCCGTTAGGGTTTCCTATTCCTTTGCTTCTGAAGATTCTATTTTCCTTTTTTTTGTTTCTCCTCTTACCTTTGGAATATTTTGTATCTTCCTCTTTGTTGGGTGCAGCACAAGTTGGACTAGATTTTTGCTAATAACTCCGCATTTTGAGTAGTGGAGCGTGAAGTGGAACACGTAGCAAAGCATTCTAAATATATTGTGTGGTGCCATAGGGGCTTCGGGGTGGGTCGAAGCCCCTTCTTTATGTAAAGTGAACTATGTTGTAAAAGGTTTTGGGTTATATTTGCTTATTTTGGGGAACCCATGATATTTGGACCATGGTATTGTAATGATATAACTGATGATGTAATAATATATAAAGGGATGTAATGTTATTGTTGAGCTGCCTTTTTTTCCATATTTTTACGATTTTTATCAGATAATTTTTTGATTGTACCTAGTGTTTTAATCATTTTTACCTTATTAAGTTGATGATTAATGGTATTTAGAATTAAATTATAAATTCTTGTTATTAATTAATTTGAAGGGTGATTTATGTAATAGTTTCATTAACAAATGCCTTCTTGGTGGTGGGTGAATAAGTCTAGTGCAAAACTGCATTTAAGTACAGATTCATGCATGGGGGCATAAACATATTCATGTACGGATTCACCCCATGCAAGCAGCAACATATTGGACTCTATGGCAAAGATTGACAGCCATGTTCTGAACCCTTTGCCTCATTTCAAGATGAGATTTCTAGCTTCAGCATCACCAATAAAAGATAATTAACTGACCTACCTGAAATGCAATCGATTACCAACAACTTCAATCAGCTTTCCAAGTGTATTACAACAAAGGCTTAATCGTTCACATGTGGATGATATTTGAACCACTACATAATGGGTGTCTCACGAAAGTGGTTTAAGACATTGGTTGGTCTTAAAAATTCTAAGGAACAATTGTCTAAGAAGCATGGAAATAGGAAGATTCCTATTGACAGACCCAGAGTATGGCATTAGATGAAACAATCTGGGGACAACACTAAGATTCTAATAGATTCAGAAAATATAAAAAATGAGTAAGCTCTTGATACTACATCTCATACTGATATTGAATCAAATGCAAATTTCGTCAATGGTTTTGTAGTTGAAGACACTTCAATAAGCTCTACACACTCTTGAGAAGGGGCCCCAAGAGAGGAATGGGCAACTATTTCTATCCAAACTGATTTTTGTTGCTTCCTGGCAAGGAAAACCCTTCATGCTTTGAAAGGATTAGTGAGACTTCAAGCTCTTATTAGGGGCCATGCAATGAGGAAGCAAGCATCTATCACCTTGCGATGAATGCAAGCTTTGGTTAGAGTTCAAGCTCAGGTACGAGCCCAAAGGGTACATATAGCAATAGAGGATCAAATTAGGCAACAGAAAGTTGAGCAAAAACTTAAGCTTGAGGCTCAAATCCATGAAGCTGAGGAAGGGTGGTGTGACAACATAGGATCAATGGAACAAATTCATGCTACGTTACAACATAGGCAAGAAGCTGCAATCAAACGGGAAATGACCATGGCATATGCTCTAACCCATCAATGATAAGCAAGCTCAAGACAAATACATGAATTATCTGAGGGATTTGAAGTTGATGAAAGAAATTGGCATTGGAATTGGCTGGAATGCTAGATGGTTGTACGGCCATGGGAGAAGAGATTTATGGATCAAAATATGAAGGCTGGTAGCAGTAAACAAGTTGGCTCCATCGCATCTGTTCCAACAGACATCAGTCAAGGTTCTGCACATCAAATCAAACCACCTCCAACACAACCTGCAAATCAATTCAGGCAATATTTATTTATAGAAAATTTGCAACCAAACTCTCTATCTCAGACACAATCTGCCATTACTCTTGGTTTGTCTTCTCGTCTACATGGGCAGATTGATATTAGAATCGAAAGCTCCAAGATGTTCAATTCCCAACATTGAATGGTTCAACACCAATTCCAATTGTGTGATCCAGCCAGCTGTACGATGCCTCTGCCAGTAGTGTGTGAGGATCAAAGTCTTCCAGACGCCGGATCACACCAACTCAAGCCTGAATTGGAAATCAAATCTCGTTGTTTTGATTTTATTATCCTAAATCCTAAATTTATATCATATGCAACAATTGACCCATTTAATTAAGAGCAGCATTGCTGCTATATAATGGGGAATTTGCACACTTGTAAGGAGGGTAATAGAGATAGGGATTTTTATGTAAAGAAGTAGAATTGTTGTTTCTTGTGATTGGTGTAAATCGATTTCCAGATGTTGTCTTAAATATACATCATCGCCTTCAATTCATGAGCAGAAGCATTTGTGCCATGGTTAACTGTGCATTCTTATCTTTGATGTTTTAAAGCTTTCCTCCATTGCAGTAAGTTGGCTTAATCTAGGCGTGGGAGGGCCCACCACCTCTAGAGCTAAGCTTGATCAATAACATAGGATAATTAGATGTGAGTGATTTTAAAATTTGTTGTTTCTGTGTGAATTTGTTGTAGGCATGGTTCAATTTCAAGCGTTTTGATCATCGTTGTATTGTGAAAATAAATGGACTAAAAACTTATGGTAAACTCAGATTCATTACATAACTTGTGCTTTATTTGTAATATACAGTTTTCCTCTTGTTAAAATTGAATATAATGGGAGCATTCATGATATAGGAATACAACAATTTCTGAGTTTGATCAGAATTAAAATAGAATTTAATGCTTTGACTTTGAATATGTTAACACTGCCCATTTAGAATACTAATTCAAGGTTTGCATTACCTAATTTCTTTGAAAATTTGTAGAATTTAATGATCATTTGATTTGTTTATACATCCCCGGACTCCGCTTAGTAATTAGAATTCTTTTAATTAGAATTTATCTTATTTTTCATAGTATAATCATTTTTTTATAAGAGCAAGTTTTAGTGCAGATTTGATTGTGTAGGTAGCAGTGATTTAGTTTTCATTATTGAGTTACATGATTTTGAAGAGTAAGCTTGTTTTTTTGAATATTTCATTTCATCTAGATTAAAATATTTGAATTGAAGGTTTCTCATAGATTATTTGTAATGCGATTTTTAATAGGATCTTTTAAGTGTTATTTTACATGAAGCTAAGTATTTTTCATATGGCGATAGTTAGAACTGTCCTTTGTTAATTTGAATCTTGAATTTGTTATCAAAATTAGTTCTAGTTAGTCTAAGGTGTGAAGTTGTCATAAGAATAACATGTGTCCCTTTTGCTTATCTCAAGTTTTAGTTTCAAGTTAGTGAAAGGAGCAAATAGATTAGGGTTTTCAAGATATCATAGGAGATTTAAAAAGTAGAATTAGAGTGCAAGAATGTTATATGATTGAGGATTTCTTTGTATTTCCTTATAGTTTAGTTGCAGTATGGAGTTTGCAATGAATGCTAGACATAGTTTAAAGTACAAATTATTTTTAAGTACAGAACGAATTGACTAAATAGGAATCTTAAATTACTTTTAGAAATTGAATGTGATCATTGATTTTGCCTCGTCAACCAGTGAGATTTATTTCAATTTCAGAAAATTGAATTTAACTATCAGGATTGCAGGAAGCTTGAATATGATGGCTTGGTAAAATTGGTTAAGTAGATCCCCTTTTCAAGGTTGTTTATCTGCCAGTAAAGGTCTGTTTCATTCCGGTACCTAGTTTATCATTATTAAGGAAACTTATATACTCTGACCATTTAGCTGAGCCAAGACACAGTATAGCTCGCGTTTACAACTCCCGAATTGATAATTAATATTGAGAGGTTCAATCCAACAATTAAACCACCCAAAATTTTGGCGTTGTTGCCGGGGAGTTGTATTTTAGCTCAGGTAAAATTTTCTTACAAAGTTTCAAGGATATTGAAGGGTAGTCGGAAGGTGGAGAGTGTACGGTAAGACGTGAGTGAAGAGCCACACATCCACTATTGTGGGGTTGCTCCAAGGTCTAGCCATCTTGCTTATCTCTTGAAATTTTATTTCCTTTCTTGTAAAAGCAAGCTTTAGACATTTAATTTCCAAATTTCTTTGCTTTAAATAGTACTTTGATTCAGCATTCTCCTTTCATGTAGTGTGGTGAGATTTATTTTAGCCAATATCTTTTTAAATTTATTTACCTTTAGAATCCAATCTTCAACGTTATATCATTTTTGGGGTACTGTAAAAACCCTTGTGTACTAATCCATGTGATCATAGAATGTACCAATTGGCTTATTGAGAAAAAGAGAATGGTATTTTGAGGAATCATTTAATGAGGAGTTTTGTTGCTGCTACAGATACGTATAACTCATCCGATGAAGAATTCACAAGTGCGGAATTTATTTTTCTTGAACATAAATTTAATATAATTAAATCTTCGATTTATAAATTGAATGATTTTCAAGAACAAGAGAAGGATGAAGAATTACTGCTTATCCTTTGCGCCAGCTTTCGAAAGAAGCACTTCCTTGGAAAGTGCCTACTTAGCGGTGTGGAAGTTTGCAAAATTTGCGAGGAGGGTCATGCAACCGAACATTTCCCATCACTGCCACGATTACGAAAGGTACTTAGGGAATCAAGTAAGGAATCGAATCAACTACTAGGTATAACTCAAAACCCAACACCATTTAATACTTGGAATAATGCTTATTTTACTAAGCAGTTTCCTCAACATGTTTATAATCCTGCAGCTTCATGGAAAACTTTTAATCCTCCTCCAATTGAATATCCTACTTCATGGCCGTAGTGGCCCTTGCCTTGGCCCTCATCCTTGAGCCAGATATCTTAATGGCCTCAAGAATTGTTTGGATCCTTCTCTCTAGGGAAATCTCCCATGCAAATTTGATCATATGAGCACCAACAACAACCACAATTTCTTTCCAATACACCATTAAGTTATCCTCCGCCATGGTTTCAGCCAAATGTGCAACCTTACCCTAACCCTAATCCATACTTTAACCCTAGTTCATACCCTAGTCCATACCCTAGACCTAACCCTAATCCACACCCTAGACCTAACCCTAGTCCAAAGCCTAATACCAATCCAAATCCAAACCTTAGTCCAGGCATTAACCAAAAACCTAACCCAAACCAAATCCTAAAACCTAATCTAAACCATCAGGTTGCACAACAGTTTTAACCACCTATTATTCCTGATGATTCCCCTATTGAAAAAAATGTTACACCTTCCATGTGGGGAAAGGGAATGAATTTGGAAACTTCCCCCATTACCACAGAACAATCACCCCGGGAAGGTGTAATTAAAATACCACCAGAGGAGAAATATTTCATTGGAAATTGTTCTTAAAATTTTGTGGAAAGTTAAAACCCTAGAATCTCTCTCAACCATTCTTGTCAATTTGAGAATCAAATATTTTAGCTTGAACTTGACGAATTTATATTTTATATTTCAACAGATTCTTTGTGCCTCTAGGAGAGTGACTATCAAACTGTGGAAGACTTGCATCAGTTAGAGAATCATAAATATGTGGATTCCATTGAATCCTGGTTTTGAGCAGTCATTAAGCCATCTTATTTTTGCAACATTCAGAAACTCTTGGTACCATATCAATTGAAGAAAATGGTTTCTCATGCTTTCGTATGTCTTGAAGTCTATTCTTTAAAACTAAGTGTGTGTATAATCAGCATTTTGTTACGCACAGGACTTCATTGGAAGTACTCCTATAATTAAAAAGGAGTCTTTCGCCTCTTAGGGTAAAATAGGGTAGGAGAATAAATGAATAAAGTTGTTATAATTCTATTAGGGTTTGAATTTTAAATCATAGCTATTAAAACTACTTTTTATCCACATTAGTTTTTAACACACAGATTTGTGACAAATATTGTTGAGTACGATTCACTCTAATACCTCATGATTTTGCAAAAGTAACCATGATTAATCACTCTAATAAGTTGTCGTCTAGGATATATACTTTCATTTTCCCTTAGAAGGCACTATTGGAAAACCCCATATGGTGGACTACTCTTGTAAATATCATATTGAGCTATTCATAAGAACACTAGCATTCTTAACTCAAAGAATATTTCAGTCATTTTATAAGATATCTTTAATAAGTCTTTAGGGTAGAGGAACTAGCCAACAATGATTGGTCATTAAAAACATTTCATGCCATCCTTTACTCTTAAGGAGTAGATCTGTCTCCCAAATTATTAAGTAACTTTTAAGGTTAATCATAATAAGATCTTACAAATATTTAGGGGAGGATAGGAGGTCTCGTGATGAGCTGACCTACCACTATCATGAGACCTAACATGCATGAAATTACTACTACTAGTCACCAAGCCATAGTAATGGCTTTCAGCCAAAAATTTGGAAGACAGGAGGTCTCATCATGAGCCGGCATGTTCATTCATGTTACTTCTTGTGATTGGCACTACCATCAGTTGGTTTCCAAGCCAGGACAGTGGCCTTCATCTAAAAATTCAAATAAGCTAATTCTGAATCCATGCCTAGTAAGTGGGACACAGACATTTCGATGGGTCAAAAGACTTCTCTGCCAAGGTTATGGAAATTAGCGGGAAACAGGGCCATGTCTGTGGTATTAAAGTTAAATGCATACTATGATTTTCTTGGTTATCCTTCTCTTTCCCTAAGACTCATCCTTTTTCTTGGACAATGGTTTTAAGACAATTTGAACATGGTTCTTTGAGTTCTATTTTCAAAAATAAAAAATATTTAATGATGTGGTACGGTTAGTGAAGGTTATTCTTTGTACTAGATTAAGAGGAAATTTAGTTTTGAATCTGGACAACAACATAGTTTAGAATGTTCAGTAAAGAGGTTGTTGATTGGTATCATAAATCACTTTAATTATCATGGTATTCGAAGTGATGAAATACTCAATGATGACTATTCAGAAGATGTTGGTTGCGATCAATTTGTATTGATTGTAATTGCCTCTAAATATGTGTTGCGTGACCTAGGTACAAGATTATTATAGTAGGTGCAGGAATATTATGTTATTATTTTTAAAATTGCACCTCTTTAGTGAAATTTGATTCTTATCATAGGACTTTGGGCAGAAACAGAATAGAGAATTCATTTGGAACAAGGTAACAAGTATTTGTAACACTCTTTTCTCCATAATGTCTTCTCAATCTTGTTTTATCATTTCACATGATTTTAGCTGGTAACGTAATAGTAATGTTGTGGGCTAATGAATGCATTACAATATTAGGCATCTTCATCCTTACTTGCTAAAATATTTTTTGACATTTTCCCTACCTCATTTCATTGTCTTATAGTTTTGGCTTGCACGAGGACGTGCAAGAAGTTCGTCGTGGGGGGATGTTGAGTTGCCTTTTTGTTCATATTTTTACGATTTTTATTGGATAATTTTATGATTGCATCTATTTTTTTAATCCTTTTTATCTTATTAATTTTATGATTAGTTTATTTAGAATTAAATTATAAAATCTTGTTATTAATTTATTTGAAGGGTGTTTTATGTAATATTTTCATTAACAAATGCCTTCTTGGTGGCAGGTGAATAAGTCTAGTGAAAAACTGCATTTAAGTACAGATTAATGCATGGGCACAGAAACATATTCATGTACGGATTCACCCCATGCAAGAAGCAACATCTTGGACTCTATGAAAAATATTGAGAGCCATGTTCTAAACCCTTCACCTCGTTTCAAGATGAGATATCTAGCATAGCAGCACCAATAAAAGATAATTAACTGGCCTTCCTATAATGCAATTGATTACCAACAACTTCAATAAGCTTTCCAGGTGTACTACAACAAAGGCTTAATCGTTCACATGTGGATGATATTTGAACCACTGCATAATGGGTGTCACAGTGAAGTAGTTTAAGACATTGGCTGGTATTAAAAATTCTAAGGAACATCTTTCTGAGAAGCATGGAAATAGGAAGATTCCTATTGACATACCTAGCGTATGGCAACAGATGAAACATTCTGGGGACAACAATAAGATTCTAATAGATTCTGAAAATATACAAAATGAGGATGCTCTTAATATTGCATCTCATACTGATATTGAATCAAATGCAAATTTTGTCAACGGTTCTGCAGTTGAAGACACTTAATAAGATCTACACACTCTTCAGAAGGGGCACCAAGAGAGGAATGGGTAGTTATTTCCATCCAAACTGATTTTCATGGCTTCCTAGCAAGGAGAGCCCTTCGTGCTTTGAAAGGATTAGTGAGACTTCAAGCTCTTGTAAGGGGCCATGCAGTGAGGTAGCAAGCGACTATCACCTTGAAATGCACGCAAGATTTTGTGAGAGTTCAGGCTCGGGTCCGAGCATGAAGGGTGAGTATAGAAATACAGGATCAAATTAGGCAACATAAATTTGTGCAGCAACTTAAACTTGAGGCTCAAATCCGTGAAGCTGAGGAAGGGTGGTGTGACAGCATAGGATCAATGGAAAAAATTCATGCTAATTTACAGCAGAGGCAAGAAGTTGCAATCAAATTAGAGAGGGTCATGGCATATGCTCTAACCCATCAATGGCAAGCAAGATCGAGACAAATACATGAATTATATGAGGGATTTGAAGTTGATGAAAGCAATTGGCATTGGAACTAGCTGGAACGTTGGATGGTTGTACGACCATGGGAGAAGGGAGTTTTGGATCAAAATATGAAGGCTAGTAGCAGTAAACAAGTTGGCTCCATCGCATCTATTCCAACGGACATCAGCCAAGGTTCTGCACATAAAATCAAACCACCTGCAACAAAACCTATAAATCAATTCAGGAAATCTTTATTTACAGACAATTTTCAACAAAACTCTCTATCTCAGACACAATCTGCCTTTACTCTTAATTTGTCTTCTCATCTGCATGGGCAGATTGATATTATAATCGCAAGCTCCACGATGTTCAATGCCCAACATTTAAAGGGCCAACACCTCATCATGTTTTGTGTTAAGGCACCAATTCCAGCTATGTGATGCCCTAGCCAATTGTGCGATGCCTCTAGCAGCAGTGCGTGAGGATCAAAGTCTTCCAGAAGCCGAATCGCACCAGATCAAACCTAAATTGGAAATAAAATCTCGTTGTTTTGATTTTATTACCCTGAATCCTAAATTTATATCATATGCAATAATCAACCCATTTAATTAAGAGAAGCATTGCTGCTATATAATGGGGAAGTTGCGCACTTGTAAGGATGGTAATAGAGATAGGGTTTGCCGTGTAAAGAAGTATAATTGTTGTTTCCTATGATTGGTGTAAATCGATTTCCAAATATTGTCTTAAATATACATCATCGTCTTCAATTCATGAGCAGAAGCATTTATGCCATGGTTAACTGTGCATCCCTGTCTTTGATTTTTTAAAGCTTTTCTTACTACAGGCATGGGAGGGCCAACCACCTCTGGAGCTAAGCTTGATCAATAACATAGGATAATTATATGAAAGTGATTTTAAAGATTGTTGTTCATGTGTGAATTTGTAGTAGGAATGGTTCAATTTCAAGCGTTTTGATCATCGTTGTATTGTGAAAATAAATGGACTAAAAACTTATGGTAAACTTAGATTCATTACATAACCTATGCTTGAGTTGTAATATAGAGTTTTCGTCTTGTTAAAATCGAATGTAATGGGAGCGTTCACGATATATGAATACAATGATTTCTGAGTTTGGTTGGAATTAAACATATTTTAATGCTTTGAATTTGAATATGTTAACACTGCCCATTTAAAATATTAATTCACATTTGCATTACCTAATTTCTTTGAACGTTTGTAGGATTTAATGATCATTTGATTTGTTTACACATCCCGGGACTCCACTTAGTAATTAGATTTCTTTTAATTAGAATTTCTCTTATTTTTCATAGTATAATCATTTCTTTATAAGAGAAATTCTCCGTCTGGATTTGATTGTGCAGGTAGCAGTGATTTAGTTTTCATTATTGAGTTACATGATTTTAAAGAGTAAGCTTTTTTTTTAAATATTTCATTTCATCTAGATTAAAATCTTTGAATTGAGGTTTCTCATATAGTATTTGCAATGCGATTTTTAATAGGATATTTTAAGTGTTATTTTACATGAAGCTAAGTGGTTTTCTTCTAGCAATAGTTAGAACTATCCTTTGCTAATTTGAATCTTGAATTTGCTATCAAAATTGTTCGAGTTAGTCTAAGGCATGAAGTTGTCATTAGAATAATGTGTGTCCTTTTTTCTTATCTCAAGTTTTAGTTTAAAGTTAGTGAAAGGAGGAAATAGATTAGGGTTTTCAAGATATCATAGGAGATTTAAAAAGTAGAATTCAAGTGCGAGAAAGTTATATGATTGAGGATTTATTTGTATTTCCTTATAATTTAGTTGCGGTATGGAGTTTGCGATGAATGCTATTGCTAGACATAGTTTAAAGTAAATTTCTTTTTAAGTACAAAACGGAATTGACTAAATAGGAATCTTAAATTACTAGAAATTGAATGTGATCATTGATTTTGCCTCGTCATTTTTGCCTCGTCAACCAGTGAGATTAATTTTTATTTCAAAAGATTGAATTTAATTATCAGGATTGCAGGAAGCGTGAATATGATGGCTTGATAAAATTAGTTAAGTAGGTCCCCTTTTCAATTGTTTATCTGCCAGCAAATGTGTGTTTCATTCTAGTACCTAGTTTATCATTATTAAGGAAACTTATATGCACTCGACTATTAGGCGAGCCAAGATGCGATTGCAACTCGTGTTGCGACTCCCTTTTGATGATAATTAATATTGAGAGGTTCAATTCGACAATTAAGCTACCCAACGAGTTATGTTTAGATGCATTGCATGACATGATAGATGTTTAAGGGGAAAGTCTTTATGATACGTATTTTGTAGCGAGGAAGGCTTTGCGATTGAGTGCAACAGAGACCAAGGAAGAGTCTGCTGACTTAGTGCGTAGGTCGAGATTTATTGTATTTGGAGACTCATCATAATAAAGAAGAAGTTTTGTGGATGATGTTCTGTCGTTCTTATGTGTTTTATGTATATATTTTCTTAATATCTATTTTTCTGAAGTAGTTATTACAGTTTCATGTTATGTGAATGCAGTAATGGTTTATTGATTTATGTGACATGTTTATGTGATTAATTGAATGTGGTAAAGTTGTAAAGTAATTTATGAGTCATAAGCATAAGATAATATAAAAACACCACATATTCTAGTCCCTTAAGAATTTTAACGAGAAACTTGGTTCTGCATCCACCCATAGTCACTTCAGGTGAGATTGCGATATGCTTGCAATTCATTTCCAAAAGGGCCAGTGATCGAGGGTTTTGTTGGTGCGCAGTATAGATCGAACCTAGGTCAGCCCAAACAAGCCAAAAAATGGTTTTGTTTCCAGGACCGAGATCTGTTTGAGGGATATGTGGATGTGGTACCCATTGAAAAAGGAGATTTAATACTGTATAGACCTGAAAATGTGATCATTTTTGGAGTAGGAAAACAAAAACCCTCGTATGACATCCGAAGCTTGGTAACAGAAGTATATTTTTACAGATCAATATGATATTTTCTTCTGTTATTTTCATGTTGAGTATTACAAGTGGATATCGATGTTGAATGAAAGGAAGAAATTTTTTAAGGGTGGAGAACCTACGGTGTAGACTCCTGAACTGATATAATGACTCAAGAGCACTGACAATAGGATTTCAAGGGCTGTCAATTTCTAGATTGATAGCATCTTGGGAGGATTCATTACTGATTTTGCAGTAGACTCAACCGTGTCCTACAACGAAGAAAAACCACAATTCTTCAAAGGACCGAAAGGTGAGTATTTAAAATCTATAAAACTTTGGATTAAGATGCTTTTGTGTGAAAAGGGAGTTTTACGGATGTAATTAGATTTCTAGTTTACTTATGTTTGGAAGGAGAAGAATAAATTTGAGCAAGAGATCAGCACAACGTGAAGTGGAAAGATATATAGAGTAAATACGAGAAATTGATCTCATGGAAAAGATCCGAAGACCTTCGTAGATATCGATTATAGTCCTCTTTTGAGTGAATATGAAAGTGAAAGAGAAGAAAACCACCATAACCCCCGAGGCCAACTTCACAGTACTCTCCCCTCCCAACCTAAGAGTTAGCGAGAAGCCAAAATCTAGTAATAGGTTGTTAGTTTCGATCTTTGCGGCCTTCCTCCGGTGATCAAACATGCTCTTACAAAGTTATTTTAAGGTGTCAAGGTCAAATTTTGTCATTTCAATGAGTCTTCAAGCAAAATTTGGTCACTAGGTATTAGGTCTAGGGTTTTCTTTTACTCCTGTCAAAGTTGTCCAAATGTCAGTCCATGTCACCATTCAGCTGAGTGTACCATCATTCAAAGGGTTTTCATCATCATGCCAGATTCCAAAGGGTCATTTTACACCTTGTTCATGCTTCAGTTGCGCCTAGGTAAGGTTCATTTCCCTCTCCTAAGGTTTTGAAGGTAATTTCTCTTGGATGGTCAAATCATCAGAAAAACTTGTATCCTGATGTTCATGCACCTTCCCCTATCCTTAATGTACCTTATTAAACACTTCCCATCACTGAGATCCCCCAAATTCCTCATTTTCGCAGAAACCCTAGTTTCTTGCTACAACTTGACAATTTTCTAGGCTAGGCCTGTGTTTTTCCCTTTTGGACCCCTTCCCCTCACTCAATGTTTGAAATTCCACTTTCCCCTACTTCCTAAAATCCCTCCCTACTTCCCAAAATTTTCTCAATAATTTAAAAGCCCCTTATCCCCTTCATTTCACTTCATTTCGACAAATCCCTTGTTCCACACATCACGATAGGTTTTACTCCAATGATGTTTCTGAGCAATAAAAGATGAATTTGGGAAAACTGAGAGAGGTTTTTTTCCAAAATAGGCCAAGAAATAAAAAAATCCTTCCCTTTTTACACAGGTGTCATGGTTTTAGAGAAATGTCAAAAATACAGTTTCCTCAGGAGAATTGATGCACCTCTAAAGTGACCTTGGGAAAATCAAAATTTCTCCTAGCTTGGTTGGCCTAATGACTTGCTTGATACGTAAAATGATAACTAGACACAAAGCAATTTCCAATGAGCTATCATGAGCTCAATTTGGATTTGAGGAAGACCTTCAAAATTTGATTGCAACAGCACTCTGCCTTGAGGCAGCCTCATTTTGTACATTTTGACCAGTCTTGGGAGATTTGATTTTTGACAAGGCAAATGAACTCCAAATTGAAAAATTCAAGTTGGGTTAGAAATTAGACTCAATAATATTTGCAACGAGCTATCCCATACCCAATTTAGACACCGGAAAGGCCTCCAAAAGTCTCCTGAAAAAAGGTGATACGCATTGAGATGGATTTTGCCTTAAAAAATAGAGTTTTATGCCCAATGCGCTGCACCACCTGGCGCTCGCTTTTGATGGGGGACTCCTTTTGATGAAAACTAAAATTTTTTGGATTTTTCATGGAAAATATGCATGCCTACCAATGGCCAAGAAATTTTGACAGGTTTTGAGCCCCCAAAAAGGTCAAAAACACCCCAAAATTGACCTTTCTACCCCTTTTTTGACACACAGGAAGCAGTATTGGGAGAACTCAATTTTGGAGGGGAAAATTCAAAAATTCCACTTGTTCTGGAAATTAGACAGGCATATATTTCCAACAAGAACACTTGGAGCGGATTTGGACACCGGGAAGGCCTCCAAAAGTGGCTGTAACCAGGCGCTATGCATAGGGAAATCAGCGCGGCGCATTGGAGGAATTTTGCTCATTTTTGGTCAAAAACTCTATTTTTCGCCTAGTTTTTTCACAGTTTGATTTTTTTTCCTTCTAATGGTAAAACTCATGATGTAATTTAATATGAATTGATGGATTTTGATGTAATTATGCTAAATTTTCACTCATAGAGGTAGATTCATCCATGAAAAGGTAGTTTGCAACTGAATGAATCAGTTCCCTAGTTTTTAGAGGCAATTTATTCCACTGCCTACTTTTTAGTTCTCAATTTAGAATTTGTTGGAACAACTCCTAAACTCATGAGCTCGACCCCTAGAGGCTAGGATGAGTTGTTGTTTGCCTATATCTTGTGATTTTTCAATCATTAGCATGGGTTGGACTTTTGGGAATGCTTTGAGCATTATTGTACATTCATCTCTGCATTTTGGCAAAGGAATAGACGAGGGTTTATAGCACTTTATGAGATTCTTGAGGCATCTTGATTTGGTATTGTGTTTCCTTCTATAATTGCAAGTTTTAGATGTGATTTATGTATTCCATTATCTCTCTTTGCTTCATCTTAACTAAATCAAACAAAGATTAAGGTAGAATACATTGAAAGTGCAGTGCTCTACCTAGGGTTTGCTTAGTTATTTATGTTTTCAGCTGTTTGAAGAGGATCCCTGAGACTTTCATGCCCTCTCCAACTCCTCACCAGTCTAAAAGCTCTCCATCTCACTCAATTTGAAGTACCAAACCATTTTCCTACCTCGCCCCATAGAGATATCTGCAAAACTAAGCCTCATTCCCCAGACCCAAATCTGCCTTTCCATTTGAGCCAACAAAAAATCATTAAATTCAATCAAACTCTTTTGCACACATACCTAGCCTAAAATCAGTCTTCATTCAAGTCATCTCAAGCCTCATTGATAATTTTTTATGAGATTAACAGGAGAGATCCCTCTCTCGACCTGGTAGGGCTAGCTATCAGGTTAATCATGGTTTGATGTTACCCTAGATTCTGCCTTTCTCAGCCTGAGGTAGATTTAGGCATTAACATAGTGGCGACCATATTGGCCCTAACATAGTGGCAAAGCCTTCTTGACATTCTCGAAGGAAAAGAGAGAGAAGAAATAATTTATGACAAAGAACAAAATGTCTTGGATGAAATTCCAACTTGAATATTTGATCTTTCCATATTGTCCTTTCATGTTTACATTTGGTTAGGTTCATCCTCCGGTGGAGTCCTTGGATATGATCTCGGCGGTTAGAGTCGCCGGGTGAATGATTTCAGCCTTGCGGTGTCGATCGTTGTCCACCATCAACAATCGATCCGAACTTGATTACATTTTACGTGAAACCGGATGTTCGGTTCATAAACTAGACCGGAGTGTTGAAGCAGCATTTGTACATACCCCTATACCTTGTAAAATTACAGATCGATACAAGCCTCTAATTTTACCTCTTATATCCCATGCTTTCCATAAAAATCATGACCTATATCTACCAAGATTTGATGGTGAATGCGACAACATCACTGCTGAGAGACATGTTATGAATTTTGAATATTTTCTTGACCTTTTTGAAGTTGATGAAAAGGATGTTAGTATTAGGATTTTTGCTCTTTCTTTGCAAGGCAAATTCAAGAGTTGGTTCAAAAACCTGCCTGATGCGAGCATCTCAGATTTCCAGCAGTTCTTCAAAGTTTTCCTTTACAGGTGGGTGGTCAGAAAGAACCCTCTCTTGATTATAGAAGAGTATAACCAATTGAAAATACTTCCAGGGGAGACAGTACAAGAGTTTTCTACTAGATTTAACCAAGTTTATTATTCAATGCCAGTTAATATAAGACCTCCTCTTGGATCCGCTCTCTTGCACTACCTGGGTGCCTTTGATCCGGAAATGGAGTTTCAGCTAAGAGAAAGGAATCTTGCAACACTTGAAGAGATGCAGAACAATGCAGTAGATGTAGAGGCTTATTTGTTGATACGAAGGGCAAATTTGAAGGAAGAAGAGATGAAAAGCATAGGTCCGGAGGAATCGACATCTCTAGAGGTAAATCTTGACATTTTGGTAAGTGTAGTGGAAGAGATGATGCAAAGGATCATCACAAGGAATGAGTATAATTTTCAAGCACATGGCTCGCTGATTGAAGAATAACAACTTGCTGATCCAAAACATTTTGTTTCTTATCCTAGTTGTCATAGATCTGATAATGATTGTTTTATAGATCATCTTGGAGAAGAGAGAGCTTTTGATATGACATGTATGCTTGATGATGTGTTTTATACTGATGATTTGCCTTAGTTTGATCAGTATGATGATGATTATGTTCTCCAAACATAAGCTAATATTGCAGACAAATCAGCAGCTATTTTCTGGGAGGAAGAAGTTCACTTTCAGCAGCTCGAATACAATGTTCATCCATCACATATCAGCTGTGGAAATGATGAGGAAAGTGTAGCAAATTTTGAAGTAGGTGAAGGATCTTTGCCTTTTTGTTTTTCTTAGTTTTAGTTCATGAGAGACAACATTCATTCAATCCGAAATCAACTGTCGACAAGTCTTGATTTGGACCATCTTGAGGGCAATAAAAACCTTGTTCAAGAATTCTTATATCCAGCTTTGCAGCCCTCGAATGCCATTTATTTTCAAGTTGCAGATGAAGACTTGGAAGCTGGCACATATGATCAAATGATACAAGATGATTCTGTACCATTTTGTTTTTAATCATTTCATTTTTTGAAGGGTAAATTGCATAGTATATCTTCAAATGAGCAGCCTGTAGGAAATCATGTAATCTCATCGGAACCAATAGAAAATGGGTTGCAGCAGTATTTTCAAGTTTTTCATGATCCAATAGCTGATGTGTTGGATGATGTCTACAGTCAAAGTCTTTCTCCATTGACTACATGTGAGCTTGAAACGTGTACGATCAGGGATAATTTTAAGGATGGAAAATTATCTTGAAGTTTAAAAAATTGGCGAATCTCACTAGTCCGTAATATGCAAACTATAAAATTTTTATTGATGTATTTGTAAAATAATTCAAATGTATAATGATATTATATATATTATCTAAGTAATTTTGGCGATTTTTAACGTAAAATAATTTTATATTTTAAAATTTGGGCGAATCATTTTTATAAAAAAATGGAAATTGGCGAATTGTTTTTTTGGAAAAACCATGGAAAATTAGCCCACTTGCGAATATTAGCCCCTAAAATTTTCCATGAGTACGTATAAACTTGATCATTTGGTTTCTTTGTCATTTTTAGCAGGAGTCTCGTCACAAAGCTCAAAACAAAGTTTGCATTCATGGTATGAGAAGAAGAGAAGTAATCCATTGGATGAGCTAAGTCCCAGTGTGCATGAACTTCAAGATCCTTATGCAGTGTTTTTGGAGGTGGATAGAGAATCCGTAGTATTCAACGGATCTGTTCACAAGTTTTCATGGGAGTTACCTTTGAGTAGTTCTCTCTTGTTGTTCATAAGAAAGCACCTACGAAGAATTCAAACAACAGTCGGAATACTTACTTGGTTGCATTGGTTGTTTCATTTCACTTTATCAGGTGATGAATGAAACTGTTAGAGTAGGTTTTGATGAATAAGCTCTACTTTGAGCATCATTTCCAGTTTTTCGGTTGTGTTTAAGTATCAAGTCAGTTTTTGGTTGAGTGAGAGTCAGTTTGTGTCATCAAGTCATCAGTTTTCAGTCATGCATTTTAGCTTGAGTTTTTGACTCCATTGCCCAATGGATGAAGGCACTGTCTGCTCTCCCAAAGATCTGTCGTTCTTGGCACCTCCAAGGAGCTACCATCCCCATTGGAGCCAATGTTAGTGTCAGTCTTTGCAGCCTTCCTCCAGTGATCAAACATGCTCTTACAAAGTTATTTTAAGGTGTCAAGGTCAAATTTTGTCATTTCAGTGAGTCTTCAAGTAAAATTTGGTCACTAGGTATTAGGTCTAGGGTTTGTTTTCACTCCTTTCAAAGTTGTCCAAATTTCGGTCCATGTCACCATTCAGCTGAGTGTACCATCATTCAGAGGGTTTTCATCATCATGTCAAGTTCCACTGGGTCATTTTACACCTTGTTCATGCTTCAGTTGTGCCTAGGTAAGGTTCATTTCCCTCTCCTAGGGTTTTGAAGGTAATTTATCTTGGATGGTCAAATCATTAGCAAAACTTGTATCCTGATGTTCATACACCTTCTCCTATCCTTAATGTACCTTATTAAACACTTCCCATCACTGATATCCCTCAAATTCCTCATTTTCGCACAAACCCTAGTTTCTTGCTACAACTTGACAATTTTCTAGGCTAGGCCTGTGTTTTGCCCTTTTGGACCTCTTCCCCTCACTCAATCTCTGAAATTCCACTTTCCCATGCTTCCTAACATTCCTCCCTACTTCCCAAAATTTTCTCAAGAATTTAGAACCCCCTTATCCCTTTCATTTCGCTTCATTTCGACAAATCCCCGGTTTCACACATCGGGATAGGTTTTACTCCAATGATGTTTATGAGAAATAAAAGATGAATTTGGGAAAACTGAGAGAGATTTTTGTCCAAAATAGGCCAAGGAAGAAAAACCTCCTTCACTTTTTACACAGGTGTCATGGTTTTAGAGAAATGTCAAAATTACAGATGCCCTAGGAGAATTGATGCACTTTTGAAGTGACCTTGGGAAAATCAAGCTTTCTCCTAGCTTGGTTGGCCAAATGACTTGCTTTATGAATCAAATGATAACTAGACACAAAGAGCTTTCCAATGAGCTATTATGAGCTCAATTTGGAGTTGAGGAAGACCTTCAAAAGTTGACTGCAACAACACTCTGCCTTGAGGCAGCCTCATTTTGCACATTTTGACCAGTCTTGGGAGATTTGAATTTTGACAAGGCAAATGAACTCCAAATTGAAAAATTCAAGTTGGGTTGGAAAGTAGACTCAATAAGCTTTCCAACGAGCTATCCCGCGCCCAATTTGGACACCGGGAAGGCCTCCAAAAGTCTCCTGCAAAAAGGCGTTACGCATCGAGATGAATTTTGGAAATTTTGCCTTAAAAAACAGAGTTTTCAGCCCAATGCGCCGCGCCACCTGGCGCTCGCTTTTGATGGGGGACTCCTTTTGATGAAAACTCAACATTTTTGGATTTGTCATGGAAAAATATGCATGTCTACCAATGGCCAAGAAATTTTGACAAGTTTTGAGCCCCCAAAAAGGTCAAAAACACCCCAAAAATGACTTTTCTGCCCCTTTTTGGACACACAGGAAGCAGTGTTGGGAGAACTCAATTTTGGAAGGGCAAATAGAGGCCAAATTCAAAAATTCCACTTGTGCTGAAAAGTAGACAGACAGACCTTTCCAACAAGCCCACTTGGAGCAAATTTGGACACCGGAAAGACCTTCAAAATCAGTTGCAAAAAGGCGCTACGCATAGGGAAATCAGCGCGTCGCATTGGAGGAATTTTGCTCATTTTGGCCAAAAAACTTTGTTTTTCGCCTAGTTTTTTTCTCCTTCTAATTGTCAAACTCATGATGTAATTTAATGTGACATGATGGATTTTAATGTAATTATGCTAAATTTTCACTCATAGAGGTAGATTCATCCATGAAAAGATAGTTTACAACTGAATGAATTAGTTCCCTAGTTTTTAGAGGTAAGCTGTTCCACTGCCTACTTTTTAGTTCTCAGTTTAGATTTTGTTGGAACAGCTCCTAATCTTATGAGCTTGACCCCTAGAGGCTAGGATGAGTTGTTGTTTGCCTATATCTTATGTTTTTTCAGTCATTAGCATGGTTGGACTTTTGGGAATGCTTTGAACATTATTGTACATTCATCTCTGCAGTTTGGCAAAGGAATAGACCAGGGTTTGCAGCACTCTATGGGATTCATGTGGCATCTTGCTCTAATATTGTGTTTCTCTCAGTAAATGTAAATTTACTTGTGTTTTATGTATGCCATTCTCTCTCTTATTTCTTCTTAACTAAAACAAACAAGGATAAAGGTAGAATCCATTGAAATTGCAGTGCTCTACCTAGGGTTTGCTTAGTTATCTATGTTTTCAGCTGTTCGAAGAGGATCCCTGAAATTTTCTTAGCCTCTTCAACTCCTCACCTGTCTAAATATCTCCATTTCATTCAAATTGAAGTGTCAAATCAATTTCCTACCTTGCCCCATTGAGATCTCTGCAAAACTGAGCCTGATTCCCCAAACCCCAAATCTGCCTTTCCATTTGAGCCAACAAAACATCATTAAAATAAATAAAACTCCTTTGCACACATACCTAGCCTAAAATCAGTATTCACATTAGTCATCTCAAGCCTCATTGATCATTTTTTGCTGAGATTGACAAGGAGAGAGCCCTCTCCCGACCTGGTAGGGCTAGCTACTAGGTTAAGCGTGGTTTGATGTTACCCTAGATTCTGCCTTTCTCAGCCTGAGGTATATTTAGGCCCTAACAGCAGCAAGCGTGTTTTTGGCTTTCCTCCCCTTACCCCTCCTGCTCCTCTACTCATCCCCCTCCCGCTAATCATCCCCCTCCCCCTCCAAGAAGAAGTATGGCTGACAATATTAAGCTACCCATTTTCAAAGGAATTGGATTGGAGGATTTGGAACAATTTTGGTTTTTATGTGAAGTTGTATGGATAGCGAAACATATCAACGATGATAATATAAAGAAAGCGCAGATTTTTACGATGCTCCAGGAGAGAGAGCATTGACATGGTATATGAAGTATTCAAATAATCATAATAGAACTTTTGCAGATATTAAAACATCACTGATAAGAGATTTTAAGAAGTCAAATTTTGAGTCGTATTGCATCACCGAGTTGAAAGAGATCAAACAGAAACCTACTGAGTTTGTTTGGGAGTTTGATAAGATATCTATGGTGTTATTGGATTAGGTAAGCTTTGACATAGCTCTGCACCAACATCAAGAATGGTTAATAGTTGCGCAACTACAACATATCAGATTTTCATTGATTCAATAAAAGATTGAACGTCAAGCTGAAGCTTTAGATTTTGAGATGAAATTGGAAGCATCTTCTATAAGAGATACTAATGCAGGCATGCAACAGATTCAGAATCAGCTGATGAACCTAACCTTGCAGATACAAGACATCAAGAAAAGAAAATAAGTTAGAGAATAAGTATGGTGTACAAAGTGGAGATCGGAGGGCCATTCTAAAGAACAATGCCTTATCTTAAGGGATTACATGGCTGGTGGGGCACCGAATCCCTTAAATGCACGATCCATCCTATGGTGAGAAATATGTAATACTAGAGGGAAACATAGTTTAGAGGATTGTTACTTGTTACAAAAATATGTACAGACTCCAAGGAATCTATATTGCAAGTTCTGTAAATCAATAAGACACGAATACAATAATTTTCGGGCTTACGAACTAAGGATGGAGCATAGTGTTGACGCTTATATAATGCAAGCAGGAGAGCACGGACATGAGGACAATGGAAGAAGTGGTGGTCGAGGAGGTTACCAAGGAAGAGGTTGAGGACATGGAGTTTGTTGAGGACGTGGATAGATAATTTGCTATCACTGTGGCCAGCCAGGTCATTTTGCGAGAGACTACCAGAACCCCACAACAACATGTAAGTACTATAAATCCTTTGACCATGTAATTGAAGAATGTCTTGTACTTATGGAGAAGATGCAAGTAAAGAGGAATTAGAAGCTGACACAGAATATTCAAATGATGACTGTTGAAAGGAGGATCGAAGAACCTCGAGTTAATATTGTCACTAGAAGTGGAGTTGTGACCTGTAGTGACAAAGCGGATGAAAAGAAAGAATCTGAAAGTGCATGGGACAAAAATACTGTTGAGAAAGATCACATTTTTTATATTCAAAAATAAAAAGAATTATCTATGAGGGAAAAGTGAATTTTTATGGATGATGAAGCCTTGACCTCTAGTGCACAGCCAAAGCTCGATCAAAGAAGTAACTACGACGTGTCATCAACTTTGATACAGAACTAAGCACCGACACAGGATCGAGATCTGACACAATCCCAGGATTCAGCAAATCAAGTAGGTATTTTAGAATCTCTTTACATACTTGTATGAAATTGTTAAGAGATCAAAAGGATGTAGAGGGTCTTCAGGAGTTGATATTTGTGCATCCAAATAAACATCGCAAAGTGAGATGCACGTAGTCAATAATTTGCATCAAAATAAGAGAACTAAAAGAGACTTGAGGCTTAGTGCGTGGATAGGAGAGTATGAGATGGATCAAATTATTCCAGATCTGGGATCTTATGCTAATTTCTTGACGAAGCATAAATGGGAATTAATGGGTAAGTCGAAGCTACAATGGTCAGCTATTCAGTTAAATATGGAAAATAAGAAAAATATCTTCCCTATGGGAAGACTACCATAGGTGTCACAGTGGATATTAAAGGAGTTCACACTACTGTTGATTTTGAAGTAACAAAGCTTGTCATTGAAAGTAACCCTTATCTTGCATTTCTTGGACTTGACTGGGCATTTGAAAATATGGCCTTAATTAATCTGAAGAAGATACAGATGATGTTTTAAGGAAACAATATGAGAGTAATCATTCCCTTAGATCCATCAGAAAGAGTAAGATACACATAACCAATCAAAGAAAAATATTGTGCAACTGACATAGACAATATCTATTAAATGAAAATGAAGGAACATGAATTGTGTTAACCCTACTGCAGAGGGAAAGTTGAGTTGGGAGCATGACAGCTCTTGTACCTCAGACTCAAAAGAAGATTTGGAGAACTATAAAAATAGGTTGCATGAAGTATCCACAAGGTGTTCTGCATGAATTACCAAATCAGTTCGATGTATGATATTTGAGATATGTAACCTGCCTTCTTATGATGGATTAGGTGATGTAAATAATTTTCTTAATGATTATGAAGAAAAATTTACAGAAAATCAAAGGCTTTTAGCCTTGGATATAGCCTTGAAATCTACCCTTGCTAGATGGTGGAATGCATACAAGAAGAATATAGGAGGTTGGAAGGAATGTAGAAGATTGATGTGGATAAGGTTTGGACAAATAGATATAGAGATGGAGATAAAATATGATGGTGGAACTAATCCTAGGAGGCATATCCATCTATGCACTATAGCATGGAAGGATATTCCACACTAATAATAGGTACATGGATTCATTCATACATTAGAGACAATCCCTAAGAACTGGTACCTATAAACAAAGCTTCGACATGGTACCGAGAACTAGGAAGACATGGTTGATGGCTTCATATTAACATTCATCTTTGACGATGATTTTCCAAACATAGATTTGGTCCTTCAAACAGTCAAGAAGAGGATCTTTGATGATGCAACCCCACTTGCATGGAAGCAACATGATTGGGTTGTGCAGATAGAAAATGCACTGGAGTGTTATAACCTCACTGCAGATGAAGAAAAATATCCTCACAACATCGACATAGTAGAGTCAAAAGGATACTATGAAGTAACTAGACCTAAGCTAGAGATAGGAGACATAAAGAAGCCACTTAAGAACAAGAAGTTAAACATAGGATCAAATAAGGAACCCAAGTTTTCAACAATAGGAGATACTGGGATGAGGATACAGTTAGTTAAGTTATAGAGTTACTTCATAAATATCAAGAACTATTTCCCACCAAAATTTCAGAGATGAAGGGTATAATAGGAGATCTAGGAGTGATGAAGATTCCCCTTAAGCCTAATGTGAAGCTGGTCAAACAAATACCTTACAGGTTGAACCCGAATTACAAGGAGAAAATGAAAGTAAAGCTTGATAAGATGATATCAGCAGAAATTATTGAAACTATAGAAGAATCAGAATGGGTGAGTCCTATGATGGTGCAAGAGAAGAATACTCAAGGAGAAATTAAGATCTTTGTTGATATGATAAAGTTGAATGATGCATGTTTACATGATCCCTTCCCTACCCCTTTCATAAATGAGGTGCTAGAAAATGTAGGAGGTCAGGAATATTACTCATTTACAGATGGATTATCAGGTTATCATCATATTAGGATTGGACCATATTGCTAGAATCAATACCATTCATTGGAGAACTCCTTGGGAAAATTCTGAAGCTGAAGTTTGTGGACTATGATTTTAATGATCGGAAGAAATACCCATAGTTTTCACCAAGCATGTATCTAAAGTATTTTAATTACCCTGACAGTGGATTGACAAGGTTGGAACCCCAAAAATGGGTGACTGGATTAGCACGGTCGGGGATCTTAAACATGTTGAATGTGTCACACTTCGGTAGAAACCCAAAAAACACAGCCTGTGTCAGATAATTTCTCGTGATGGTGCACAATGGATGCCTCTAGCTAGGAAAGAGGATCCCTATTAACAAAATTCTGATATGGAGAATCACGAGACTGCCATACCAACGATGGAACCCTGCAAAAGATTTTTTTCCAAAATAGCAGGACAACATAGTAGATGAAAACATGAAGAAGTATGGGCTCACAAAAGTGAAGTGAGGATACAAAATCAATTCAATCAATGACCAGGGAAGTCACTTCGTGATATACATATTAGCTAGGAAGATCATAAGAAAGCTTCGAGCCAATGAAGTCCCTGCAGCAGTAGTTTCATTAGCTGCATAGTGTGCCAACGGGTTTTAGTGAAATTGGGTTGCCTACCCTTCCAAAGAATTTCTAGAATATTATTGCGAGGTGCAGGAGAAAGGTACTTCATTTCATTATGCATGGATAATTTTTATTATAGAAATGTTGGCATGGAAAGAGTTGGAGGATTCACAATTTCCTTGGGTAGAATCAGATGTTTGCGAAGCCAGGTGGTATGCCTCATTGTGGTGTACCACTCAAACGTCGCGAGCATAGGAAAGCAGGATATTTTTGGTCTTATACCACATGGATTTGCATATTTTGGTGAAATAGCATCCTCTCTTGTTGCCAAACCTACACAATAAATATAGTGTTGTTTCAAAATTTAAGGTTGATTTCACAATGTCTATGTATAGTCTCAAAAGGATGCGACGGAGACATAATATCCCTCGCAATATTTGGTAACGGGAGATGATCTCTTTACACAAGCACAACAGTGGCCCACAGAATGGATGACTGTGTCAGAGACAGAGGCAGAAGGTAGTTCGAAAGAGGAAGAAACATTGCAGCATGGTGAAGCAAGAAGGAAGGATAAAGATAAGGATGAACAAGAGGATGAAGAGGAGGAGCAACATGACAAGGGTTTCAAGGATCCTCTTGGAGGAGATGAGCAGAGAAAAGTTTCTAAAAGGACTGAGATATACCCCTCCATTGCAGAGAAAAGAAAGGTAAGTGTTGAAGTTGTTGGACACCTAATCCTCAATAGGTAGGTGTGGAAGGCGAATGGAAAAATGGAGTCCAAGAGACCACTTGGAATGGGAATCCAAGGGTCACACCATTGTATTATAAATGTAAATCTATGGTGAATAATAACATAATTCATGCTTATCCTTCTCCTTGTGTGTTTACTTTCTTGTTTACCATATGTGTGTTTAACATGGTATCAGAGTTGCAAGTGAGAACCTGACATTTCTAAGATTATGCCAGCTCCATTTTTAGGATTTATGCCCTCATAAATCCTGTCAGTTTTCTGCCATATTCCTTGACATATTCTCTGCAATATTTTGTGCATTCAAATCCCTTTGAGTTGTATTTAATTTCTGTTGAGGAGGTATTTTATCCATATGTTATTTTTAGTTGTCCACCTGCTTTCCCTACGCTGTCTGTCCATAATTTGATGTTTGCATGTCCATCCCTATACCACACTCCCACAACATCAACCTCGACCCTTTGGCCCGGTGGTATAACAACGTTTCCATAACGTTCGGTTGACTTACCATTTCCACGATACTCCCACCTTGATTGGATACATTGAAACTCCCTTCGCATGACCTGCATCGCACCAATACCGATATATGTAACCCCTTCTCTGTGTGCTTCTCCTATAACGGTAGATACACCCTTTAAACTGGGAGAATATCCAACTGTTGCACTGACAGAAACATTTCTTTTCTATTCCAAGACTCTTTGAGAATCGACTGTGGTCCATTCCCTCCATCTGCCTAATGTACCGAATGTAAGGCTTGTGGGCACCTAGGGGACTGACACGGCCATCCCCAACATAGGAATGAAAGAGCCATCGTGTCGATAGATTGGGATGGGGTTGTAAATGGCCCCATCTACATTTGGAGCCTTGGGCTGTAGAGGATTCTAGCTTTGGGCTTCCGCTCAAAGAAAGCACTCCTTACACACTACAAAAAGAAACCACACATTCATCAACAGTTGATGAGAGCACTGTAGAGAGACCAAGTCTCTATCCATTTAATTAGAGTCGAAAGCATCGAAGGAAAGGGATGAGTTAGTTTCAAAATTAAAGGTTGAATCAACTCATCTGAAGGAGCCACAAGCCAAATTTGAAGACAAAGAATCATTGTTGCAGAGTTTGATTTATGCATCCAGAGGCGTGGAGGTACCATTCCAGTCTTTAAAAAATTGGTTAATGCATAGTGGCCTCTCGACCTAAATTTCCATATCTGAAAATAGAATATGTGCCTCCTCTAATCATATATTTTCTTTGTGCTTCTTTTTTGTAAAATCGTGCTCTACCTCACGAACTTCATTGATTCATGGCTTGGTTTATTTTATGTTGGTGATTGTCATTTTCTGTGAAACTATTGTTTGCTGCAAAAAATCAAGAGTGTGTTTCCTTGTTTTGCATATTTCGCACGCATTCTCTTCGACGCACTCTCACTCCCTACTGCATATACCACTCCCAGTTATGATACAATTTCCAGTCCACTGTTCATACCTACGCATACCACACCTACTAGTCTTTAAAACGCTATAAAAATTCCTCCAGCATTATTTATGAGCTAGAACAAGGGAGGCATCATCGACACTAATCTTTTGAGGGTTCATTGGTGCAGAGGAATCATTTTTGCATGGGAATTCTTACGCAGCAAACAATGTGTAGGACTTAGACGAGCCAATTTTTCTCTATCGGTTGGTGAACTTTGCAAGTTTTGTGTGTTCTGAGGGTGAAAATTGCTTCAAAAATAGAAATTTTGGTTGAAGAAATTTATGGCTAGATAGGGGCAGGTTTAATTAATCTCTTGTTGTTTCGTTGTAGTGGCCATATTTTTGGTTTGGTGGCATGGATTTGACAGGTGGGGGTGATTTATGGTCCTCGTGTAATTTCACGTTCTAAGTAGTGTCGCTTCAGAAAGGGATTTAGCAATACTGCAAACCAGAAGAGTAACACCAAAAGTCTGAATGATAGAGAGGCGTTATGTCATCATGGTGCTAAATACCACCTCTATCTGCTTCCGTTTTAAGACTTGGATCATGTTGGACACCTAATCCTCTATGGGTAGGTGTGGAAGGTGAACAGTCACAAAGGAGTCGAAGTGACCTTGGAAGATGAATCAAAGAGTGACATTAATGTAATATAAATGTACATCTATGAGTAATAGAAATGCAACGAATGCCTATATTTCTTGTATGAGGAGAGTTATTTTTACTGTGTCAACCTCGTTAAAAAATGAATCAGTGGTTAAAGAGGAAATTTCTTTTTACTGTGTCAACCTCATTAAAAAATGAAACATGTCTTAGATTAGGACAGTTATTTTCCTATGCAACCTCATTAAAAAATGAATCAGTAGGTTATATAGGTAGATTGTAGAGAGTAGATACGAGGACGGTTCTTTTCCTGTGTCAACCTCATTAAAAAATGAAACAGGTGTCCTTGAGGAGAGTTCTTTTACTATGTCAACCTCATTAAAAAATGAAACATGTTCATGAGGATGGTTCTTCTCCTATGTCAACCTCATTAAAAAATGAAACAGATACCAAGAGGAAATTTCCTTTCACAGTGTCAACCTCGTTAAAAAATGAATCAGTGGGTTTTGAGGATGGTTCTTTTCCTGTGTCAACCTCGTTAAAAAATGAAACGGATCATTTTGAGGATAGTTCTTTTCCTATGCCAACCTCGTTAAAAAATGAAACAAATACCTTGAGGATGGTTCTTTTCATGTGTCAACCTCGTTAAAAAATGAAACAGATCCTTTTGAGCATAATTCCTTTTCTTGTGTCAAGCTTGTTAAAAAATGAAACAATATTCCCACGAGGATGGTTCTTTTACTATGTCAACCTCGTTAAAAAATGAAACAGGTCACCATGAGGATGGTTCTTTTCCTGTGTCAACCTCATTAAAAAATGAAACAAATTCTCTCCTAGTCAATTCGAGCCTTTCATCTAATCTCATAAATGAACCTTCATTCCATCCACCTATTAGTAACCAGTAGTACTTAGTTGAATGAAATGAAGCTTGGGGTCATGCACTCTAGCAAGTTACGCTTGGGGGGCATTAAAAAACCACTCTTAAGCATAGTTTTCCTACGTTTCAAGCCTATGTAAAAATGAAACCACTCTCAAGCAAAATTTTCTCTGTTTCAAGCTTGTGTAAAAATGAAACAAACCTATCTCAAGAAAAGTTTTCTTTGTTTCAAGCTTGTGTAAAAATGAAACCTATCTTGAGTCCATTTCAGTTATTATTTTCAAGACTTGTTAAACTCATGAAAATCTGGAGATTATTTTTCTATCTTTCATTCTCATAAAACACATGAAAATGCCGAGTTCTTTCCATCTTTTCCTACTCGTAAATTAAATTGAAAGTCGGCCATATGAGTACAATTTTTATCACTTTTTTGAACTCATTAAAACTTACGAAAAAACAAAAAGCATGAGTACATTTTTATCACTTTTTTGAACTCATTAAAACTTACCAAAAAAAAAAAAAAAAAAGGTGAAACCATGGAGTTCTCTTTTAAGCCCTTTTCAGACTCTCTAAACATGAAAATATTGTCAAGTACTTGACTATTCGAACTCGTTAAAGAAAATGAATGGTCGTCCCTTCAGTATAAGTTTACCCCTTTTCCAGATTGAAATGGACTATTTATGAAAAAGGTATACGTTGACTAATCATGGTCAATAGAGTTCTCTCCTGTATTATTTTATCCTTTTTCGGGCTTGAGAGACTAAATTTACGAAAAAGTACACCCACGGAGTTTCCTTAAGTTTTTCTTCTGGCTCCTTAAAATTGAAAAACACTGAGTTTCTCCTATACTGGACTCGTTAAAACTAAACAATAAAGGACCTATTGATTACAAACAGGAACGAACCACTCTTTCTTAGGGTTCGATTTTATACTAAGTTGGACTCATCCGAAGGATGAGCTTACATAACAAGCAAATGTTATCCTCCTCAAGCTTGTCAAAAATAAAGAGATACTTGCCAGAAATGGTGGGAAAAAAAGAGAGAAAATGGATCTTGTTGTGGAGGTAAATCCCCTCTGCGGACAAAGGCGATCCCTACTAGCCCAGACCGGGTCTAGCAAAAATCGTTCACGCTATAGTGCAGGTTCCTAATTGCAAATAAACCAACTAGCGATGAAGGCTTACCTGGAATCCAACGTTGTTGCTTGTAGAAGAGGTAGTGCTCCCGTTCCTTAGCTCTGGCAGATCACGATCCTCACGATCTTCGTGATCGGACACCTGCACATGCAAGAAACAAAACAAACGCAAGCGTAAAATCCAGTACATACAACTATATGTCAGTCAGAGAAGACATAACTCATGATCATCATCAAGAACAAGAGTGGAACCATAACCATGTAGGCAAACATCATTAATTCAGCAAAAGAAAGAACCAACCACTTTCAAACTCACGACCTTGAATTCTCCTTAGAGAGGGTGAATGAGCGAACGTGTCTCGTCAGCTTTGTCAGGATCGGACCAAACCTCTCTCTTCGGATCTTGAACCAATAGTCTCCTTGTCTTGATTTGGCTTAGGGAATGAATCAAGGCTCTTGACAGTAGGCTCTTGGGGACTTGGAGACTAGCTTGCAAAGGAGATGAGCAAGCTTTTATAGATGGAGGAAGGGGAGTTGGGATCCCTATAATCATGGGATTGGCCCTATCCTCAAGGAAGCTTCCATGAGAGGTGGAAAACCACTTCCTCTACATGGAGATTCTGGAGCCAAACCTCCCAACTCAAGATAGATACCAGTTTATGAATTGGTTAGGACGAAACTTCCGCCATTTATTTTTAAAAAACATGTTGGACCTTTAATTAAACTGAGAGGGGGGGGTGAATCAGTTTAATACATATTTAACAATTCTAAATTTTCACCAAACTTATTTACAACTTAATATGTGAACAGTCTTAAAATGTTACAGCCAGTATTAAATTAATGTGACACCATACTTATGTTGAGAGCAGCAAACAATTAAGCAGATTGAAAGAATCACATCAACACATAAGAAACACACATAGGGACAACAGATGTAAGTGGAAACCCAAAAAAGGGAGAAAACCACATCTTATTATTGTTGTGATGCAAAGGCAAGCTCCAACTTCCTCTCACCACTGTTTTCTGCAGGCACCAACCTACAGGAGGCTCTATCCTCAATTCTTCAAGCTACAACTTGCAAGGAAGCACCAACTCCCTTCAATTTTCTGCAGGCACCAACCTACAGGAGGCTCCAACCTCAGTCAGCTACAACTGACAGCTATCAAGCTGCAACTTGATAAGGAAGCTCCAACTTCCTCAATTTATCAAACTGAAAGTTTGCTGATTTACCTCAGATATCAGCCCTGTTCTGTAGCTTCTCCTTCTGTTCTGCTTTTCTTAATCTTCTCTGCCTCACACTTCTATATTCTGCCTTCTCTTGATTAACTCTCTCTCTCTCCCCTTTTTTTTTTGCATATCAAGATGATATTATTTATATATTTCCTCACATGAATGTTTGTATTCTACTTGGAATTCGAAATGGAAATTCATGTCTCTTTGCCTTCTGCCTTCTCACTCCTTTTATCTGCTTACTCAGAAAATATAACTGTAGGTATCAATTTAACATTACAGTGGGAATTTTTTCTCTCTCGGAGACTTGCCAATGCATCACAAACAATAAAAAACAATTAAAATATTTACATTCGAATTACAAAGTGAATTCCAGCTCACTCATTCACCCTCTTGGCTAGCTGCGCATTTGTCTTTTCTTTGACTGTATTTTGTCTTTTTCTGTGATTATGTTTTAACTCTTTTCTACTCTGTATTCTATTTTGTCCTATACTGTGGTGTAATTGCTATATATATGTAACAGTGCTTTTATATCAGTGTCTTTTAGAAAAATACGTGACTGCTAACTCGTAGCAAGTGTCTTGTTGATGTGGAACATTCCGCAGGCCGGAACTTACATATATCATAATTGTATTACATAAATAATCGCCCTCCCCTTAAGCTGAGGCTCGTGGGTCTACAGACCATACGGCTTATCGCAAAAGCATTATATATATATAATATATATGTATATGACAACGCCTTTTAATATATATATATATATATATATAACCCAACTTTGTCTCTTGGCTTAATTATAAGATGTTTTAATCATATAATCTGCCCTTTTAATACGCCTTAACATACTCTCGGCGCATACACTAAAGCCTGTTTTAAAACATATAGCACTCCTTTCGGGCCCACCTGACACGTTTTCAAATGTAATTGATCGCAATCGCATATTTCTAATTTGCGATAGTTGCTGTGCAGTTTCAACCAACTGCGATATTGCGATGGTGCGATGGCGCAATGTTGTGAAGTTGTGATATTGCGATTGTGCGATGGCGCAAAGTTGTGAAGTTGTGATTGTGCGATGGCGCAAAGTTGTGAAGTTGCGATATTGCGATTCCCGCCTTATAAAACTTTGTATTATGCGCTCCGTATAACTTCATAAATATGCTTTGGACCTTTGAATATAAAGCGCAATACTTTGCCGCTGGAGTATACGATTCCCGGAATAAGGTTTGTCTATATATATATGTTATATGTGACGCCCGGCTGGGTAATGTTTCCCGGAATAAGGTTTGTATATATACATATATACTTGCCGCTTGGGTTAAGCGATTCTCGGAATTTTCTGCTCTTCTTCTGCTTGTAATAACAGCTCTGCCACTCGACCGCTTCATTGCCTTTGTATTCGCTGCCTCTATATCCACTGCTCTGTCTTTGATATAACGGCTCTGCTTTTATATGCACGGCGTCTGCCTCTGCCTTAGCTGTGCATCTATCTCTGTCTCTGCCGTTGCTTCCGCTCTACTGTTTGACTGTTACATTTTGACATTCTTCTTCCTCCTGTATCCTTTGCGCTTCTTGTTGCCTCTGCTATTCTGTTGTCTCTCTGCTTCTTTCTCTTCTTCTTGTCTAATGCTGCTCCTTGCTTCCTTCATTCTCCTTTTGCTGCCTCTTCTTTAAATGACCCTGTCTCTGCTGCTCGACCCTCTCTACATCTTGCTGCTATGCTACTCTCTTTGCTTGTCTCTGTCTTTGCTGCCTCCTTTGCCATCAATGGCAATATTTCCAACAGTCTCCCCCTTTGGCATTGATGGCAATCCACTTTTCTCTGTTTGCCTTCTCTTGCTTTTCTTGTTTTTTCTTCCTCCCCCTTTGACATCAATGGAAAAGGGTTGCTTTTTGCATTTTCTTTCTCTGAGTTACGTTTAGGTCCTCTTCTGCTGAATTTGTACCATGCTGCTCCAGAGTGATGTATAAAACTTGTTGAGAGAACACTTTGAGGAATATGTTTTATAGCTATGTTTCATTTGTAGTGCCTGTAATCTATGTTAGATTGCAGACGGAGATGATGCATTTTTCAATTGAAGGGTCCTTGTTGCTTTTCCATGTTGAATGCTGATAATACTGAGATTATGCCGATAATATTGATAATGCTGATACTACTGATAATACTGATCCTGTGGACCTGTTTTATGCTTTCCTTGTTGGCTGTTCTCCCCCTGGAATGATATTTTCGTTTTTGTTCTCCCCCTGAAATTGTGCTTTCTCTTTATATCAGAGAGTAGCATCTGCAGATACTACCCCTAGTCTATCTCTCAAATATTGAAATGGTTCTCTAGCAAGAGGTTTAGTAAATATATCAGCTGTCTGTTCTTTTGTTGGTACATATTCCAGTTTTACTATTTTCTGAGCCACTTGTTCTCGGAGGAAATGATACTTGATTGGAATATGTTTGGTTTTTGAATGAAGCACATGATTTTTAGATATAATTATAGCACTTGTATTATCACATTTGATTGAAATAGGTTCATCAATGCTTACCTTCATGTCTTGAAGAGTTTTCTTCATCCACATGACTTGTGTACAACATGCTGCTGCTACTATATATTCAGCTTCAGTTGTAGACAGAGAGATGGATGTTTGTTTCTTGCTTAACCATGCCACCAGACTTTCTCCTAGATAGAAAGCACCTCCACTTGTACTTTTCCTGTCATCAACACAGCTGGCCCAATCTGCATCTGTGTAAGCTATTAACGTGAAACTTTTGCTTTTAGGATACCAAAGTCCATACTGTGTTGTTCCTTGTAGATATCTGAGTATTCTTTTTACTGCCAGAAGATAGTTTTGTTTAGGTGCTGCTTGATATCTTGCCGCTAGTCCTACTGCTAGCATGATGTCTGGTCTAGATGCTGTCAAATACAGCAGGCTTCCTATCATGGATCTGTAGAGTTTTTGGTCTACATCTGCCGACCCATCATCAGCACACATCTTGCATCTCATGATCATGGGGGTAGTCACAGATTTGCAGTCCTCCATTTTGAATCTTTTCAACATTTCTTTTAAGTACTTTTCTTGAGAGATGAATGTCCCTGTGTTCTTTTACTGAATTTGTAGTCCCAAGTAGAAACTGAGTTCTCTAATCATAGGCATTTCAAACTCTGTTTTCATCTCATCAGCAAACCCTTTTGCTAGTTCATCTTTGTTGCTTCCAAACGTAATATCATCAACATACACTACAACAATCAGGAGTTCATTTTCATGGGCTTTTATATATAGATTGCAGTCTACTCCACCTCTCTTAAAACCCTGTTTTTGCAAATATTTATCCAGTCTTGAGTACCAAGCACGAGGAGCTTGTTTCAGTCCATATAGGGCCTTCTTCAGTCTGCATACATAGTCTTCTTTGTCTGTCAGTGAGAATCCTTCTGGTTGTTCCATGTACACTTCTTCTTCTAGATCTCCATTAAGAAAAGCAGACTTTACATCCATTTGATACACCTTGAAGTCTTGGTAGCATGCAAATGCCAGGAACATTCTGATAGCCTCCATTCTGGCTACAGGGGAAAATGTTTCATCATAGTCAAGTCCTTCAATTTGTGAGTATCCTTTACAGACCAGCCTAGCTTTATTCCTGATTACTTGTCCTTGCTCATTCATTTTTTTTTTGAATACCCATTTTGAACCAATGATATTTTTCTCAATAGGTCTAGGAACTAGTTCCCAGGTATTGTTCTTCTCAATTTGGTCCAATTCTTCATTCATTGCTTTTACCCAATACTTATCCTTGCTGGCTTCTTCAAACTTCTTTGGCTCTATTTATGATAACATGGCTATGTATACTTCTGTTTGTTCTGTTAGCTGCCTTCTTGTCTGGACTCCTGCTTTCCTGTCTCCTATGATCTGATCTTCAGGATGATTCTTCTGAGTGTATCTTGAAAGGGTTTTTGAGCTCAGCTCTGCATCTTCTGTTTTCTTGTTTGTTCTGTTAGTTGCCTTCTTGTCTGGACTCCTACTTTCTTGTCTCCTATGATCTGATCTTCAGGATGATTCTTCTGAGTGTATCTTGAGGGGGTTTTTGAGCTCAGATCTGCATCTTCTGTTGTCTTGCTAGTTTCATCATCATTCTGGTCTTCTTCTTCATGATTAACTGATGGACTATAGTAGTCTGTATTTCTTGTATTGTTTGGAAATTCTTCATCAAATCTCACATCAATACTTTCAACTATTTTTCGAAGAGTCTTGTTGTAGCACCTGTACCCTTTACTTTTGGAAGCATATCCTAGAAAAATCCCTTCTTCTGCTCTTGCATCAAATTTCCCAAGGTTTTCATCATTATTATTTATGTAACACTTGCTACCATAGACTCTGAAATTTTTTATTGAAGCTGGATTTCCATGTCATAGTTCATATGGAGTCTTGTCACTGCTTGGCCTTAAGTGAGCTTTATTAAGGATATGTACTGCTGTGTGTACTGCTTCTGCCCAGAAGGTTTGAGCAATATTATTCTCTTGCATCATAGCTCTTGCTATTTTTTTTACAGACCTGTTTTGTCTCTCTGCTACTCCATTTTGCTGAGGTGTCCCTGCAATAGTAAATTGTTGCTTTATTCCATGTTCATTACATAGGTCTGCAAAGTCATAATCAGTGAATTCTCCTCCTCTGTCTGATCGGATACATTTCAGCTTGCATCCTGTCTGATTTTCTGCTAATGCTTTAAATGTTTTGAATTTGTCCAGAGCTTCCGATTTATTCTTGAGAAAAGCAACCCATGTCATTCTGGAGAAATCATCAATTATCAGCATAAAGTAGGACTCTCCACTTGGTGTTTTAGTTCTTGCAGGTCCAGACAGATCCATGTGCACAAGTTGCAGTGGTCTTCTTGTTGATAGCTCTTCTTTAGATTTAAAGGATGTGCGAGTTTGTTTTCCCAACTAACAGGATTTGCATATTGTGTTCGAGGGCCTTTTTAATTCTGGCATATCTCTGACAGCTTTCTTCTTGCTCAGTCTAATGATATGGTCAAAGCTGAGATGTCCCAATCTCCTATGCCATAACCATGACTCCTCGAGTTTGCTAAGATGGCAGGCTTCATCCTTCTCTTTCACTATGTACACATTACTCTCTGTTCGAACACCTTTGAGTAGAGTTTTTTCTGTTGTGCTTGATCTGACTACACAATCTTGTGCTCTAAAGAGAACTTCACAGCCTTTATCACACATCTGACTGACACTCAGTAAATTTGCTTTCAGTCCATCTACATATAATACATCTTGGGCCTTTCCTCTGCCATTGTCTATGCTGACTGATCCTTTTCCCTTGATCTTTTCTGATTTGTCATTTCCAAAAGTGACATTGCCTGATTTCTTTTCGTCAAGAGTTAAAAACTTGTTTTTATCTCCTGTCATGTGTTTAGAGCAGCCACTGTCCAAATACCATTGACTCTTCAAATCTTGAGCAGTTAAAGCCAAGTCACATTTATTCACCTTCTTTATCCATTGGAGGCCCCCTTTTGTTTGGTATCTTTTGTGAGGTGATGAATTATATCCCTTTAGAGAACACTTGGAAGATATATGTCCAACTTGATTGCATATACAACATTTGATTATAGTTTTTGCAGAATTGTGAGCATGAACAAAATTGCTTTGACTCATAAACCTCCTTGAGGTATTGAACATCAGTCTTTGTCCACACTTTCTACATTCAATAATTCTATGGCCAAAATCCTTACAATAAAAGAAATAACCATAGAAATTACTTGCATACCTGATGTAAGGTTGTCTCTTCCATGCTTGCATCTTTTTTTGGTTTGAATCATTCCTCCTTGCATGAAAATATGCAGCAATGTGTCCTGGCTTGTGGCAGACATAACAGGTAGCATTCTTCATAGGAGGCAAGAATCTCCTCTAATGACTTCCAAATTTGATATACTCAGGGGCAACTGATTCTTTTTCTGCCATATTAGTATTCATTATATTCCTTGTTACTAGAGATTTCTTCTGATCTCTGTCATCCTTATTACATGTTTCTTCTTTTTTAGGAATTGTCTGGGCTTCTTCATCAGTCTTCTTTGCTTTTACAAAAAATATATTTTTGTTTTCCTTTTCTTTGCCTTTACTCGATTCTCCTTCATAGCCAATTCCTGTTTTTATCATTGGGGATCTTTGAGCAACCAGGATATCATTCAACTTGCTAGATCTTGTTGTTTGAGAAGAGTTTATAACCGCTGTCCTTTGAGCATTTTCTAGTTTCTTCCTGAGACATACCACTTCTTCCTCCAACTTCTCTTGTTCTTGGGTTTTATCCTTGATTTGCTGAAGTAATATATCTTCTATCTTCTTGGCTTCTTCAAGCTTTACCTTCAGCTGCATGAGGACTTCTGAATTTTGTTCTTCTTTCACACATTTGAGGAGAATCTCTTTTTGTTTTTTGCATTTTAGTTTGAGTCTGTCAATCTCCTCCAGAGCACTTCTTAGCTCCCCCTCAAGATCGACTTCCCCTTCTTCTTCTTCTTCTAGCAAGAGTCCTTCAAGATATTCTATGGCCATTAGTAAAAATTCAGAGGTTCCCTCTTCTCCTAAGGGTTCATCTGAGTCTTCAGATGCACTGCTGTCTTGCTGTGCATAGAAGGATCTTCTGCTGAATTTCTTTCCTTTCTACCAATTCTTTGATGTGTCTTTCTCTGATTCTTGAGCTTGATTTCTTACTTTCTTGTGAGGATATCTAGCAGCATAATTTCCAACTCTTCCACAGTTAAAGCATTTAAAAGGAAGTTTACCTTTGTATCTACCTGATCCTCTATCCAATTTCTTGACAAATTTAGCCTCTTCTTCATCAGAGCAGGAGCATATGTCTTCCTTTTCTTATTTCTTCTTTTCTGTTTTGAATGCTGCCTCCCTTGTACTTGGCTTCTTCTGTGGGAGCCTCATCTCATATGCTGTAAGATTTCCTAGTAGTTGGTTCATGGTCAAGGTCTCCCAATCAGCTGTTTCTTCTATTGCAGACACCTTGGGATTGAATATGGATGCAAGAGATCTTAGAATATTTTGTACAATTATACCTTCTGGTATGTTTCTCCAAGAGCTTTCATACTGTTAACAATTTCTGCAACTTTTAAGAAGAAGCTCCCAACATCTTCATCATCATTCATTTTTAAATTTTCAAACTGGGCTCTATATACTTGAAGTTTGGCAGTCTTAACTTTTTTATTTCCCTCATGGATATTCTCTAGAGTGTCCCACATATCTTTGGTAGTCTTACTGTGCATTATTTTGATAAACTCAGCTTCACATAGTCCATTTAATATTGCATTCATTTCTTTTGCATTAGCTACAAAGCTTTCTTTAGCTTCTTTCTCTGTATCAGTTGACTTTGTGACATATCCAATTTCCACAGCATCCCAAGCTTCTAATCCTAAAGACATTATATAAGCTTTCATTATTATTTTCCAAAAGGCATAATTTTCACCTGTAAAGAAAGGGGCTTTATTGCTTGAGCTTCCTTCTTGACTTGCCATCTTGAGAGCCTAGGATCTCCTTTCAGTTGTTAGACTGATATACAAAGAACCCGCTCTGATACCAAATGTTGAACTCTTAGTTAAACTGAGAGAGGGGGGGGTGAATCAGTTTAACACATTCATGGACTTTTAAACTTTTTCTTTAAAACTTATTTTACTTTATTAACACCTTTATTTCATGATCAACATAATGTGTGAGCAATCTTTAGTGATGAGAAGCAATTAATAAGCAGATTAGATAATGTAACAGCAGTCTTAATATGTTAGCAGCAAGTATTAGCAGAATAGATATATCATATCAACACATAGACATCATGCACATAGACACCAAATATACGCGGAAACCCATAAAGGGAGAAAACCACATCTTATTATTGTTGTGATGCAAAGGCAAGATCCAACTCCCTCTCACCACTGATTTTCTGCAGGCACCAATCTACAGGAGGCTCCAACCTCAATTCTGCAAGCTACAACTTGCAAGGAAGCTCCAACTCCCAACTATTTTCTGCAGGCACCAACCTACAGGAGGCTCCTACCTCAGTCAGCTACAACTGACATTTTATCAAGCTACAACTTGATGTGGAAGCACCAACTCCCATCTATTTTCTGCAGGCACCAACCTACAGGAGGCTCCTACCTCAATCAGCTACAACTGACATTTATCGAGCTACAACGTGATAGGGAAGCTCCAACTATTTATCAAGCTACAACGTGATAGGGAAGCTCCAACTTCCTTACTCTTTCAAAAGAAAACAAAAACACTTGCTGATTTACCTTGGATATCAACTCTGTTCTGTACCTTCTTCTCTGCTGTTCATCAACTCTTATATCAGACCTGCATCATCTCTGCTCAGCCCCTTCTTCTTCTCTGCTCAGCTCCTCCTTATTCACATTCTTCTTGCAGCTTTCTTATTCTCTTCAACTCTCTTTAATTCTACTGCATACTCTCTTCTTCTCTCCCTCATTTTTCGTCAACACTCTTCCCTTGGATATTACCCTGTTTTATACGAAAATAGCTTCATGGCTGTTTGTATTCCACTGGGAATTCGAAATGGACAGCCATGTCTCTTTGCCTTCTGCCTTCTCATCTCTTTTCAGCTTACTCAGAAAAATGTAACTGTAGGTGCTTATTTTAATATTACAGTGGGATATTTGTTCTTTCTCGGAGACTTGCCAATGCATCACAAACAATAAAAACAATTAAAATATTTACATTCCAATTACAAGGTGAATTCCAGCTCACTCATTCACCCTCTTGGCTAGCTGCGCATTTGTCTTTTCTTTGACTGTATTTTGTCTTTTTCTATGATTATGTTTTAACTCTTTTCTGCTCTGTATTCTATTTTGTCCTCTACTGTGGTGTAATTGCTGTATATATGTAACAGTGCTTTTATATCAGTGTCTTTTAGAAAAATACGTGACTGTTGACTCGTAGTAAGTGTCTTGTTGATGTGGAACATTCCGCAGGCCGGAACATACATATATCACAATTGTATTACATAAATAATAGCCCTCCCCTTAGGCTGAGGCCCGTGGGTCTACAGACCATACGGCTTATCGCAACAACGTTATATATATATAATATATATGTATATGACTACGCCTTTTAATATATATATATATATATATAACCCAACTTTGTCTCTTGGCTTAATTATAAGATGTTTTAATCATATAATCTGCCCTTTTAATACGCCTTAACATACTCTCGGCGCATACACTAAAGCCTGTTTTAAAACATATAGAACACCTTTCGGGCCCACCTGACACGTTTTCAAATGTAATTTATCGCAATCGCAAATTTCTAATTTGCGATAGTTGCTGTGCAGTTTCAACCAACTGCGATATTGCGATGGTGCGATGGCGCAATGTTGTCAAGTTGTGATATTGCGATTGTGCGATGGCGCAAAGTTGCGAAGTTGCGATATTGCGATGGTGCGATGGCGCAATGTTGTGAAGTTGCGATATTGCGATTGTGCGATGGCGCAAAGTTGCGAAGTTGCGATATTGCGATGGTGCGATGGCGCAATGTTGTGAAGTTGCGATATTACGATTCCCGCCTTATAAAACTTTGTATTATGCGCTCCGTATAACTTCATAAATATGCTTTGGACCTTTGAATATAAAGCGCAATACTTGCCGCTGGAGTATACGATTCCTGGAATAAGGTTTGTCTATATATATATATATATATGTTTGCCGCTTGGGTTAAGTGATTCCCGGAATTTTCTGCTCTTCCTCTGCTTGTAATAACGGCTCTACCGCTCGACCGCTTCACTGCCTCTGTCTCCACTGCTCTGTCTTTGATATAACGGCTCTTGCTTTTATATGCATTGCCTCTGCCTCTGCCTTAGTTGTGCATCTATCTCTGTCTCTGCCGTTGCTTCCGCTCTGCTGTTTGACTGTTACATTTTGACATTCTTCTTCCTCCTGTCTCCTTTGCGCTTCTTGTTGCCTCTGCTACTCTGTTATCTCTCCACTTCTTTCTCTTCTTCTTGTCTAATGCTGCTCTTCTGCTGACATTCTTCTTCCTCTTGTCTCCTTTGCGCTTCTTGTTGCCTCTGCTACTCTGTTATCTCTCCACTTCTTTCTCTTCTTCTTGTCTAATGCTGCTCCTTGCTTCCTTCATTCTCCTTTTGCTACCTCTTCTTTAAATGACCCTGTCTCTGCTGCTCGACCCTCTCTACATTTTGCTTCTATACTGTTCTCTTTGCCTGTCTCTGTCTTTGCTGCCTCCTTTGCCATCAATGACAATATTTCCAACAGTCTCCCCCTTTGGCATTGATGGCAATCCACTTTTCTCTGTTTTCCTTCTCTTGCTTTTCTTGTTTGTTCTTCCTCCCCCTTTGACATCAATGGAAAAGGGTTGCTTTTTGCATTTCCTTTGTCTGAGTTACGTTTAGGTCCTCTTCTACTGAATTTGTACCATGCTGCTCCAGAGTGATGTATAAAACTTGTTGAGAGAACACTTTGAGGAATATGTTTTATAGCCATGTTTCATTTGTAGTGCCTGTAATCTATGTTAGATTGCAGACGGAGATGATGCATTTTTCAATTGAAGGGTCCTTGTTGCTTTTCCATGCTGAATCCTGATAATACTGAGATTATGCTGATAATATTGATAATGTTGATACTACTGATAATACTGATCCTGTGGACCTATTTTATGTTTTCCTTATTGGCTGTTCTCCCCTTGGAATGATATTTTCGTTTTTGATCTCCCCTTGAAATTGTGCTTTCTCTTTATATCAGAGAGTAGCATTTGCAGATACTACCCCTAGTCTATCTCTCAAATATTGAAATGGTTCTCTAGCAAGAGGTTTAGTAAATATATCAGTTGTCTGTTCTTTTCTTGGTACATATTCCAGTTTTGTTATTTTCTGAGCCACTTGTTCTCGGAGGAAATGATACTTGATTGGAATATGTTTGGTTTTTGAATGAAGCACAAGATTTTTAGATATACTTATAGCACTTGTATTGTCACATTTTATTGAAATAGGTTCATCAATGCTTACCCTCATGTCTTGAAGAGTTTGCTTCATCCACATAACTTGTGTACAACATGCTGCTACTGCTATATATTCTGCTTCAGCTGTAGACAGAGAGATGGATGTTTGTTTCTTGCTTAACCATGCCACCAGACTTTCTCCTAGATAGAAAGAACCTCCACTTGTACTTTTCCTGTCATCAATATAGCTGGCCCAATCTGCATCTGTGTAAGTTGTTAACGTGAAGCTCTTGCTTTTAGGATACCAAATTCCATACTGTATTGTTCCTTGTAGATATCTGATTATTTGTTTTACAGCCAGAAGATGGTTTTGTTTAGGTGCTGCTTGATATCTTGCCACTAGTCCTACTGCTAGCATGATGTCTAGTCTAGATGCTGTCAAATATAGCAAGCTTCCTATCATGGATCTGTAGAGTTTTTGGTCTACATCTGCCGACCCATCATCAGCACACAGCTTGCATCCCGTGATCATGGGGGTAGTCACAGGTTTGCAGTCCTCTATTTTGAATCTTTTCAGTATTTCTTTTAAGTACTTTTCTTGAGAGATGAATGTCCCTGTGTTCTTTTGCTGAATTTGCAGTCCCAAGTAGAAACTGAGTTATCCAATCATAGACATTTCAAACTCTGTTTTCATCTCATCAGCAAACCCTTTTTCTAGTTCATCTTTGTTGCTTCCAAACATAATATCATCAACATACACTACAACAATCAGGAGTTCATTTTCATGGGCTTTTATATATAGATTGCTGTCTACTCCACCTCTCTTGAAACCTTGTTTTTGCAAGTATTTATCCAGTCTTGAGTACCAAGCACGAGGAGCTTA